>CM042139.1:34628465-34835183 GCA_023376005.1 Doryteuthis pealeii | reverse complement strand
AGAATCTGTTCATTCCGCATGTGGTTTTTAAGCCCATTGCAGCCTCTAAGCACTATTTCTTTCCAGTGCTTCAGTGTTTGGTAATTGTCCCGTAGGACTGGAAGAGTCTTAATAATCCGTCCAAATAGTATTATAGCTGGGACATGTCTAGGTCTGAACGGGGGTGTTTGTGATGGTCAGCAAGCCCAGCAGTAAAATTCATCGCATAGGCGACCGCAGTTGTCTTGTATTGTCGGTGAGTATACACTTTGCCTGTTTTTACAGCTAACTCTGCACGACCATTACTTGTGTATTGTGGTGTTGAAGATGTCTTGGTTTCCCTTAACCGTTGTTTGTGGTCTGACTTTTGCAGCATTGGAGAGTGCAAGGGGGTGTATATTGTTATGGAGGTAGTGTCGATTTGACCGTGGTCTCTAGAAAACTACACTATAACTAAACCTCTAGTGTGCGAGGGTAGCAGCCTTCGCCAAATATTCTACTCTGATGTTCCATATTCGCAAGGCCTGCTACCATTTGCCCAGCCACCATAGATCACGGAATAGTCTACTGGTTGCCCACAGTTCACTTCATTCAGGCGGTAACTCTGAATTCGCAAAATTTCGCTTGGCACGTAATCGAGCAAGGAAATGTGTGATTGACTCACCCTTTTCGCCTCATGGAGTGAAAATTCTGTCAGTGCACTTCTTTGTGCAATCCTTTAACTGCAACGAGTCTTATTTGTTGCAACAGGTGTTCCTTCATGGCAGAGTGAGTACTCGGGTCCCATCAGCTCAAACAGTAATCTGTTGCTTTCAAGTGTACAAGCCATCTGTAGCTCGTTTCTAATAACTGCTGGTCTTCCAATCTGCACATGTTTGTATTGGGTCCAGGTGTCAATAAAATATGCCAGTCGCCGTCTGTTGCATCTAGTCCTATCGAGGGTCTCTCCAGTTTCCTAACATAGAACATGTGTAGCTTCCGATTTGGTTTTCTTTCCTAAGTGCAATGTTTTCCTGTTGTAGTTCCACCAGTGCCTCATAAGCTCCAAATATTGGTGGTCAATGTTCACCTGTGCTGTAGCCATTGTTACTTTTGAAGTCCAGGTCAAAATCTTGTTTGCAGCACCATATAAAGTACGGAAGACGTAGTCAGCAGTTAAACGTTTGTAATCGAATTGCAAATGGCCACTTACCGGCTTTTTATTTTACCCCATTCTGACAGGGCACATCACTCTATTCAGACTAAACACAGGAGCAGATCACTCTACTTATACAATTGCTTTTTATCAGTATGTCATCCAAATAAGTGACAGCAAAATCTGAGTCAGCCATCACTTGCTAAAAAATTCCAGTGCCACTTTTTATTCCAAAAGGAAATCTTTTAAACACATAAAGACACTTATATGCATTTATAGTCAATAGATTTGATATTTTTCGTCAACTTCAATCTGTGGATATACGTCTGACAGGTTTGTTTTCAAAAAAAAATTTTGCCCATTTGATTTGCAAAAATATCTTCATGTGTTGGCATGAGACATTAGACTTTCATTCAGACCAGTAGAAAAATCAGCACATACTCGTATAGTATTATTTTTTATTTTGACATACACTGATGGGGGGCAGCCCATTCCGAATGTTTTCACAATAACTCCAAGATTCTCCAATCTATCAAGTTCCTAATTAATGGTATCCCAAACAGTGAAAGGTACATTACATTTTGGCTTAAATACAGGTATATATTTTCTTTTAGTTGAAATTTAGTGCATTTCCCAAGATCTTCTGAGAAAAAAGTAGGGCAATTCTTTTTTTAACTCCCTAGATATTTTTAGATGTCAAATTCGTTTCCTTTTAGCAAAAAATTCTATCTGCCATATTTTTTTTGGAGTAGGGTTTGATAATTCTAGCTACCAAAAAATGGGTGCCGAATTTCACTTTAAAAACGAATTAAAATTAATTAAATTGATTATTTATTGTCAAATGTTTGTTTAAGCCGAAAAGTAGTAACATAAGGAGCATCAGTAAAAAACGCAAAATAATATCATGTATATAATCTATTTTAATATATTTTAAACAATTAATTTATCCCAAAAATGGCCAAGTGAAGATTCATGACACTCAAAACAAACCCTCTATCAACATTTTATGAGACTTTTAAAAGTTTCTTCTTAGAAATCAATAACAAAATACATTAAATACACTATGTACAGAAAAATTACTAACTTGTTGATATTTATTTAAATGTAATATAATTTTTTTTCGTTCCAGATATGCAGTCCACAAAACTTGTTTACCTTTAGTCTAAAGGTAAATAAGTTTAGCATGATATGCCCGCAACTAATGTAGTCGATAAGTGGCTAACCCACTAACCCAGATTGATAAACAAAAAATTACCAAAAAATCAGGGAATTATGTGATTTTAATAAATTTTCAGTGTTGACCTATTAATCAATGAATTCTTTCTTTTAAATGACTGAATTGTTTTTCTATCAAACTGATTCAATGGAAATAAATTGAAATTCTTTAAAATAAATATTACCATTTGCACCATCCATATGCGCCTTGAGAGAAACAATTTATATACCTAATTAATAGACAAAATTGATTTAAAATGTAAATCTGTGGTAGTAAGCAAACAAACACGGTCGGACTTGCAGAAGCTTTATTCTACATAGAATACAGTGGTGGATTTTTGACCAGTTTATATAGTAATTAGAAGGGTAGGGGAGGTAACTCAGTTACCTATTACAAATCGCTTAATTTTAATTTCATATTTTTAGAGTCTAAAAACAAATATTTATTAAGATAATATTTGTCTATGGTTATTTAATAATTTTTGGAGAAAACTCAATTGTAAACTTTTAAACAGAACAAATATCGATGTATAATTTTTTCACTGATAATCTAAAAGAAATTTATATTTCATCTAAAACAGAGTAAAAAAAAATCTCAAAAACAATTTATTTTTATTTTTTACATTTAATTTTCAGATTTTCAGTACTTATTTTCTACCAAAATCACTCCTTTAAAAAAATTTTTTTTCTGTTCACATCTTTGGTCTTTTGTCTTTTTATTTATACTGTAATTAGTTCACTTTTATATAACCCACCAATATTTTGCACACCAAAAATAGGGGGTGGGGTCAAAGTTAAGTATCTTGAAAAAATCAGAAAGTTTTTAAATAAAATTCATTCATTGACAAATCAACTCTGAAAATTTCATTAAAACCCTGATTTTTAGAAAAAAAATTCAATCAGTAGGGTTAGATTTATTTTGCAAAATACATCTATGGTGTCAAAGTTAGCAGTACCTAGATAATTCCAATATCACTTGTATTATTTCTTTCTTTGTTTCTCTAAAGGAATTTTATAAAAATCACTTATAAAATAGTAGCCCCATTCAATTTTGGCACTAAGATATACAATTTGCATTTGACCATATTTCCTAAAGAAAATGAAATGGACAAAAATAATTATTTTCAGGTAGTTGGAAGCAGAGATTTTACAACCACAAGCACTTCTTTGCTCAACAATCTATGAAAAACCAAACAGCTCTCTCGAAACTTTTTGGGAAGTTGAAGTATAGAGGGTCTACCCTGCAGATTGAGTGGAAAATTATATTTTCATAATTTTCCAAACTACAAACTACAACACAACTTAAAATACAAGCAGGAACTTGTTTTTTTTTTTTCTTTTCCAACCTTTGGAAGCAAAAATATGATAGACAAAAGTTGACAGATTTCTTCAAAAAGTATAAGATTAGCAAAAAAACAAAAACAAAAAAAAACACTATATCACTAGAAGAGTCTCAGAATTATTTTCATATATAACATGTGACATTGGGATAATGCTTAACTGTCAGGGTTTTTTTTGTCAAACTTTCAATTTTGGAAAAAAACAACTTAAAATTATGAGGAATCTAAACAAAACTCAACACATACTGGACCGTCTTTGTTTAAAAACATATGTAAAGAGGTATTCTATTTCTTGTATGTAATTCAACATAGGCATTTAACAATGTATTTTTAAGTTCAAAGTGATGTTATATATTCAAACTGATACTGTATATGCGTATACATGCAGTATTAAAACGAAAATGTTGAATAATCTTGTGGTAAACTTACCCTCCCCCAATCCCTATCTGTACCTCTTATTCTCTAAATAATGGGTTACAGCATAGAGATACATAAAATGTGAGTGCAGAATCAGAAAGAACATACAATTTTACATAAGAATGCCAAGTTTTATCAAAATTGCTCCAAAAATAAAGAAATGGTGAAGAAATTACTGAATTTCTTGTTTTGAATTGACATATTTTTTTAACAAAATCATGTCCATTTTCGGGTTTTTAAATTCTCATAACTTTTGAACCACTGAGGATATTTGCATAATTCAAACAGTTTTGAACTCCATTTACACAGCTCTAAATAACTAATATGATTAAATAACAATAAAGTCAAATAAAAAAATCGACTGGGAATGCTTATAAGTTCATGGGTCTTCTCCAGGAATTAGGAATTCCATTATATAATTGGAAATTATTCCTAAATCGTTCTAAACGCAGCCTGTTCTACTACATAAGGTTAATGTTTATGCAGCTATTCCAGTAGGTAATTCTGTGTGTTTACGAGAGGAGCATAATGATATTTAAACTGCGATAGACCTACTAAAATACTATGAGCACAACAGGACAATCTGTTGGGACCTCAAAATGGGGAACTTTGTCTTTGGTCAACTAAGAGGATTTACAAAATATCCCTGCTTTATTTGCATGTGAGACAGCCAAGCCAGAGACAAACATTGGAACTAGAAAGAATAGCCCTTACGTGAGACTCTGGAAATTGGTATACCAAATATTGTCAATGAATATTATATTTCCTTCTCTGCACATCAAGCTGGGTCTGATGAAATAATTTGTCAAAGCATTAAATACTGATTGTGAGCTTTGTATCTTCATAGCAACTAATTTCCAGTAGGTCATTCTATGTGTTTACAAGAGTAGTTTAATGACATTAAAACTGTGATAGATCTACTAAAATACCATGACGACACAGGACAATTTGTGTGGACCCCAGATTTCCTTCTTGGTCAACTAAGAGGATTTAAAAAGATTCCCTGATTTATTTGTATGTGGGATAGCTGAGAAAGAGACAAGCATTGGTATCAAAAAGAGTTGCTCTTACGTGAGACTCTGGAAATTGGTATACCAAATATTGTCAATGATCCAATCATCAGTCAAGAAAAGATTATATTTCCTCCTTAAAAAAAAAATTAAATAACAAATAAATAAAATAAATCAAATTTATTAAAGCAGAAAAAATATCGATGTATAATTTTTTCTTTTATAAGATAATAGCCAATTAAATAATTATCGAAATGAGTAAAAGAAAATCTCCAAAAAATTAATTATCTATCATTTTATTAAATTTTATTTTTCGATTTTCAGTACTTATTTTCTCATAGAATAGCCACCGTAAAAAAATTTGTTTTGTTTCTATTCATAACTTCGGTCTTTTATCTCATTATTTATACTGTAATTAGTACAATATAAGACCAACTTGAAAAAAATGTTACGCCCCCAACATAAGGGGGCTTCAAAATTAAGCGACCTGAAAAAAATGAGAAAGTTTTGAAATAAAATAAATAATACATTATAAAAATCATTCATTGATAAATAAACACTGAAAATTTTATTAAAATCCGATAATTCTCTGATTTTTGGTAAATTATTTTCTGTAAGTCAATAATATCAAATAAAAAAAATCAACTGGGAATGCTACATTGATAGAAAGTAACAATGTGACTCACTCAGTTGAACATTCACCATTTCAAGATGAGAGGCCACTCTGTCAACAGACAAGGTTTAATTTCTGAATTGTTCAAATGTCAGACATTCTCAGTACATAATAGTTGCATATAACTAACAAGAGATTCTCCATGACTTTATTGAAAATTGAATCTACTTAATGGGGGGGGGGTTAAATTATGAGGGTCATTCAATAAATATGGGGAATTTTAAAAATAACCAAAATAAACGTTTTTTACAGATTTATTTCCATAAATGTAAACTGCATTGGTTTATAGCAAAAATTATTTTAAACTTGCAAAAATATTTAATTTCAGTCTATTTAAACTTGCAGTTAATCAAACAGTGGTCTGTCATCCAATTTTGGTGGTTGATAAGTGCAAACCATATGAAATTTATAGAAGAATGTGTGATGTGTATGGAGACACATGTTTTTATCAAATAAATGTTTACAAATGGGCTAAACATGAGTTTGGCACTATGAGTTGGAGTTGAAAAGACAGTTCATGGAGTGGAACTGTCTAAAAAAAGAAAAAGTTTTGGGTGCAGCTATCAAAAAAGAATATCATGCTGACACTCTTCTAGGATATGCTAGGACCCCTCACTTTTGATTTCCTTGAAAAATGCGCATCTGTAAATAGTGCTTCCTATTGCTAACTCCTTAGACAAAATTCACCTTATTAATTGAATGACCCTCATAATATTTAAATAAAAATAAGCTTATTTAATACATGTAAGTTAATTATATATATATATATATATATATATATATATATATATAAAGGGCTGGCTTATCTCAGTCAGTAGAGTAGTTCGATACCAGCCCTCGCCAACTCAGCATATGAGTAGCACAGGTATCTGTGCAGTAAAGTGAGGAGCTGATGATAGGTGTGTGTGGCGCTCCACATCAGATGCTAAAATAATCTCCTTCGTCTAGTGCTAATGAAAAGGGGATAGACTCCCTCGATGTCTGGCTGATACCGACATTAGGCCGCCCTGACGACTTTACTTATATATATATATATATATATATATATAATTTTTCAGCAGTTCCCAACTTGGTGGGGACATGAAGAATTCCTTATGCATTAAGGGAGTTTTGGTTTCAAAAATATACAAACCACTTGAATAGAACATTCACACTTTTGATAGAAGTAGACAATAATCTAATTCCAAAGATGTTGATACTAGTCCAAATAATTTATAGAATTCTCAAGAACAAATATAACATTTCCATTCATTTCTGATGCTCTCTGCTGTGTTGATAGACATTAGTGTACCAACAAAAAATGTTGCAAGCACATCAATGGCTGAATTTTTTTTTTTAAACTCAAAAGTGTTTTTATCCAACAACCAACTTAGCAACTCATTTTTTCTTTCCTATTTCAAGAAAGTATATAAGACACTCAAGTCTCCTACACATATATAAGACACTAATGTGACTATACACACACACACACACACACACACACACACACATACACACACACACACACACACACACACACACACACACGTGTGTGTGTGTGTGTGTGTGTGTGTGTGTGTGTGTGTGTGTGTGTGTGTGTGTGTGTGCACGTGCATGTTGACATTGAGTGGTAAGTATTTCTCTTACACAATTTCCATTGTTTTTAAAGGTCATATTCCCTGAACTATGTCAGCTCAAAAAGAAATTCATTTTTGTACCCTCAGCAGCTGTTAAGTGATATTCCTGTAAAGCTGACCTTTGTCAACCTCATAATGAAGTTAAAATTTTTCCCTAAATGATTGTCAGCCATTTTAATAAATCAAAAATTTGGACCTTGAAATTTTAAAAGAATTTCTTATCTAAAGTCAAATATATTATCAAGAAGACAATTGTAAATTTCTTTCTTTTGAAGATACAAAGAAATATCTTTACAGCCAACATTATCTTTATCAAATAATTAAGTTGAATTCATCTACAACTGATGAAATACTATTAATTATATAATGATATCATATACAGTATATGATTAATATTTTAACATTATACAGTATCACCTATAAATAATTACTGCCCTATGTTAATTTTCTTTTGAATCAAAGCTACCAATATTTATTATTACAAGTGGAATATTATACAATCAAAATAGACATTATTTATTACTAAATTCTTCAGTAATTACTTTGTAATTGAAAATATAAATACATATCAGTCCAAAAATAAGTGCACCCTAATATAAATATATGCAATTTTATTTTTGTTTACTTTTTAAAATTTAGATTCAACGGTATCATGGCTATGATAAACAGAAATTGAGATATAAAGTCTTTTTGAAAAGAAAAAAAAATTGTGATACTTACCTCTGCTAAGAATTCTTCATGGCAGCTTTATTTTACAATTTTCCATGAAATTTATTGTTATAGTTGTTGTTGTTTCTGTATGCTTTTGCATATTTACACCAGATGGCAGTTGTAACTGGATATCAAGTGACAGCAAGCCCTTTCTGTCGTGTGGGGATTAAAATAAAATTCAAATAAAAAAAATAACAAACTCCCATGAGCCTTCACAGGAAAAACCGTCTGAGCATCGCGCTGTCGGCTGGGGCATTAGAATACACTGACTGCATCTCTGCAGAGGGGTAAGACTCCCCCATTGGAGCCACCTGTTGACTGTGGGTGGCGACCTGTGAAGCTTAAGGATTGAATCTAGGTGGGTGAGCAGTCCATGACATGCAACGCTCCACTTAGGCCCTTACTTAGGCTGGACGGGTGTTCGAAGAGGCCCCCTCTGATCAATCGGCTGGTCACGCCAAGCCCTAGCACCTATATGATTGCCCCAACCCTATTGCCTTTATGGCAAGCCCCAACCCTTTTTATCATATGGGTGCTAGAAGGCAGTGACTGAGGGTCTTCATGTCCTGGGAATGACGTTAAACTTTGATGGTGAGATTACATTTTTGGGGGTCTGGGGAATGTGGAGCACCCCTTCATCACCATTGCTCCCTGGTCCACTCTGACCTTGTTAGGGTCCCATCTATGGGTTAAATAGGAAAATGTGTTTATAAAAAAAAATGAGTATCCATTAAGCAGGAATTTATTTCAAAACTTTGTCGGCATTAAATGACCCACTGAGGTTGATATGCCGTAAAACAAACCAAACCAAACTCTTTGCAGGAAAAAGGACCCACTTCCAACCCCAAAGATAATCTCTCAGCCATTTCATCTTAGGCCTTAACTGTATCTAGACACTACTACTGGCCAGTGAGATATTTCCTTGCCACGTGGTGGCTATGACCTGTGAATAAAGCCTAAATCAGAAAACCACCTTTTGTCTTTGTCTCTTCCTTTTCTTTCCTTGAATTCCTTTTTTTCAGTGCAAACACCAAATAAGCAAACCCTAGGAACACGCACCATGAATAACCACAGCCACCTTTTTAAACCTAAAATATTAAACCTCTTTTCATCCACACATCCTCAGTATTCTTGTCATATCAAAACAACTATAGTCTACAGAGTCTCTCTAATCCCTGGAATATTATTATTCTTTATGTAAGTTTTTACACCAGTAATGACTGGTGGCCTTCACTGAAATCCAACTGGTAGTAAGACTGCTCCACTCTCCAGTACCTTTTCAGTATTCTAACCAATCTCAACAATGCTGTGATCAGAATAGTTTCAACCCTTTTCTGTGTCTTTTACAGGTTCTTTGGGATTGTTACAAAGGATCTGACTATTATTATTTTACTCCTTGTGGATTTTTCACACCAGTTTTAACTGGTAATCTTTCACTGGAGTCTAAGTGACAGCAAGTCTTTTCAAATCTCTACGACTTCTAAATATTCTAGCCAATCTTAATGATACTGTGGTCTGTATGGTCTTGATTCTTCCTCTGATTTCAAATTTCTTTAGTGTCTTTTCTTTTTTAGGGGTGGGGGGACTATTCCAAGTGCACTAACTACAATTGTATTATTATTATTATTATTATTATTATTATTATTATTATTATTATCATCTTAATTATTATTATAAAGAAGGTTTTCTGCACCTGCCTAAGCTGGTGGTTCACTGGATGCTGAGTGATAGCAAGTCTCCTCAGATCTCCAAGACTCTACTAAATATTCTAGCTGATCTTAACAGTGCTGTTGTTTGGAAGGTCTTGATTCTTCTTTCCAATTCCTCTAGACTCATTTCCAAACCCTTGGAAACCATTCCCAGGGCCCTAATTACAATTGCTTTTACCTTCCACAGTTCTTTCAGCTCTCTGGCCATGTCCAAGTATTTATCTATCTTTTAATTTTCTTTCACTTCACTCTGTGATCTGCCGGGACTGCAAAATCCATGAGATGACATGTTTTCTTCTTGTTAATTAATACTAAGTCTGAACAGATTCTGGTTTGTGCATATACCATTTAGTAGCATGGTGAAAATTGAGTTTCTAGCACAACTCACTGTGGATCACCTTTCCCACCCAGTTGTGCCTAGTCTTGTACTCTCTTTGTGCTAGTTTGCTGCATTCGTTTATTATTTGATTAACTGTTTCATCTCTGTCTCCACACATTCTACACTTGCTATTCTGTTGCATCTTATCAATTTTTGCTTTAATATAATTTGTTCTTATGGCATTGTCTTGTGCTGCAATCATGAGTGATTTAGTTTCTCTTTTGCAGTTTCCCCTTCTTAGCCATGTCCATGTCTTCTGATGTGATATCTCTTGAGTTTGATGCTTGAAGTACCCATGTAGTTGTTTTTCTGTGCAATCTCAGCAGTTTGCCACTTGAAGTATTCATATAGGTGTTTTTCTTCCCATTTCTGTTTTCTAGTTTTTGATGTATTTCTGCTATAAATCGCAATTGCTTTTTGTGGTTGCTGCAATTAGTATTTCCTTAATTTTATTAGTGTATTCTTCAAGTGCTCAGATTGTTGTATTTACACAATCTTCAATGTTGGCAAGACCTCTTCCCCCTTTCTTTTCTTGTCACAAATAGTCTGTTTATGTCGTCTTTCAGGTGCAATGCCTTGTGCATTGTCATAAGTTTCCTTGTCCTTTGGTTGATCTGTTGGAACCTGTCTCTTATTCATTTCTTATTCAGACAGCCCAGGTGTTAATTCCTTTGATGAGATTTCTGCTACAGAGCTTGGCTTCTAGAAGTTTTCTTGTTCTTCTGAGGTATTCTTTTCTTACTTTTTCTTTCATTTCTGTTTGTTTGAAGGCATCTGCTTTCAATATTCCCAAGTATTTGTAGTTCTCCTTTTCTCCAAGTGTCCTAGTTTTCTTCAGTGTTGCTCTTAGTGAGTTTAAGTGAATGTTTGCCTTGGGTCATTCTTCGAGTCCTTGCAGTTCCTTTTTTATCTTATGTATCCACTTAGCCTTTCTAAAGGGTCTTTCTTTTCCTATATTATTATTATTACTATTATTATTATTATTATATCATTTGATTCCTGCAGATGATGGAAAAGGTCAGATTATTATCATTATTATCATTATTATTATCACGAGTTTTTCACACCAGCATCAGCCAGTGGTCTTTTACTGGGGTCTGAGTGACAGCAAGTCTCCAGGATTCTTCTTAGTATTCTAGTCAATTTTAACAATCCTGTTCTTTGGATAGTCTCAATTCTTATTCTTCTTTCCAAACTCTTGGGGACTATTCCAAAAGCACCAACTACAATTGGTATCACCTTCACCTTCATGTTCCACAGGTTCTTTTGGGGTTTTTTTTTCAGTTCTCTGGAAAGGCCCAAGTCTTTGTCTATCTTTTCGCTTTCTTTCATTTTCACTCTGTTGTCTGTCATCCACTGTGACATCAAAATCACTAGATGACAAGTTTTCTCTTTTCTTGTTGATTAACATTAGGTCTGCTATTCTGGATGGGATTAGGTGATCTGTCTGTATCTCAAAATCCCAGAATATATGCATCCCATTTTCTAGGACGGATTCTGGTTTATGCATAAACCATTTGTTTGCATGGTCAAAGTTTCATTTCTTGCACAATTCCTAGTGTATCACCTTTCCTACCCATTTATGCCTAGTCTTGTACTTCTTTTGTGCTAGTTTGCTACAGGATTACCTGTTTTGTCTGTATCTCCACACATCCTACACTCACTATTCTGTGGCGTCTTATCTATTTTTACTTTGATTGAGTTTCTTCTTATTGCTGTAATTATGAGAGATTCAGTTTATCTCTTGAAGTTTCCCTTTCTTAAACATGGTCTTCTTGTGTGCAATCTCTCAAATTTGTTACTTGAAGTATCCATATAGTTGTTTTTCTTTCCATTTCTGTTTTCTAGTGTTTTTTTTCTTGTTTTTTTTCATTCATATGTTGCAATTGCTGTCACTAACTGCTGTAATTAGTCTTTCTTTTCTCTTTTTAGTGTATTTTTGTGTCCTCAAATTGCTGCATCTACACAATTTTCAGTGTTGACAAGAGCTCTTTCTCTTTCTTTTCTTGACATGTATAGTTTGTCTATCTCATCTCTCAGGTGTAATGCTTTGTACATTGTCATTAATTTCCTTGTTCTTTAGTCCATCTGTCAGAGTTCCTCCCTTGTCCATTTTAAGAATGGTCCAGTTTATCTTACAAGGACAGCCCAGGTGTTTATTCCCTTGATGAGATTTCTGCTGTATATCTTGGTTTCTAGAAGTTTTCTTGTTCTTTTTCTTCTTGATATCATCCATGTATATAAGAGGATTGATTTTTTCCCCAGTGATTTTGTAAATTTCTATCTCCCTGTGCATTTCCTAAGTATATAGTTCAGTAGTATCATTGCTATGACAAATGGCAGTGGTGAGAGTGAGTTTCCTTGGAAGATGCACCATGTGGCAACCCCCCCTCTCTCTTCTCTGTACAGAACTCAACCTTGGTGTCCTGCTACTGTCATGCCTTTTGAGCGAGAGTAACGTTCTCAGCTCCTCTTCTGTCTTTGAGGGCTCTCGGCTGCTCCAACTGCTTCCGGTTCTTTGGATTCATAAGGTTAGAAGAGATAACCTATATTTTTCATATTCTCCCAACACACAGAAAAACATGCAATGCTGTCCTTATTATATGTTGAAATTTTCTTATGTCAAATTACAATGTTCGTATATGATCATGAAATCAATTCTTTTTTCATTCAACTGGTCAACATAAAAAGAACTTTGTTGCCCTCAATATGTTGGTGTAACCATGATAATTTGTAGTTAGTGGACTACTTTTAGTTTGCTCATCAAAGATAACTTCACTGGATGTGAAATATCAGTAACAGGACAATATGTCCTTTTGGTATTATTATGACCAATTAGTGGATGTAGTATAACGTCATACCCAGGACTAAAAATGGCCTCAATAATTTGGCCTGCAAGTGGATTTAGTTTAACGTCATACCCAGGACTATAATGTTCTTTTTAATACACAAAATCCTTGCTGAATTTCTTAATTTTCCGTTTAGTTCTTCAGGTTAACTCAGAACTAGTGTTCAGTGATTTAGTAACACTTTCTGGCATAGGACATTTTCTAACATTATATGTCAAGGAAAGTTCCATCAGAAACAGGTATGATTCTCTTAGAGGCATCTCCTTTGGCTATGCATGCAGAATGTATATTTCTGTCGTTTTCATAGGTAAGTTTAGTTACTCTGCCAAGTTTCCAGAATGGTCTGGTTTTTGCAGGACAAAAATCAAGCATGTCTCGCAGACCAGCATTTATGTAAGAAATGTTGAGCATTTCTTCACTGTCAGAAATTTCGTCCAGTTTAGTATATTTCACTTGACAAAGTGCTTGTTCAGAGATAATGTAATTCAGTAGTGCTTTCTAATTTTTAATTCCACTAATTAAAATTTCTTAGTGGAACGTCTCATGTATGTATTCAAAGGTAATCTTACCTCCATTGTTTGGGTTTTTGTTTGGTTTCAAATAGTAAGTAATATCATTAGAGAAGTTGGACCATTGACTCCCTATGTCAAGAATACAATTAACAACCATTTTCCTGGCATTACTGGAGAATTTAATTTGCACTACAGACAGTGTGTAAATTTCATTGTTATTAGGTTTTATTTCTAAACTAGTGTAAAGGGAAGTATTTTTATCTTTGTCACACAGTGCCAAAATGTGACATCTGGAGTTACACCTTAAACAGGCCAAGTGTAGCACGTTTTTTTTTCTTCCCCGGGCAATCCTCATCCTTATGCTTGGATGTTCATTTTTATGCTGGATTGTTTAGAATAATCCTAATTTTGGTAAAAAATTGACAGATGTTCAGATATTCAGGATTATATTTTGGTTTATATGAAATTATCTCATTAATAATAAAATTCTCGTTCAAGAACTTTTGAGGAGGTCGATAGTGACATTGTCATTGCAATTTTCCAGTTTTAAATGTGACACCAATTGTAATGCATAGTCAGAAAAGTGACTTTTTAATAAATTTAATTTTGATTTATCCGACTCCAAGTGCATTAATCCAGTTCTGAAATTGATCTAGAAAATTTTTCAATTGAAATTTCAAGAGTTTCACATTACTAAATTTGATGCAATCAGGCTAAGCTATTATCAATAGAGATTCTTCCTTGGAATGAATGTATCTACCAGTGCCAGGGGTGAAATGGATTCCTAAGTCTTCTGTAGGTCCAGGTCGTTCTTTTACATTGGTGTTCTTTTACATTGGTGTAACAATCTTTGAACAATGCCACAGCGACACTCCGCTGTGAAGTCGCAACTGCCCAATATCGAAAATTAAAGCTTTAAATTTTGTTTTCTTTGTAGATTCGATTGGCATAATCATGCCACGAATGAGACAAGATGAGATGACACCACATAAATCTACTCATCAATAGGGACTTAGTTCTTTTGAAGAAAACTGACAGGCCAGATAAGTCATTTTATTCACTACACTGCCCCCTGATCTCATGATCACACAAATAACAGTGAGGGGGTGAACACCTTCAATGAACACTCCTTCATAGGAAGAGGGGGGACTCTTCCAGTGGTAACACACCTGCATTCATGTCCTGCGTGTTTGCATTTTTCCAATGTCATCACGTGAATTATTTGTAAATCTTGTAAATGAAAGCAAAATTTTCCATGTCATATTTATTTTTATGATACATTATTTATTTTCTGATTATCATTTACAAAAGATTGTGTAGTGAGATAGCCAATGGCATGTTATCTCATTTACATATGTGCATTACAGCAGGAGATATATAGAGACAGTCTAGAGGACATGGATGATATTAGCTACGAGAAGCTAACACATTAGAGCTAAGATACACTCGGAGAATTACTACTATTACAACAACAAGGAATATGAAACTGCACATCACAACACATGGCGTCGTCGATAGGGATACTCACAAGATTAGAGGACCCCGATTATGTTGAGATGTGGGATTTTCTTGTTTGCTTACCAATTAGTGATTACCTTAGTTTCTCTTCTTTTTTTAAAAATCTAATTTTTTTTTTTTTTTTATTTACTTTTAATGTTTTCTGTTATATCTATGAGACTAGGAATAAGATGAACAAGGATTTTCTTTATTGCATTTCTAAAGAAGAATGAGCAGAAATATTTATGAATTTCTCATCAGTATTTCTAATGCTAATCAAATATGACTTCTTCATTTGAAAAACTGATACATGACAATTTCTTTCAATTCATTTCTGCTTATATGGCCTTGTGCTAATTAATACTTAATGACTATTGAGGAAAAGAAACACAAAACATTTCAACATGTTGGTTGCTGTAATATTTAAATACTGCACTAGTTGCCCAATGATATTCAACTGACAGAAGGGGAAATATTGAAATACTTTCTAGCTGCACCTCAATGAACTTGACTAAAAGTTAAGCTTCATGACAAATCTAACTTGTCAGCTGTCTTTTTGACATTCCCATAGGCAAATAAAAAACTAACTCAGTAAAAATGGCAGTGCTGAAGAGCAGTGTTATGTGGAGACTAATTACTAGAAAGTGATTATAGCTGTTGGAATTTGAAATGAAAAAACATGTTTCTTTTTTCTTTTTTTTTCATCCTTTTTTTTTTTTTTTTTTTTCTTTTTTTTCACTTTTTTTTATGCACCAATTCCCTCAGGTGGGGTCTTCTTGGCAATATTTTTTAACCCCCATTTGTTTGAGAGTGTCTTTCTACCTGTTTGTTACCTTGACTGCCTGTATGGAGCGACACATGACTTTATATTTAGGATTAACCTATTTTTAGATTTCTGCAATCTTGATAAAATTATGACATCATAAGAATATCTATTGATAATGGAGATTCACTTCCGGTTTTTGTCTGTAACAAAAATTACGTCACTGCTTATGTCACTATACCCGAAATCGTTATAACAGAATAAATACACTCAAAATTAGAGCATGCAACATTAGAGAGTCCTCATTGTTTTTTAAAACAAATTTTAATAGATACATCCCCAGTATCATATATTTATATATAGTTTGTTTTATTTTAATAGATATTCAAAGTTAATAAAACTTAGTTTCGATTTCAAATTGTTTTATTTTTTTTTACTCCTTTAATAAATTTGATGATTTCATGATTTATGATTCAAACTCTCCGACATTTAATTTTTAACTTCCACCTCCTCAAGCAATATCTTTCAAAAATTTATTTTTACATCGCCCGGAGGGCGTTTTTTTATTTTGCTAGTTTAAATAATAATTACAAAAAGTAAATTTGCAATTTAATAGGAGGAACAAAAGAGTTGGGATTTTTTTTTTTGTTTTTTCATGCAATTTTCATAATATTGTTATATAACCAGAATTATTTTTTTAAAAATATGAGTAATGAAGAGAACAGATCCTAACCATTCAAGGAATAGACAACTTTAGTCCCATTTATTCTGGGTTGACTTAATCAGTAATTTGTCTTTAAAATTTTTATTGAACTAAAATTAATTTGAAAAATATATTTAAAAAAATAAAATATACTTAAAAAGTAGATATAGATATAAGACAATAAAATAAGACAATATAAAAAAATGAAATGTCTTCATAACCATCAATGTCTGAATGATCAGATCTCAAAAGCTGAAATTAATAAAAAAAATAAATTTTGTTTATTGACTACTGAATTATTTTTGTTTAGTTCATTTCATTTTTATATTTGTCATTTAATAAACTTAACTTAGTTTGACACAAGGCCAGAAGTATGAGGCATCCAATAAGAGTTAGACTCACTAACAATGATCTAGCTTAATAACCATTATACCACTTAAAGTAACTATTTCATTTATACATTTGATTTGCTGAGTAAGTCAAATATATTTCTTAGTGAAGGATGGAATTGCATTCTGCAATCAAACGAGCTTATGGTGTATAGTAAAAAAAGTAAAATTGGCAAAGTGGACTATTGTCAATGTTAACTGGACGGTGAGGGAGTCTATCTCCTTTCCACTAGTGCTTGACCAGAGAGATTGTTTTTACATCTGAGGTGGAGTGCCACACCTACTATCAGTTCCCTATTTTACCACACAGATTCATGCTGTGCTACGTGTGTGCTGAGCTAAAACAGCCATTATACCAAGTATATATGAGTTGCTATTACTTTCAGAGTTCAGTATTATAACATGGATAAAAAGGTTCAATTGTATTTATCTACTATAGTAATAATAGAGATGCTTTGGATTGTGACTATTGTAAATTCATTTTTTTTAAAATCTGTTTTTGATTCTAATTGTATGGTAATCTTTGGGTGATGGAAAGAACATTACTAACATGGCACCACTGATAAAACATTGAATATTTCAACTATCAGTATTTTTAATTTGAGATTGCCAAACTAAATTCTTTGAAAAATTATGAAATAGGAAAGGAGAAGTTAAGGAGACAAAAGTCCTAGTGATCACATAAACTGTTAGGGTTCTATTTATGGGTGATACTTTATTCAGAAAATAAATGACAGCATGTTTTATTTTAACAATTTCTTCATTGGAAACTTTCAAATGTCAGAATTTTAAAAAGTAATAACATTAATTACATGAAAATTTCTTCCAGTTTTCAAGTTTTAGTTTAACAAATAGACACTAAGAATTTGCTAAGAGATTATTGTTAAATAAAAATAAATTTTTCTATCCTTCAAGAATTGGTAATTCTCATAAAAACTATAGAAATTAGTCCTCATAAGTATTTGAACAAATACAAAATCTCTTTTTATTACTGGGTTCATGAATGGATTTTGAGAAAGCAGGTATCCAAATGAACTTACTAGTTTGTCAACTCTTTCAAATAGCAAGGTGATGTCGATATTTTAACCTTCTTGGTTAATCTGTAGAAGATTTTAGGGGAATGCAAAAAAAACTTTCTTTATTTCGCAATTCAATTTTATTTTTTCAAATAAAAAGTAAATAGAATTTAGCATCTAAAATTACAAGACATAACAAAATGCATGTCTTGTTATACTGACTGCAATAAAATTTGTTTTTTCTTGTGTAATGTCCCTATTTTTAACTCCCAAAAATCAAACAATCAGAAGCAATTTTTTCAGATTCTAATGACAAGTACTGTATATCTATTATAATATTAAATTTCTATGTTTATTTGTTTGTAAGAAAATTCTTGGGAAATACAGAACATTTAATCTTAATCTTTTCTATGATAAGAAACCCAGATTTGCCCAGTGATGAAAGTGAAATTGATTTACCAGGAGCTGAATTATGGGGACTTTTTGAGTATCTCAACTTGAAAAATGTTCAGATCTTACATTCACTGCAACAATTATCAACCTTGTCTTTCATTCATTAGAAATCAAATATAAAGATAAGTTCTTAGAGAAATGATTTTGAGAAGTGACACCCCTTCTTGCAGAAAATTTGCCCTGAATCTTAAAGTTTGGAAAGCTATACATTTTTATTTTAGTAAAAAACTTTGTTGAAATACATTTTAAGTCACTTATCCCTCAATTCATTTAAATTTTCGAACTAAAAAAAATGAATATATAAATAACTAAATTTATGCATAGAGTAATATTTATATTTCTTGTAAAGATAAGTCCAGAGATGATTTTTTAAAAATTAATATTTTGAAAATTTTGAAAAATCTCGCCAAAAAAATGCATTAAAACTAAAGCATTTTTTAATTTCAAAAGTTTTAAATTGAGTTTTTTTTAAATCAAAATATACTATAGAGACTATTATGCTCAGAAAAAAAAATTGCTGAAAAATTAATTTTTAAAATATTTTTTTCAGTTAATGATAAAAATTTTAATTTTGGAAAGGCATATATTATAGAACACATTTCTTACTCTACTGTTATATGAGTTGTTATTTGCTTTGCCTGGGCATTGCTATTAAAAAGTATTTTTTAAATTGACAGTTTTAGAAGCTATTACCAAAAGTAAATTTATTATTATATCAAACTAGAATGTATATATAACCACAGAAACATATTTTTATAAGGTAAGACAAGTTATTATTGCTTATGAAAATATATCCTAATCTCTGTATGTCTGGATAAATCTCAAGGCATGTATGGATGTGTCTTTTGATAAGCTAAAAATAGCCCATTCATAAATTCCTTCTTCTAAGAATATACCCCAAGATGTGGGAATGATCTTCCCATATTTCTAGGCCTAAAGCAAACAATTTGGGCTTGTTAGGATCAGCTTTGCAGTTCATCACTTGTCACTAAAAAAGATAAATATACATAAGTTACAAAGTTTACAGGATTACCAGAAATAAAGGTAGGAAAAATTGCCTGCTTCTTCACAAAATATTTACAGTTTCATTATATGATTTTCCAGATCCTTGTCTTTCCTTATAGACTATACAACTGAAGAAGAATTAGTTAAAATATGATAATATCTTCAATACAAAAGATTTCAAAATTTGTTCAAACAAATCTGCCAATGATTTAGGAGATTAACAGAATATAAAACCAGTTAAAAAATCATTTACCGTTTATTTGTTAAAAAAAAATTCTAACAGTGTGCAGTGGTTAATATTTAAGCCAAGTCAGAATTTAAAATACTCATTAATCTAACCTTGTGCCAAACCTAACTTTAATAAATATCCAAATGGTTTTCTTTCTTCTTTTTTTTAATAATAAAATAAGTTGACAAAAATTTCTCTATGTAAATTATATCTATTAACAATAATATGCCCCCTCCGGGCATAAGTATTTAAGATTTATTGTAATGAAATATATTAAATTAGAAAGTCCAACGAAATTAAATACGAATGCATATAAAAAGATTACACTTATTTTAATCATATTTTAATTGGTTTCTATATAAAATCATTTATAGGATTGATTTTGATACATTGGAGAATAAAACAGTAATATTAGAGATCAATAACAAGTAATTATTATTGAGCCCATCTTACCTTGAAATTTAAGATTTTTTTGTATTCAACTGTAAACTAAACCAGATATAGTTTTGTGCACGTATGTAAAACATCCTTTTACATCATTTTAGACTTTGATAAAATCAATAAAAATCGAGATACAAATTTTTTTTTTAAGTTTTTTTTTGGGGGGGAGGGGATTTTTTACACTAAAATTAAAATATAAGAATATTAAAATATTTAACTTTGGAAAAACTTAAAATGTTCTAAGTGAGTTTATTTTTCTTTCCTACCATCTTATTTTTTATTTACATTTTTTTATTGCTGGAAAGGGTAAATTTTGTTTACAGTTGTTATTTTTTATTACTGATGTTATTTTTCATCTGCAATATATTTATTCAAATTAATTGTAGTGAAGTAATTAATAGTTAGTTGTATTTTGTTCATTGTTTAAAAACAATACACATTCATCAATAAGTTTAATTTTATTCGATATTACATTATTAAAATAGCTTTTTAATTTTAATTTATATAAATTTTATTTTGTTCCTTTAAAATTAAATAAATAAAGTTATTCAATTAATTTAATACTTACTCTAATAGATAAATGCTTACTTTAATAAAAATGAAATTCATTAAAACTAAATTTTATTCATTGAAACGAATTTTTAAAGAATTTATTTTTCTACAGAATTGAACTGAATAAAATTTAGTTTATTGACATTGAATTTTTAACTCCTACCTTCCTCTAACAATATATTTTTTAAAATAATTTTTACACCACCCAGAGTGCATTTTTTTTAAAGATATGTCCAGTTTCACTCCTTTATTGCACCCAAAAGAGTAGGGTCAGGATCAATCCCAGATTCCTAAAAGGGAATGCTGAAGAACAAAGAATAATTTTGTCACTGATCTCATGTATGTGTGTGGCTTTTTAGCATATTTTACTTCCAAGGGCAGGTTGATCCTCAGAGGAGAGAAGAACTGATCAGAGAGTGAAGGAAAATCATGAAAACACCAACAATGGGGAGTGCCCTGCTGAGAGAGGATGAAAGAAAAAGTTTTTTCATGAAATAAAAAAGAAAGTTTTTACTAATAGTGACTGCATATGGATGAAAAAGGAATTTACAGGACTTTTCAAAATTCTATTTTGCATTCTTACAATTTAGAAAGAGAAAAAATTCAATTGTACAGAAAATGTAAACCTTTTAATAATAGCTTTTTTCTTTACCAATTTAATTATGAAAGATGAAAAAAATTATTTCCACTATTTCCACATTTGGAATTATTGTCCTTATCTTGGTTGTTATATTCACAATATTTCAACATCTGTACTCTCTCTGGCCATCTTCAGGTGTCATTTGTTGTTGTTGATAAATTTCAGTAAATTTCAAACTGAAACCTTTATTCAATCCATTCTGCTGTTCATACCTTAGGATATCTTGAATCAATTAATTTGCCTTTTTAGATATTTTGTCCTTGTAATGTTGCTTTTACATTTTGTTAAACCTGAGTCCAGTGATTAAACTCACAACTTCCAGATAGAATCCAACAAGAACTTTTAACCAACACTTTTACTTTCTAGTCAAATGGGACAATTGGGACAATTAAGTGATCATTTTTGGTATTTCACTTGCTAACCACTACTCCATAATGGAAAAAACCTCTTTGAGTAGTACAACAACCACACGGTGATTGTGCAGCAATTTCAAAAGTAAATAGCTTTTAAGAGTTGAAGTTGCCAGCCCCAAACTGTGACACACACTTTTGGAATCTCTGTTGTATTCAGTAATCCTTTAGAGTGAGTGTGTGTGCATGTGTGAATTTTTATATATAAATGTATTTATAGGCCCACACATGTGTGTGTACACACATACACACATATATTGCTATGTCATCTATCAGTATCAAAGGACTATAGATCTGCATTCAGATTTAACACAAGCTTGGACAAGGTTATCTAGAAGACTGACAGTTGCCTTTGCCGCAGGTCTTCCATCTTCATGACACTAATGTTGTCCAAGGGAAGAGCAAGCAGCAATACAAGTTGGTATCAATGTTATCACATTAGTTGTCAGATGAGAGTGAAGATAATAACAAACTGTCTTAGAAACTCCAGCTCCTTGTTTTCAATTGAGTTTTTCCTTCTCCTTGACTGGTTGCCTTACCAAGGCTAAACAACCCAGTCTGCCCAACTTGAAGAATTGATACCTTTCCTTAGATCATTAACATTCAGTACAATACAAACAGTCTTGTCAAGGATTTGAACTCAACTCATCAAGTCCATTTCCTATAACAATAACAGTTAGGTCTTATGTGTTTCCTTTTCCCACTGTGAGACTCTTTTCAAATGCTAGTATTTCACAATACATTAGTTTACTTTTGCCTAACATTATGTAAATTCAAAGTGGATCTGGGAGTAATGGCAACAAGAGTGATTCCACACATCCCAGATCTCCAGAACTGAAGCCTCACCACTGGTTGCAATTTCATATCATATCCAGGATGAGCCTTATGGCAGGAGATACCGTCAGCATAGTCTCAGCTCTGCTGGCAGGGTGGGGATATTTAGTCTTCTTCTTCTTCTTCTTCTTCTTCTTCTTTGAAGATTTTATCTTTGGCATCCCTTGTCTGTGTTGCTATACAACCACTATCATTTCACTTCTAGGAAGCTATAACGTGTTCATTCATAAAAATTTACAATACCTAGTTGGTAACACCAAACTTCATTCTTACAAGTTTTTTCTTCAGTTAGACAATTTTCCTAAGAGTTTCTTAGAAAGTAAAAATCTGCGCCTTTCTGTTTGAGAGAAATACCTTCTATGAAACAGAAAGGCTCAAATCTTTACAAATAAATATATGCTGTCAAGTGAAACATATATTTCAAATTAAATGTTTCTGAGTTTAAATAATGTCAGCTTTTATGGCAACTTCAAAAAATAATGTAAAGTCTCTTTAAAATAAATAGTTTTTTTCCTTCATAGAAAAAATTAAAAATACTCTTGGCAGCAAAATTGATATTTGGCTTCTTCAAATATTCCAAAAATTCTTTAACAAGTTTCTACTATTCAAAATTTTTAAAAATAGAGAAAGGTTAAGATTGAGAACATTTTCTAGTTAAAAAAAAGATATGAAAATACACTAATTTCCATATGTACAAATTACATAGATTTAAAAAGTCCATGGAGAGAGAAAGAAATAATGTGACTAGCCGGCACAACATTCTCTTCCCTACTGATGTTTTAGCTGCTTAATTTTCAGAAACTCAAAGACAGCCTCATTTTTAAAAATGGTCAACAACCCTCAAAATTCAGCCTATTAGTGATTGCCACTAGAAAATTCAAAAATATCATGGCAGTTAACTGAAAAAAAAAACGAATTTTTATAAAAAAAATAAATTCGTATTTTCTCTCAAAACATTAAAATAAACATTAATCTGTCTTCAACATATATTTTTAGTTAAAAATTCTCAAAATATGTTTTTTTAATCATTTTTTCATAGAACTTTGTTCAGTGAGAATTCAGTTATCTGCTAAGATTGACAAAAAGACATTGCAATTATATTTGGAAGGAGTGAAAGAAAAAAAGAACACAGAAATTGTCTAGTCATAATTTCCTAATACAAAATCAAAAAGACTTAGGGAAAAAATGGCTGTCTGTTTGTTTGAAAAGATTCACAAAAATATAACTGAAAACTTGTTTCCTTATGAAATTGTAAATGTTTAAATCTCCTATTGGCCAAAACTAACAATTCAAATCTCTGAGAATTTTGAAATGCATCAGAATGAAATATTGACTAATTGAAGTATTCAATTGAATGATCAAGACATAAATTGAAGATACAAATGAGATTAGCAAATAAACGTTTAAAAAATCTCATCTACTTGTTTCTTTTTCCAAATAATGTCTATCTTATAATTAAAACATTTTGCAACAAAAGTTTTCAAAATGCTAATTGTTACTGTAAAAGAAATAACAGAAAATTATATTTTTTGGATTATCTCAGGAATTTAATAGCAATCCATGAAAAAAAAAAAAATGGAGTTAGGTAGATTTTTTTTTTTATTCCAGTGAGTGATACTTAAGAGATTTATCAATTTAAACATTTTTATTTTTTGTTTAGATTGTTAGCTATAACTGATCAATAATGCTATGCCATGTAATAACATCTCCTTGAAAAAACTACCAACACATTTAATTTATGTCTGCAGCAACATAGTTTAATTCTGATTATTATTTATTTATTGTTAGAGACTTCTTCTTAATAAGAGTTTCCATTTCCCTATAAAGACCAAATAAATTCACATTAAAACCATCTCCTAGGCTCAATAAGTAGGCATACCAAATATGATAGCTGAACACCAAACCATTCTGCCATCTATAAAGGACAGACAAAAACTCTTCCAAGTTATTGATATATATAGTATCTCCCATAAATAAGTAAGTATTTACCCAACCCCTTTGCCACAGGTAGGATGTGACACAAAGTCACACATAAAGGGTATTTAGCAAGGATCGAACTCGCTATTCAGTAGTAATGGATCAGTGAGATTAGCTTGCTGACTATTACACCATGATGGGAAGTCTTCCTCTCCCTAAATAAGTAAACACCTACTAAACATTTATTAAAAATTTCGGATAAATCAAATTTTAATCATTATTCTATTATTTTATCATTTCTAGTAGAGCATTATACAATCAAAATGGATATTATTAGGTATTAGTTATTACCAAACTTTACAACATTGAAACTCTGTTATCAAAAATAAAATTTCAACACCCAAGTAACAAAAATAAAATTATATAAATATATATAAGGATTATTTTGGACTGCTACATATTCATATTTTTAAAAATCTACTTTTATTAGAATTATTGTTTGAGTTGAACTTATATATGGGTGATTGTATAGATACTGGACAAATTCATTATTCAATGATAAAATGCTGCTGCTCACATCACAGACCATATTAAAAGTAATTTGTAATATTCTCTGATTTTAGCTGAAAAGGGCAGTATAATAATAATAAAATCAGTAAAACTACTTTAATATCAAACTGATTTTATTTTTCCTAAATTGTTTTAGGGATTAAAAAAAACAAAAGGCCTACATCTGTTCAAGTGAATAAATTGCCAATGAAATGTATCACAAGTTGTTGGGCATTTTCACTTCTTTTATAAAATCTGAACAATAAAATTTACAGTGAAAAACGCAAAATCTGTTAAATGTTTCAGACCTGTGTGTCATGGGATACATTGTCACATCTGTTTCTCATTTTTCATGTTATAAATATACTATTCTGAAGGTTTTTAACAGTCAAACTTTTTTTTTCTACTTTTCTCATTTTTATTAATGAGAGGAGAAGAAAAAAAAAAGAAGATGTATTTTATGATAAGTGACAAAAATAAGTTAGAAAAAATGTCATAGAAGTGTTATTTCTCCCAGTTGTCTTTGATAAGTTTAAGAATAAGGTCAGGAATGTCTGCAAGGAATTTCTTCCTTGTGTGGAAGAGAGTTTATAAAAGATAAAAATCTGTTTCGGGCTTTTGACAAAATAAGCCTCCATTCAAAAATATAGCATAGAATTTTTGTAATAATATCCATATAAGTCACTTTTCCTGTTTTTAGAAGATTTCTGCTAACACTCCAAGAGTTTTCATTTCTAAATGACCAAAGTAAATTTTCATTTATATAATTCTTTAATAACTGTAACTTTGTCAGGAATAGGGTCATTATTGTAGGGCATCAAGTGAAAATTCACTATACTAGCAAATACTCCATTTAACTAACAGTGAAAGACACACAAATTTATGGTATGTTTGAGACCTGTGTGTCATGAGATACATTGAGAAATTGTCAATATATCCCATGACACACATTTTCTTCTAAACCAAATTGCATATCTTTCATATATTTTGTTTTTCTCATAAAAATAGGAAAAACGCGATCTTATTTTGTTCTCTTAAACTAGAATTAAAAAACACAATGAAAAAATTGATCTTGGCAAATTCTTCAGGGACTTAAAAAGATATTACAGCTTTACTTAGGAGTCTTCTTTTTGTTAACAAGCCTCACAAACCCAGTACCAGAAAAATAATTTCATCTCTAGTACTGGGTAGAATATAGACTTACAATGGTCAGTTCAGAGCCAAAGTTTTTGTTCATAGTCATTTAAATACACTTTTTAAAAAATTCTACTAAAAACAGATTTTTAATTAGATCATAGTAGGGTGTGAATTTTAATTTACAATTTTGCAAAGTTATCGAATCCTAGATATGTGAAAATTTCCTACAAAAAAAAGTTACATGGCGTAGCCAAAACACATAAGAAAAAATAGCAACACAACAAGGATATGCACAAAGAACAGTTGGTTCAAGACCCAGACTAAAAATCCCAATATTTTGAGAAAAAAAAGGGGAATAACTTATGTCTCTTTAGTCTTCCATAATAAAAAAAGAACTATCGTTAGTAATAATTTTTTAGATATATAAAAATCTCGGAAAGTACGTTGCACAAAATTGCACATTTTTAAACTTACATTTTTGGATAGATTAAATTGAGCTTTATCTCTGTTGAAAATATTGACTTAGACATAGATGCTTCCAGACGATTTAAGTGAATAAAAATAGGCTAATTGAATAAAAAAAAATACTTTTTTCCCCTCAATTCAAAGAAAAATATTGTTTTTAAAACTACAAAAGAAAAAACATGCTATACAAATTGTTTTTTGAGTTTCAAGAAAATAACTTTTGAATTTTGAATTTGATTTTTTTGGGTATTGAATTTTTATTTTTTTTATTTTTTATTTTTTCATATGATCTTTAGGATTTGATCTTTCTAGAAATGTAAAAATTAGGGACCTGAAATGTTTTTTCTGAATTGATAAAAAAAATTTTTTTTTTCAATTTTTTTTTAGTAGAATAAGCTATTCATTATAAAATGAAGTCATCATTGAATAAATTAGTGACAATTTCATTAAAATCGGGCAATTCCCTGATTTTTGATAATATTTTGAAAATTTTAAAAATTTTATTAACTCCTCTTACAGAGTTTTCCAATCCCTAGATTAAAGTATTGTGGAAGAAACAGCCAAGATCACCCGATGATATTTAGCTTAGAAGATTACAATGAGATCTAAGCTTAAATAAACTCCCTTCAGAATCTTACATTGATTTTCTTTTCTTTTCTTTTTCTTTTCTTTTTTTTCTTTTTAATTAATGGAATATTGGGCTACTCACAAATTTCCTCGTTACCATCCTGTGCAACATCAGCGTCGGTACTATTTATGAAAATGTTTAGCAGTGAGGGAAATCAGATACAAAATGTCTGTTACATAGGTACAGAAACTTGCTCTATCATAGACGGTAGCAACTGTTATGCACGTTACACATGAGAGGCAATACTTTTCAGAGGACTTCCGATCATTGTGGTGCTGTTTTTTCTTCAAATGACGAAAAGTCACCTCCCCCATTACTTTCTGAATTGATAAAAAAACTTTTTTTTTCAATTTTTTTTTTTAGTAGAATAAGCTATTCATTATAAAATGAAGTCATCATTGAATAAATTAGTGACAATTTCATTAAAATCGGACAAACTTTAAAGTGAAAAAACATTAGTGTGATCAGAGAGAAACAAATAAAAAAACAATATAGGATCTTTCGTTGTTCATTCTCTAGCCTTAGTTCTTAAAGCCTGTGAAAAAATGGGGGTTTGCAAGTCAGTTATTTGTTTAATACTGTAGGGAATTGTAGATCTCTTTTTGTTTGAGTAGAGTTTTGTTGGTTGAAGGCGAATTCTTTCAGCTCGTGTCTTAGGTTCTTTTTTCATGTTGTGATTTTGGACTCTTTCCGGTTCATTTAGGACTGACTGTCCATCTGAATCTCTTCCTTGGAATAACCTATGGCACACCCTACCCACCTCGGCACTAACTTCTGGTACTTGATCACCTGATCAAAGTTTTGGCTAGCATATATACATCTCACCAATCAAAACACGCACGTTAGTGGAACACAGGGCTTTGAAAGAAACATAGCTCTCTTATCAGCAACTGGGTCTGTGACATCATATAAACTGTTGTAGAGTAGCTTAGCATCCCTTCAGCACTCTACCAGATGGCTTGGCTCATAGCGTGAAATAGTCTATGATTAAGGATTTCAACAGACTGATCTTACTGCATTTGAGCATCCTCAATTTCTTGTAAGTTGTCTAGTTAATTGTTTGTAACTTGTTGTTCTGTGTTTTTGTATGTATCCGTTAGCATTCTATACTGGTGCTGAATAAATATATTAAGCACTCAACTACCTTCTGAGTATCATTTTACCCCTAAGATACAACATAAACAAAACTAATTAATTAAAGAGCCACATAGGAAGGAGGCTTGTCAGTATAATATACTGACAAACCTGCTTATATAAACAAAACCAGCCGCTTCAGACATCTTCAAAGTCAATAACCCAAGTCCTGAAAAATGTCACCCACAAATCAGATGAGCCTTGTGAGTTGCTTCCTCAGTATTATAATCTAAATAAAAATCTATTTTTGGTAGATTTAAAAAAAATGTATTTAAATGATTCTATAAAAAAATTAAATTGAATTATCTCATTTTAGTTTTATTAAAGAATGAAATTATTGCAAACAAGTTAACTGATCTTTTAAAAAAATTTTTTTTTTTTGGGGGGGCGGGTTAAGGCAGGTCTTAGTAGTTTGTTTGTTTGTGTTTGTGTGTGTGTGTGTGTGTGTGTGTGTGTGTGTGTGTGTGTGTGTGTGATTTCCAGACACAGCTGTGGCATTGATTTTTTTAAATTACCTGTATATATTTGTTGTGCTTTTGTGTGTGTATGTGTGTATTGGATTTAAAAAAGGGCAGAATGACACTGTAAGTTTTTTTCACAAATTATAGTTATAATTAAAAATGGATTTCCACTTTAACACCAGCTTCTGTTAACTTGCTCTGGTTAAGTTAAAAGAGTAGGGGCTGATACTGTAAATTGTAATTCTATTTTAAAGAAAAGGAATAGGCCAAATCTGGAATGATACTAAGACATTATTGGACTGACACACACAGATAAACACAGATAAACACACACACACACACACATACACCTCACGCAGAGAATTTGAAAGAAGATATTACAAAGCATACAACAGAATGAACAAATCCTATCAACAAGGTAACAGCTCAAGAACTTAACTTTCAGAAATCTTCTGACAAAGGGATCTTTATCCCGAAATATTAAGAATTAATCAAATGTACACGAACAACATCATAGTTACCTTGTCGGGGCCAAAGGCCTTAACCCCTTTTACAGAATGTTACGTGTATTTTTGCACGTACGCAAAACCCTTCCAACCGTCTGACCAGATAGATCCAGTTTCGCTGTTTAAGCTCCTCCTCTTTGGCCAAATGCTACGCGCATTGTCGCATGTAGGCCACCTCCCTTCTCCACTATTTCATCATCGCTAACAAACTTTTGCCTGACGTCATTTGATACTTCTGGTACATTTTATGTATATAAGAAAGTCGTTTTGTGACGACAGCGACACTCCAAGACCAGCTGGCAAACAGTTGACAATCTTGATTCCTGTTCCAAACGAAATGGCTTTTTCCTGATGACTTGCCTCTTTGCCGCTAGACGACCTGCCTCATTCTTTGCTGTGATGACACGAACCTTGTTCCAGTTCCAGCAAACAGCCTTTTTCAAGGCTAACAAGCCCAGCTCTTTTCAGAGCTAACCAGTCGGCCCTTTTCACTTCAGTCTTTCCTTAACCACTAATGCGATCCTAGGACGAAATCCCTGGAAGATCTGGGTCTTACGACCGGATAGGCGTCCCTCACCGACAGTACGGTAGGTACTAGCTTGGTAGATCCGACTCGATCTTTCGCCGAGCAAACACTTAGCTGCTCGAGGCATTTGTGCACACATGCCCGCCGGTCTGAAATCCCGCATAATCATGGTCAATCAGACCCAAGCAACACACAGGCTAAGTGAATGGTCCGTCGCTGTTACGTTTACGCTCGTACCCGAACAGTCCTCGACGGTACTACGACCAGGGCTCGCAGCCGATCCAACCGCAGGCCGAAACCGTTACCGACCGACCACGACGTCAAACTCGACTGTAGATACACTGCTATCCTGATTCTGGATTCCAGCTGCCTATCCGACAACCGACGACCTATCCACCCAGATCAACGAAAGACTGACCGAACGTTGAGTGACCAACCTCGAACATCGAACGATCAACTAGCCGATTTACCTGTCAATTCTCGCTAATAAATTGACCACCAGGTTATTTTCTGCCATCCAATTCCTCTGCCTTTGTTTCTTTCATTGTCTCCAGTCGTTTCACTTATTCAAATGTCTGTGGGGTATGGAAAATAATATTATCTATTTTCCACCTTATGCAAATAATAAACATAATAAGCCCAAAACGATTCTAATTATCTCCCTTCGTCTATAGCAACAGAGCCCTAATGTCTTAGCCATAAACTGATGAGAAAACTCATGCGATTGGCTAAGGGCCTTTGTCGGCGACACGTTACGAGGCTCAGTTTGGACCGCCAATTTTGATAGTGAAAACTGCTATCCACCCTCTTGCCGCTGGAATCTATCTCGGAAGGACGTAAATTTATACTCCAGGCGTTCACGGAACGAGAAGAAATTGGAACAGCAAAGGCAGGGTCGCTGTCCGCGTAAAAGGCGACTAACCAACTAGCAAGACTTTCTACCTGGATTTCAGATAAGTCCGTGATAAGTATCAAATCGCAAACAACTCACAACTCACAACTTGAACATTTACAATCATTACACATTGTAAACTTACACAAACACTTGTACCAACTTACATTGTAATTGCATTGTATTGTATTTGTATTGTATTTGTATTGTACAACTTTGTCTTGCTACGATAAAGCCTCTGTTTTGTTTATAAGCCTTGTGTGTCGTTAACTATTCTTTACAGCATCTAACTGAACTGTTTTCTTATAGGGGTCGACATCCTTATTGGCCCCGCAACAAACACACACACACACACTTACACATACACACACGCAGAGAATTTGAATGAAGATATTACAAAGCATACAACAGAATGGACAAATCCTATCAACAAGGTAACAGCTCAAGAACTTAACTTTCAGAAATCTTCTGAAAAAGGGATCTTTATCCCGAAATATTAAGAATTAATCAAATGTACACGAACAACATCATAGTTACCTCATTTTTCTTTACACTTGCATTGTGATAGCCTTCAAAACCAACAAAACTACCAAACCAATATAAACAAATGCTTCAAGTAAATTATAAAACTCTTATTCTTATTTTTTTTTTTTTTTTACATTTAATTTACAGATTTTCGGTACTTATTTTCTACCACATTCTATTCACACCTTTGTCTTTTTATTATTCATACTGTAATTAGTTTCAAATGTATAATACTACCAATCCCAAAAATTAAATAACCTGAAAAAAATCAGAAAGTTTTAAAATAAAATGACTAGTGGAATGCATAATAAAATTCATTCAACACTGAAAATTTCATTAACATCGGATAATTCCCTGATTTTTGATAATTTTTTAAAAAAATTTCTTAATTTATAATGAAAGAATAAAGAAAACTGGTTGAGTTAGCTGTTTTGAATGTATTAAAAGTGTAGAGGAAAAGGTTAATTCCTCTTACCACTCCACCCACATCTGACATTTTCCGACAAATTGCCAAGGAGTGTTCATTAATATCGATAAATAACGGAATGAACCCCCAATGTGAATTGTAAGGAGGAAATGACATATTGTCGTCAGAAGGAAAAATATTATTTTCGTAAAACAAAAGAAGATTCCTTTTCAACGATTGTAAATGTCAACTCCTAAGATTGTAAAAAAAACAAAACAAATAATAACACTCGCACACACATACACACACGGTAATTTGCCCTCGAAATGAATTAATTCATAAAAATAGTTTTTCAACAACGCCAACTTGTACTACAGTGGCACTGGAAATGTGAAAACGATTACTGATGATAATTCAAAATGTTTATTTTAATTTTGAATACCGTGTGCGTATGCGTGAGATATATTTGGCCACAGCGAGTACCGCTTCGTACTTGCTGCTCGTGTCATTAATGCTGTTTTTTTAGCTGACAAAAGAGGGAGAGCAGTATATCCCGAACTTTTTCTTTTTCAACTTGTTTGTTATATTTTTTTTCCATAGCTAAAATGTGTTTCTTGGATAGAGAGAAGGAAAAATTTAATGAGTCAGCGAATAAATTTTTAAACTTTTTATCTTTTTGCTTCTTCTTTTCCCAATGCATTCGAAATAAATGATCCACCACTGCAGGCGAAGTCTATATTTCTCATTGGTAAATTAAATGAATTAAAAACGAAGGTACAGCGACTATCTTTTTCTTCAAGTTGTCATGTTCACAAGAGAGATAGGGAGATGGTGATGTTCTAGACAGGAGAGTCAAGGATGATTTTTACTGAATTGAATAATACAATTTTTGACTTACATTCTTTAACAAATCAAGAAAATATATTTAGTATTGTAAAATAACGGGTGCAAGAAAAATGAAACATAAATTGCAAAAACATGGACATAAAATGAAGGTTTAGTTTATTTTATGGTAGGAATTTACGAGGAAATTGTTCTTCTTTACCGATCTTATTTTCATGTATTGTACTAAAAGCACATAAAAAGCATTTTTGGTTATTTCCTAGTTGAGTAACATGATATTACAGGGTACTCAGAAAAAACAGAACCCAAATTATTTATTTTCCCATTAAACTAACCCTAACCCTAACCCTAACCCTAACCCTAAACCCCCCTAGTTGAGTAACATAATATGACCCAGAAAAAACAGAACCTACAAATTTTGTAATAAAACTGTTGATTTTAATTCTAATTTTTTTAAAGTTTAAGTCCAACAAGGGTTAGGGTTAGGGTTGGGGTTTAGGGTTAGTTTAATGGAAAAATAAATAAATAATCTGGGTTCTGTTTTTTTCTGAGCCACTCATGAACTGTCTTGTACAATACTTTGTAGAAGACCAGAAGTATTTAGTTACGGGTACATCACTCCCACAGACCTTGAGAAGTAATTATTTGTATTCTTGTATTTTTGAATATAAATGTTGTTGATTTTTGAAGAAGAAAAAGAGTCGTTATTTTTTTATGTGACCAATAGGCCGCCATTAACCTCGGAAATCAGTTTCTATAGCAGATTTCTAGTCGTTTGAGATCTTAGCATAACGTGGGGCATTTGGCTAGACTTCCAGTAAATATAGAGGCCCTGCAATCCTTGGTTGATGCAGAAAATCCGATCTTGACGGCCAATTTTGGAGATTCTGTGAGCCCTTTAACTCGGTAGCGACCGACGGGTTATATGTCTGCCTCTTCCAACATTGTTATATTGATGGTTTTTTTTTTACATTGGTTAACATGTTAGCCAATAGTAAAAGTACATGTGCACAATAGGGAAAGAATCTACGGAAAAATTAACCAAACCTAGGAATCTGTGCAGTTGTCTCATAATAGTGGGGACAGGGAATTTTATCTACAGAAATATGATGTCCTAAAAATGTGATCTCAGATTGTCTAAAGACGCACTTTAGTAGGTTGATTATGACACCTTATTGCTTGAAGCATTCAGACACCTGCCTGGCCTAATTGAGGTGTTCCTGCTCATTTTTGCTAGTGATTAATGTGTCATCTATGTATGTATAGATGAACAGTAAATCTTGTAACGTCAATGAACCTTTGAAATGTCTGGGCTGCATTTCGCAAACCAAATGGGACACGTAGGAATTCAAAAAGACCAAATGGTGTAATAATTGTTGATTTGGGGATGCGTTCCAGCTCGACAGGTATTTGGTGATGCACAAATCAGGTCTAACTTAATAAAATTGTTTTTATTTTGAGCAACTGCTGTTATGTCCTGTACGTGTGGCAGTGGGTATCTATCAGGTTTGGTAACAGCATTCAGCGCTCTAAAATCCCCACATGCATACTATGTGCTGGAAGTTTTACTAACAAGATGAAGAGGTGAAGACCACTCACTCTTGGAAGGACAAATGATGCCTAAATTCTTAATTTGATGGAATTCTGCTTTATCAGCCTTTAATTTATCAGGTGGTAAGTGTCTGGTCCTACTATAGATAGGTGAGCCATTGGTCTCTATATAGTGGGTAATAAAGTGAGGAATGGCTTCCTTATGGAAAGAGGGACCCGTAATTTGTGTGTAATGTCTTATCATTTTGAGTAGGACATCCTCCCGACTTGAATGTACCACTGTAGGACACAAAGTTGTGCCAGATTTAACCACCCCACATGCTTTAAGGTGTGTTTCCTAGTCTCTTAGACACCGGTCAACCAGATCAACAATGAGTCTGAATGTCTGCAAAGAATCGTCACCCAAGATGGTGATGCTAACGCCAGAAACAATGAAAATGTGTGTGTACGTTCTGCCTAAATCCCAAGGCGAGCTACAGTTGGTATGGGTCAATGGGACTCTGTGCCATGTGAAAGACTTGCAAACTTTTGTGGGGTTTACGATAGTGATAGTAACCAGTCCTCATGCAGTGCAAAAATCATCTGGTTCAGTCCATCGAGTCTATTAAGAACTACTGAAAGTCTTACGGATGATGATGATGATGATGATGATGATGATTATGATGTAGCACAAAACAGTTGTTCTAGCAACATTTTGTCCATGAAGGAGCACAAAGCCTCACCTATTGGTGATTGCCAAATCATTTCTTCATCTGGTAATGAAATCACATGATGCTTTTACTAAAAATCTTAATAAACAGGACATTGACAGAAAACAAGAGTTGAACAAAACCAATGGACAGTCTACATCAACTGACAGACTGACTGAGCATCTCTCCAATATCAGAAACTATTTTAGTTTTCTTTTAGCTGTTTCAGTCCCTAAGTTATTTTTGTTATTTTATTGAAGAAAAAAAAAGTTCAAATCTAAGTGCAGAAAGAAAGAATGAAAAAGAAAATACACAAAAACTTTGAATAAATGCATTATAGAAATATAATATAATTAATATATAGAATATAAAATAAACTGGCAAGGAGACATGAAAATTAAAATATTATTTAATAGGATAACAGAATGAGAATTGATGTCTCAATAATAAGAATAAAAACAATTACATACAATTAACAACATATTCTATTGTATGAGGAGATTAAGTAGAAAGAATACAAAAGGAGTGAATGTTCTTGGTTGTATGGAATTAATATGTCTGTGCATAAGTAAGTTTTGGACATTGTATTCAGTACGGGTTAGCTCAGTCGGTAGAGCGTTCGGCTGGAAACCACAAGGTTCCTAGTTCTATACCGGTCCTCGCCAACTCAGCGTATGAGTAGCACAGGGATCTGTGCGGTAAAGTAAGGAGCTGATGGTAGGTGTGGCGCTCCACCTCAAATGCTAAAACAATCTCCTTGGTCTAGCGCTATTGAAAAGGGGATAGACTCCCTCACTGACTGGCTGATACCGACTTTAAGTTAGCTGGAAACAAAAATGTCCCTGCCCTCAGGAGAGAATCTGGTATTGTCTTAAGGCATCCTGCAAGTAAAAAAGAATGAGATTTTCATTAATTCTTCTTCTATACTGTTTTGGTAATACAGTCATTTGCAGAAATTCCTTGTCTGACAATGGTTATAATTCCACAAAAGTAAAAGAAATCATGAAAACAATCCTTGCCAAGGGAAGAGCTGCCAAAGTTTAAAGAGATTTTATCAAATCAATTTACATATTTCAATTTGCATGATATGTGTAGGAAGAAGTTGAAGATGTCTCTGTAAGAGGAGAAGAATAGAGATTGACTGAACCAGGAAGAGAAAAACTAAAATAGATCACTTCAAGTAAACACAAGTATCATATAAAGTGGAATCAAATGACACACAAATAAAACAAAAACATACAGAAATAATAGGACATAGCAACTGCTGATTTCTGTAGTTTGTTTTAGTATTAACAAAAAGTTTTCTTCCAAATGGATGAAAAGTCACCTATTAGATTCTTTCAAACTCAGAAATTGAAAATATTTTATTTCTTATCTTTTAAACTTCAAAGAACTTTCAAACACCTCTTAAACTAAAAGTTACCAAACCCTGCTAATTCTTTTATGAATCAAAACACCATCTGTGATTAAATTTCAGGGCTAATAACATACAGCTTTCTCTATTATTGCTGTCTCTAAGCCTATTAGGATTTTAAGGAAACCCAAAATAAGGATTTATATTAAACTAAATAATTATTCAAACTAACAAAAACAGAATATTTAAGTTTCAGGGTTTATCTACATAATACGAAATATTTAAAAAAAAATCTGTTATTGTTTGTATCAGCCAGACTAGAATTTATAGTACAAGACAAACCATTTTTAACTTGTAGGTATATACAAAGATAATGATCAGTAGGAAATATGTATCATATATGGGTATTTGCCTCATACCCCACTTGTATGGGCTGGGCACAAGGCCTCGTTTTAATGTGGGCCCACCCACAAGCCGAAGCTCATGGGTGGGAAAGAACAAAAATTGCGTCAATCTCTTCGGCATTCTCCCTCAAGGGGAGCGCCTCAGGCGCTGGGCAGGTATTGCCTGGGGGGAAAGCCCCCTGGGATCGACGCTATTAATTGAACACACCGGTCCAGTGTTCAATCCTTTTAGTAGTAGTAATTTGATATTTTCAACAAACTGAGAATGATATTAACTTTGTTGCTACACCAGAACACTAGATAATAATGTTATCTACTTGTTACTTCACTGTGAACAGAGGGATCACTATTTTTGGCTTAGGGTGTTAAGTACATTGCCTGACTATTTTATGCTTTGGTGGACACACACTCTATAATTTTGATATGTACATATTGTGAAGAATAAGATTTATAAAAAGAGAAAAAAAAAAACTATGTTAAAATGTATTTATTTATTCATCTTAATGTGTGGTTGAATGGGTATGTTTAGTGCCGGAATAGTGGCTAAAAGTCATGACTAATTAAAAAAAGGAAATACTGGAAAGTTTTTTGAATGCAATTCAGTGATTAGAGCTGAAAAATATGAATGGTTAGATAACTAAAAAAAACCTCAACAAAAACAAAAGAAAATGTCAGTAAGTTACCAGTAAGGAGGAAGTGTGAATATTTTGTTTAGGATTGGTCCCGTGTTGGCCTTGTGATAATAAGGATTCAGAACCTTTCTTATTTGGGGAATAGTATATGTAGAAATAAACAACTTAAAATGCACACTGAATATACAAAGGAAATATGAATATAATGAATGAATGCCTAGTTTTTAAAAAATATACATTTCCATGTTTTGAGAAATGTTCTTCATAGGAACAAACTCATAATCTTATCTTTCTCACAAGTATAAAACTGAACTTAATATTCATTTCTTTGGGAGAATATCCATAATTGAAGTTTTGGTATTGTGTAAGTAAAGTATGAGATGAGTTTAGTAAGGATATTTCATAGGTAATTCCACATGTTTTGATCAAGATCTAACAATATTTGAGAGTATTGATAAATGTTGTTTTTTTTTTGTTTTTTTTATTATTATCATCATCATCATCATCATCATAATAATAATAATAATAATAATAATAATAATATGAGGTTGCACATGGAAAGACTTGGACATGGTTAAGAAAGGGAAACCTCAAAAGAGAAACAGAATCACTTATAATTGCTGCACAAAATAATGCCATAAGGACAAACTACATCAAAGCGAAAATTGATAAGACCCAAATAATAGTAAATATAGACTTTGCGGTAATAGAGATGAGACTGTTAACCATATACTCTGCGAATGTAGCAAACTAGCACAACGAGAATACAAAACTAGACACGACTGGGTTGGGAAGGTGATCCACTGGGAATTATGCAAGAAATTAAATTTTGACCACACAACAAAATGGTATATGCATAAACCAGAATCTGTTCTTGAGAACGAAACGCACAAAATTCTCTGGGACTTTGAAATTAAAACGGATCACCTTATCCCAGCAAGAAGACCAGACCTAGTGTTGATTAACAAAAAAGAAAGAACTTGTCAACTGGTGGATTTTGCAGTGCCAGCGGATCACAGGGTGAAGTTAAAGGAAAATGAAAAAATTGACAAATATCTGGAACTTGCCAGAGAACTGAAAAAGTTATGGAATATGAAAGTGAAAGTTATACCAATTGTAGTTGGTGCACTTGGAACAGTCCCAAAAGGATTAGAAAAGGGTTTGGAAACTTTGGATATCAGAGGAAGGATTGAAACCATTCAGAACACTGCACTGCTGCAATCTGCCAGAATACTCAGAAGAGTCCTGGAGACCTGAGGAGACTTGCTGTCACTCAGACTCCAGTGAAAGACCATCAGCTAACACTGATGTGAAAACTCAAAAGGAGTACATAATAATAATAATAATAATAATAATAATAATAATAAGAAGAAGAAGAAGAAGAAGAAGAAGAAGAATGATAATAATTTAATAATGATATTAAGGTTAAGGATAGTAGTAGCAATAATAATTAATAATTATACTATAATAATAATATGTTGCGCTAGTGATGAAGATAGTAGTGATAATAATAATAATAATAATAATAATAATGTCGGTTAATATTAATAATAATAATAATGATGATGTTAAATAATAATAATAATAATAATAATAATAATAATAAATTTCATATACACCCAGGTTCTTATGACTTCATGTAAGTATAGATATATGATATATATTTTTTATTTTATCGATTTTTTTTTTATTTCATCGATTTCATGACATAACAAAAGAGATGCTTCAACCAATCAAAAATTAATTGGAATAAGTTTGCTGAATGCCAAGTGGACTATTTAAAGAAAATTTATATTTCATTCATTTTTCATCTCTGTCTTAATAAATGCAGTTTCAGTCTTGATACTTTTTGAACATATCTCATATTTTAAAAAATAGTTTGATGATACATTGTCATCCATGTCCCCTATTTGGTGCAATTTAAAATCGAGTTTCTTTTTTATGTAGTTATTCCAAATTTATGAAATTCTAACAGTTGTGAAAAAAAGGTTTCACGTGTCATCAAATACCATAACTTGGTAAACATGATATGAATATCTAATATACAAATGGGATCTGTCTCCAAATGATCCAGCCATTTAATATTAACAAAACCTAGAGCAATGATGCTTTAGTTCTCTTCAAAAGTACTCTCCTTTGAACTTTGTACACTTGCAACAGTCTCCAAGTCAAGGTGTTTTATCACATCTAAAAATAAAATCACCCTTTTATAGAAAAACACCCAACTATGCCATGTAACGTCACAGCTGAGTGAAAGAGTGTTATGTGTGATGGTTATTGAAGTAAGTCAGTTAGACAATCAAAATTGGTTTGAGCAATGTGACTGGCCAAGCCTAACCATGAAGTTACTAGTTCTTCAATGAACCCACTATAACAGCTTAAATAATTATTGCCACTACTGCCAGGAAGAGTCCATTAAGCTGAGGAGGTGTTTTACTGTTCCACTGTCCAATAGTTAACAATCTGTAACAGTCATTTCCAGACTGCAGGTTCAATCCTGGCTAAGGGTGAAAGTAACACAGAATAACAATTAACAGTATTCTACAATGGTGAAAGAAAAAAGAAAAAAAGAAATTTGAAAAATCCATTTCATGTCCAGTAAGAGAATTTCATTGCTGTCAAAGGGAAGAAGAAAGGGAAGGAAAAAGAAAGAATGGAAAGAGGAGACAATAATGCCCACTTCTGGGTACAATGCACAGGACCAAAACGACCAGGAAATAGGGGAAAGAAAGAGTCTTTAGTCTCTTTTTGTGGTGGTCTTCATAGCAAGTACATGGGCTGCTCAGTGAGAGCAGTAAAGATTATTGCTCATTTTTGGTGAACAGGCAGGCATGAAGCGAGATGCTCAAGGCCTGAAAACAATAGGAGCTGACTTAGTATGAGTTTGGCCCAGGAATAGGAATATTGTGAGATTAAGAATACCTACAATCTCCTACATGATTATCAGCCCTTATACTCATCAAGGAGTTACGGTGAGATAAAAGAATGGAAAACATATCTGGGACCAAGAGAGTCTCTGGTATCTTAAAAGAACGAGAAATAAGAGGAGAAGTCAGGGCAATGACCAGAGAACTCAGAGAAGTGAATGGACTAAGATGTCATCTTTACCGAAGAATGAAGCCATTTCTACTTCATACCATAACACCTGAGAGAAAGGATGAGGAGGTCATTGAGACACACAAAATCATCTATATTTCAGTGTTTGTGGATTCTCATCACAGGAGAAGTCATTTGACCTTCAATTCAACAAAAGTTTCACCGCTAAAATCTAATGAATCTGAGACCAGCTATCTCCTACCTAGAGAGTAGAAGTCTGGTATTGAAAGAGAACAGTCATCATTTATATCACAGCTACTCCAACAACTGAAATAAAATATTAGTTCCAAATTTCACAAACGATAACAAAGTTTAATCCTCAAAAGAATTTATGACTGTCACACAAGTAAGCAAACCCAGATGTATGAGCAGTCCATGACTTGCAATACTCTACTTTGGCCCTATCTTGGGCTAGACGGGCGGTCGGAGAGGCCCCCTCTGATCAATTGGCTGGTCACGTCAAGCCCTAGCACCTATATGATTGCCCCAACCTATTGCCCTCATGGCAATCCCCAACCCTTTTTATCATATAGGTGCTAGAAGGTGGTGGCTGCAGGTCTACATGTCCTAGGAATGATGTTAAACTCTATCTGATGGTGAGGTTCCAGTTCTGGAGGTCTGGGGAATGTGGAGCACTACTTCATCACCATTGCTCCCTGAGTGGTAGTACCTGTTAGGGTCCCATCTATGGGTTAAATAGAAAACATGAGTTTATAAACAAAATTGTATTATCCATTAAAAATGAAATTATTTCAAAACTTTGTCAGCATTAAACATTTTTTTTTTACCAATAGAAGCCTCCGGCATAAAATGACCCAAGGGGTTGACATGCTGTAAAACCCAACCAACCAACCAACCAAACAAGTAAGCAATTTTTTAAAAATAACTAAAAAAAATTTATGTACACACAAAAAACATATTGATAAATTCTTGATTATTACCAAAAATGTATAAATACATAAAATACAATTTATTACTCAACTCTACCCTATCTTATTATTGTAACCTTTCAGAAAAGTCTGCAGAGTTTTCTTTCAGGATCACCATCAGCTGCATCATCACAGTCTTTGTAATTTCATAGATGGTATTTCAATGGTGATTTTAACCAGAAGCTGTTTAGGTTTATTAGTTGGTTTTATGATGTGTCAACTCTTGTTTGATTATCTTTTTTCAACCAATTATATGGTTTCACATAATTAAGGATAATCATTTGTAAACAATTATAGTTTTAAGTAACTATTTTTGATACTAATAGTTTGAAAATATATTATATATGGTTTCAAGTATTCCTATTTAATACAAATAATTTTCAAATAGCCTCATTTGACTCATAGATGGGACCTAACAGGTATTACCACTCAAGTCAGGGTGATCCAAGAGTAATGGCAATGAGGGGTTGATTCCCCACTCCCCAGAGCTCGAGCTTTACCACTGAATTCAGTTTAGTTTCATACTCAGGACACCCTTTTTGGAGGATCTTACCCCTCTGCAAGGAATACAGTTATATTATTCTAAGCCCTACAAACAGGATGCCAGAATTTGCAGATAGCCAAATATGGACTGGAATAGGGGATTACAGACATGAGTGATATTTTACTAAGAAACCTGGCATGAGATGTTAATAATATACTCTCTCTCTCTCTCTCTCTCTCTCTCTCTCTCTCTCTCTCTCTCTCTCTCTCTCATGCACACACACACACACACACACAACAACAAAAAATTTACAAAAATTTTTCTGCTCTTCAAATAATTTGACTTTTAAATTTAATGAATAATTACAAATGCTGTGGCTGCCATCAGGGAAGCCAGCTAAAAAATCAGCAGGTTTGTTTCACCAATCCAGCCCTGTGTCTTAGACCACTGGTGACTCTCAGGGTAATTTGTCAAACAAAATAGTCCCCACAATTTCAAATACCCTAAATAGTTTAGAATAGCTTAAAGAAAATACAGAAATATTACCTAGTGATATAGTAAAATAGAGTAGGAATGTGCAGTGAGTACACTAAAGTCTTGGGTATATAAACAAATGAAAGTTGGCTGGCTCTGATTCTAGGGTGTAGGAATTTGGCCTTACTCAAAGAGACTCATACAGAATCATAAAACCATCTTTTTCAAATAGATCTTCGAGGCTGCTGGTTCATACTTCAAAATAAGTTAATGAAGTTATTAAGGCTGCATCCTTTGTTAGAAAACAAGTTACTAAGACAAGAAATACCTGAAGAAGGCGGGAGGCATATCGGCCGAAACGTTGTACAGATAACAATGAAGGATAATAGTCCGAATATCGCAGATAATACTAAGTTACTAAGAGTATAAATTTTGAGTCACATAGCCTGCATGGTGCTATCAAGGTAAAATGTATTAATTTTTCTCAAATTGTATACTTTAGTTTAAACAAATTATATCTCTTAAATTATAAATATAATTGAACTTTTAAGTTATTTTCTTCCTAAGGCTCACACATAGTTTGTGGCTTTAGGGTTAATAAGTTAGATACCCTAGAAACCATTTTAATGTAAATTTTTATTACATTTCATAAATGAAGAATGAATTTAAATAATTTAAATGTTTGAATTTGTAATCCTGTCAATTTTAAAATACCCACACAGAGTCGTAAAATTTCATTAAAAATTTATTTGTCCTTCATCCTTTGTCACTAAATTTATATAAAATTTGTTTATCCCTTTTGTAAAAGTTTTTGCTTTGCATTTGTATGTACCCTTTCCCATGTGAAAATGTTTATTTAATTGCAGTTTTGACAGCTGTAAATGCCTATGAATGCAATAAAGATCATTCAACATAATTCTGCAGTTGTTAGTTACCAAATATTGGGTATATATGGCATTCACAAATACACCACCACATATATTCACTTTAACATTTGTGTATTTCAATACTAATCAATTTGGTATGACGCAGCTTTGTTTTATTGAAAAGGTCAAGGTCATTGCTGTTGAATATTTCAGTTTCAAGCAAACTAAAAATATCTTATGGTGAGGAGCCATGTTCAGATATTTGAGAAAAAACAAAAAAACAAACATTGGAAACTATTTATAAACATGTGTAAAATTGAATTATTAATTAGAAATTTAATTTCCATATGAAGCCAATCCTGTGGAATTCAGACATCTTCAGTCTTGAAATATAAACAGTTATGGAATAAACAACTTTTGATACGGATCAGACAAATTTGTATATGAGGGTGATCGGAAAATTTCATAGGTTGAATAGTTCATATGATGATGTTGTATGATGACTTTTTTGACCAATGGTATCCAAGCACTGCAACACCAATGGAAGAAGTGTGTGAACCACAGGGGGGATTATATTGAAAAATAAACTTGATTTGGTCACATTCCATAAGAGTATCTTGGTCATCCTATGAGATTTTCAGTCAACCCTCATACATCATATAACAGGCTAGTGTGGAGTGTGTGAACATTCCTTTAGTATGGGATAAGAATGTTCTTGATTATCTCAGATAATTATAACAGTACTCACAAAATTCAGTCTTCATCTTTGATGGGATGCAAGTGTCAAGACTTTCAGACAAAATATTTGACTGGCGAATTTGTCAGCTACTCCTCACATGCCAACTTTTATTACAATCCGAATTCTGCCAAAATTTTTCCATTTTCTATTAATAGTTCAAGGTGTTTTTGATGTTGTATTTTGATAGGAAAAATGTTAGATGATGAACTCACGAAGAATTGAAAGTGTTCTTTTCTGATATGTTATCTGCCCACATTATCAGGAAGAGATGTTGATAGGATCAGCCACTATTACAAAATCTGATGCTGCTCTTTTAAAACTTTTTTTCTTGGAGCAACACAAGAAGCAAATGTAGACTTGTACTATGTTATAGATTTATTTCTCTTCCACAAAAGAGAAATATATATGACCGGTAATCAATGGTGTTGAACATATTTTTGTTTTATGTATCTTTTTTTTCTTTTTCTTTGGCAAATGGATACAACCAAGAAATCATCTATTTGTTATACTTTATTTGCGAATTTTATTTTTCATATTTTTATATTTTCGTATTTATTAATTTTTATTTATAAATATTGTGTTTGAAAATATTGTGTTTGAAAATATTGTTTCCCCTTTTAAATGAAATTAATGCTAGTGTTCATTGATTGATTTCATATGTGATTATAGCATCGTTTTAAAGCAAGTTTGGACATTTTAGATTGTTTGTTACTTTGTTAAATACACACAGCTTAAAAAATCTCTCATTTCAAACAGATTACTGATTATAATTCACAGTTTTAATTCACAGTTTAATGAGGTCAATTTCATTATTATATAATTATTGAAAGATATGGAATTTATTGATTTGTTTCTCATTAATTTTTCTTGTTCAAACATAAATCTGTGATTCCAAATTTAGTTGTTTAAATAATAATTTATCCATGCACATAGATTTTCCAATCAGTTTTTGAGAGCTTTACTTTGGTAATACAGTTATAGTGGATATGGGTATTTACTTTAACTATGTTATATATGTCTTTGTTCATCGGATAAAGGGAAATATTTGAATCTATGCTATAATAAAAAAAAGTAAAGTCGACGGGGCGGCCTAAAGTCGGTATCAGCCAGTCAGCGAGGGAGTCTATCCCCTTTTCAATAGCGCTAGACCAAGGAGATTGTTTTTTAGCATCTGAGGTGGAGCGCCCACACCTACCATCAGCTCCTTACTTTACCGCACAGATCCCTGTGCTACTCATACGCTGAGTTGGCGAGGACCGGTATCGAACTAGGAACCTTGTGGTTTCTAGCCGAACGCTCTACCGACTGAGCTACACAAACTATATCTATACAAGATAAAACTTTTTCTGAGACAAAAATAATATATATATATATATCAGTATATATATACATTAGGGTCCAGATTGTTGTAATCTAATATGTGCAGTAAAGTGGGGAGCTGATGGTAAGTTTAGCGCTCTACCTCGGCAAAAAGAACAATTTCCCTGGTCTAGTGCTAATGAAAAAGGGATAAACTTCCTCACTGTCCAGCTGATACTAACAATAGGCCACTCAACCAACTTTATTTTATAAATATATATATATATATATATATATATATATATATATAAGATTTTTGGATGTTTGTTTATTTTAGAAGCATTGCTGATAAAGTATATATTACATTTTTATTTGAAGGCACTTACAATGCATATATCGCATAAAATTCGATACTTTTTCTTATAGAAAATGAACTTGACAAGTGTAATCCCGGCAAAGGATCGCTCGGTGTGTAGAATATCATACAGACTGTTTCGACTTTATTAAGTCTCATCAGCGATATACACTAATGACTTCCCTCCGACAGAAATCGAAACCGGGACCTCAGCAGGCATAGTGAAACACTATATCACCTTGGCCACAGTACACAGCTAACAATCCCAGCGAAATTAACCTTGTCAAATGATACTACACGCCTCTACCATAATAGGTAAGGGGGCATTTTTGAGAGAATAATAACAACAAACCGACCGTATGCCCTCCGGCGAAGTGAATAAGATTTTTGGATGTTTGTTTATTTTAGAAGCATTGCTGAATAAAGTATATATTAAATTTTTATTTGAAGGCACTTACAATGCATGTATCGCATAAAATTTTATGCGATACATGCATTGTAAGTGCCTTCAAATAAAAATTTTATATATATATATATATCAGGAAAAATGGAAATGAATCTGATAGTATGTATGCATATAAAAAGTTGAAAAAACAGCAAAGATAATATTTATTGTAGTAGCCAACATTATAAAGTTTTGTTTGTTTAACATTCATTGATATGGAAAAAAAACTTAAAACTAATGGTTTGTAAGTTTTGGTTTTTAGGGTGGCTTCTGAATATTCCTAAAATATGAAAAAGAGACAGAACTTAGCACCACGTAGCAGTTAGAGTTACATTTCAAACTTTGTAATGCAATTTGTTTGAAATTATTTTGGAAAGTTCTCGTTCATGGTATTACCTTATTTGACTGTTTATTTGTGTAATGTTTATAATTTATTTTAACTTTAATTTATATATATTAAGGGAAATGTATTTTTTTTAAATCCACAACAACAACTAATCAACATATGGTATCTTGTAACATTTTAACACAAGTTATAATAAATAAGGGGATAAGTTGAAAAAAACTGTGTTTCTGTTTTATAGTGTCATAGTTAGAATGCTACATTAAACAATTTTTTGTTTTTTGTTGTCTATATTAACTAACATTTTGGACTCTTTGAAATTAAAAAGGTGATTAGTTTCCAAAATTTGCTTCATTAATGCATTATTTAACAGACCACTTTTTAAGTCTCTTTTGAAACACATAGATTCATTTTTTAACATTTCTTGAAGTCTCACCTATGTATTATTTATTAACATTTAAACACATATACACTTCATCAGAATTGACAGTTATGGTTGTTTTTATTAATGATTATGTTTCTGATTGTTTCTGCAGAAAGAAAGAAAGATGTTTATTTTCACACATTCTTTATAAAAAACAAACAAACCCACAGCAAATGATTAATGTGTGGAGGATGATCACTAATTAGGACTGAGGCTATACTAGTAGTGACCACCTCTACTATTTCATTGTTCTTCAGGTTTAAAATATTTTAACAGATATAATTTTTTACAGAAGAACAAGGGGTATTAATTTTAAATATACAGTAGAGACTGGGTCTCTTTTTTGTTGGTATTTGATTACTGTCGTGGAGCTGATAAGAACGTTGAACAAACAAAAAACCCTCAAATGAATCGAATGACACAACTAAGCAAAGGAGGACAGACAAGGAGATTTAGTTTAACAAAATATGGAAATCTTTATTTACCGCATAACTGCAGTTGAAAAGATTTGTTCATTGGTTAGGTCGTTGATATCACAGGCTGGGAAGATGTTGGTCATCCATGAAGGCTGGAAATGTACTGGAAAAAGCACCGTAGGTGACGTTGGTAATGGTCAAACGACATTACTTCTCTATTTTTTAAACCAACCAATAGTAATTCCCCCATTAAAGTGAGATGAGTCTCTTTCGAGTCATTGTCGATTTCGTCTTCTTTGTGACAATGGTCGGCATTCTGGATATCTGGGTCGGAATTTTCAGAACCCCCAACATTTTTCCGTTGTATCAGGGGAACATTCTTCTGTGTCACCAAAGTCATTGCAAGTGCAGGTCTCTGTCAGGTTTGGTTTCATAAATACTGCTGACCTCTTGTTTGTCATTATATTCTATTGCCTCCAAATATGATTTTTTTTGTAAAATAACGACTTTATCAGATGAGCTATGATGAAATATTTTCTTATCCATGTTGTTTTTTTAATCTCTGCATCTTGCGGGCTTTACAAACTTTCTGATAATCCAAGGTATGAAGTTATGAACACTATCCTTCAGGTAGTGAGACAATTTTCTATCCATTTTTCTGTTTTCTCTAGAATTTCATGTCAGAAATTAAAAACTGTAAGACTGAGAAAAATCTGTTTTACATCTATGAAGAAATGCTACAAAGGAGTTTGTGACTGTTTTGATACTAAAGTTATTTAGGGATTTTTCAATGGTCAAATTATTGGATGAAATGATATATGTGTGTAATTGTCTACTTGTCTACCACTGTACATTTATGCTTGTACACTTGTTGCAGCAGGTGTTAACGAGATGTGTTACCGCCTGCCGCAATACTTTTAGACGTGTAAAATGGAAATGTAAGAATTGACACAAACCAGGTAGAAAAGAGAACAAATGAGTTGTTTAAAAATTCAATAAAAATGCAAAATTTATTCATTGGTAAATTGAGTTTACAACAAAATTAAAAACTTCAAAGATAATGTTTTGATCTGACGTTTTTTCCTTCAGTCGATATGGAAATTGACAGGGCCTCGGTAGACGATGCTGTTTAGTTATCGTCTGCTAGTCAAAAGTTTGCCAGGGAAACGATATGCGGACTGGAACAGGTTGCTTGTGATATTCAGACCGGATCAATCAACTGTCATTTAGCCGAGGGCTGGACAATTAGGGACTGAAAGGAAATGTATCATTAAACATATGTAAAGAAATGACTTTAGTAAGATTGTCCTAAAAAGGACAGATTTCAAATTTCTGCCTGAGGTATAATCCGTATACCTCGAGGACTGAAAACAGGATAACCGGGACGAAAAGGTTGGAGACTAGCTGGACCAGAACAAGGCTCATTAGTTTGATAAAGGATGACATTATCACAATACTCTGTCCTGATAAGGACAAATAAAGTTTTGACAAAAAATGGAAAAACAGCAGAAACAGAATTTTCAACAAATTAGCGTAAAGCTAACGAATACAAAAATCAGATTGGAACTGATTATTTAAAACAGCGTCAAAGCTGAAGATATCAAAACACAGCGAAAAGCTGAGTATTTTAAAATGGCATACTAAAAGAAATAATATGACATTACACAGTTACGGCCCCTTAACCATCGCATGATAAGAGACCTTGTGTGATTGGTTAAAGGCCATTGTCGGTGACCAATCAAAACACATATTACTAGGCTTAGTTTAGCCGCCAAATTTCGAAGATTGATTCCTGCAATCTACCTCTTTCGCTGCTATCACCCATCACTACAAGACGTGGTTTTTTAAGTCAGCGACACAGGGCCGATGACATCGTAAAGTCAAACCTAATTCAAGCTAGCAAGAGACGCTCACTTCTTCATACCAGAGACAAGATAAGTTTTGCAAACGCATTATTTTGCAACCCTACACCTACACTCTACAATTTGTACAATTTATAACACATTTGTATACCTCACCCACATTATTACCATAATACACCGGGAAGATTCTAACCAAGATTGAAAGAATTCAGATTCTTAAATCTAGAGAAAAAGAGAGATAGACAAGGAAACTAAGTCCACAGACAAGCGTTTACAGGAATACATCACGATGAGCAAGTTTACAGAGCTCGAAAGCCTGTGGTTAGTGAAAATTTGCTTGGCTGGTTAGAGCCTACAAATTCAGTTGATGAGATGCTAGAACACTAACAGAAATCAATGGATAACCGGAACAAGTTACGAGCCCTAATAGTGTTGTTAAGCGATCAACTTTTCGGGTTCTCTTAATAACTTTCTTGTGACAAGTAAATGCCTGATCGATCCGCTATGATAACCATTAGCATCATCAGACTGGTGCTGAATTCATGAAGGGCGTCCAAAGGATAACCCTTCAGACCGCCAACCGAGAAAAGGTAAGAGAGGTCCAAGCGGCAGTTGGAATTTTGCATTGCTGTATCAGTAGCAGCTAAGAAAAGCAGCAGTAGCAGCATATTGTAAACAAGGAGAAGGTATTATTAGCAGTAGCAGCTATGGAAAAGTAGTAGGAGTAGCAGCATGGCTGCTGCGACACATTAAATGCTTTTTGGGAGTATCTTTGGTTGTTGTAGCCTTTCTTTCAGATCAGCTCCCAGCTTCTCTCTGGTACCATTAGTAATTGTATTAATTCCTCTACAGTCCTCAGGGGTTTAAATTATTTACTTTAATTTTAATATCTGTTATTGAAGCTGAGATTGTGATTGTACCATCTATTTTTCCAATTTTGTTCGGTGGCACCAATGTATGTTTTATCATCATATTTTCATTTCCCTTGCCTTATATACAATGTTATTAAACTCGAATGAAAAATGCAACTGCTTTGATAAAACCAAATGCCCCTTAAATGGTAATCATTTAACGGGCATTTGGTTTTATCAGAACAGTTGCATCTTTCATTCAAGTTGTTATCCTTTTCATTTAAAATTTTGAAATAATGTTTGTCAATAATTTTTTTGATATTGTACATGTAACAATAACTAATTTTAAAATTATTTTTATTGAACAGTTTGCTCAAGGTAGAGGATTTATCAAAGTGTTTTTTCCTTAGTTGGAAAAATATTTTCCCCATGTTCGTTTTGATGTTTCTATTTCTCGATATTTTATTATTAATGTTGTTATTATTATGTTTGTATTCCAGTTTAAAGTATTTAAACTGGAATACAAACATAATAATAACAACATTAATAATAAAATCCACTGTTTTTTAGAGCACTTTCATGTACCATTTTGGATTTATTAAAAATATCGGCATTGCTGTAATTTGTAACGAGTCTACATTCTATATACTTATGAATATGCTTAGTAATGGTGGGAAGATGTTGATATACATTGGTAGATTGTTTCTTTTTCTATACAGTTGCCACATGCCATTCTTCAAATTGAAAGTTACGTTGTAGTGATACGTATAAGAGGGAAAACGGAAGTTAACACATCCAAAGTAGAAATAAAATGACGAAAGTAAGCAATCTGCGCATAGGAACAGTGCAGGTATAAAGCAAAAATAGAAATGATGAAAATGATAATTTTGAACAAATCAGAGGCCTTCGTGCCTAAACAGAAGTTTTCAAAAAGACTGAATTTGGAGCTTATGCCAAGATTATTTAAGATGAAAATTTTCGAGGAGACCGACACATGCTTGACGAATCCACATCACTGAACTTCAAACTATTTGCCTGCCGCTAAAGGTACAAGCTTTATCTTACCCTCTCTAAAATTTACTTCACTGATGATATATAGAAGGAATACTCTCTCTTCCTCTACAAAGACTGAACTTAACTCTTTCTATCTCTACAATGCTGAAATTTTAAAAAAGCATATTCTGATGAACTTTGAACACTACATTTTGACTTCTCTTATTACTGTAACTTTAATGTTATAATACAAGGCATATTTGTTCCTCCCTGATGGTGAGGTTCCAGTTTTGGAGGTTTGGGGAATGTGGAGCACCCCTTCATCACCATTGCTCCCTGGTCCACTCTGACCTGGAGTGGTGGTACCTGTTAGGGTCCCATCTATGGGTTAAATAGAAAACACGAGTTTATAAACAAAATTGTATTATCCATTAAGAATTGATTTATTTCAAAACTTTAAATGACCCACTGAGGTTGATATGCCGTAAAACAAAACCAAACAAACAAACAAAATATTTGTTCCTTCTTCAAATGATTTGTTTTTCTTTTTGTTATTTATATAACCATATAGTGTTTTTGTCATAATTACTAATATCTCTCTATATATATTAAATATATATATATATACCATACATCATCCAAAACAACCACCATAAATTAGCGACCACTATAAACTGGTTACCCTGACAAACCACTTTAACATCAAGGAAATTAACAGTTTTTAAATTAGACGCTACCTCTAATTTTAAATTGTAGGTTTTAAAAATTTGGATTAATTTTTTCCTTGCAAAATCTACCTTATGACTATTACTATTATTCAAATATAATAAATCGTCATCACAGTAATTCCCGAAATTTTCTTTATTGAAATTCCATAGTAGAAATATTTCCACAATTTCACAAGTTTCAGTGCTGCAAAAACTCTCCATACTAATATCAAATAAATTATTGGTGTTTTTTTGTTGTTTTTTTTTTCTTTTTTCTAGCCCAAATAGAGTTTTTGTAAAACAGGAAGGGCTGTTGACAATGTTTGATTATTTTAATATTATCGTTAAAGCTTGTCAGTCAACTCACGTATGCTTGCAAGGAATTTGGACTAACCATAAGTCTAAATAAGACAAAAGTCATGGCACAAAGTGCAGACATCCTCCCGAACATTGTCATCAATGGGTGCAGCCTGGAAGCAGTGGAGAGCTTCAAGTATCTTGGGTCCACCATTACCAACTCAGTCTCCACTGACAGTGAAGTCAACAGCAGAATCGCCAGAGCTGTGGCAGTTATGGCCAAACTGAGCCAGAGAGTCTGGGACAATGCCAGCCTTACAAAGAGAACCAAACTGCGCATGCATTATCAGTACTCTCCTCTACAGTAGCAAAATCTGGATCACGTACTCATGCCACGAGAGGAAACTGGAAAATTTCCACCTCAGATGCATCCTATGCATACGTTGGCAGGACAAAGTGCCTAACACAGAAGTGCTGGAATGAGCAAACATGAACAGCATGCCTGCCATCATCTGCGAGAGGCACCTGCATTGGCTTGGCCACGTCAGGAGGTTGGACAATGGCTGCATCCCCAAAGACCTACTGTATGGCGAATTAGCAGAGGGCACCCGACAGGTAGGGAGACCATGTCTGCGCTTTAAAGATGTCTGTAAGAGAAACATGAAGACATGCCACATTAACACCAACATATGGGAGGCCTGTGCAGAAGACCGTGCGACCTGGCGACTCCTCATCAGACAAGGAACGAAAAGGAGGGAAAAAGAGAGGAAAGAAGCCACCATGGAAAAGAGAGCCAAAAGGAAGGAGAGACAACAGCAACTCCAGCAAGCATCACTGTTTGTTTACAGTCACTACTCCAGAGACTGTCATTCAAAAATTGGTCTTTTCAGCCACTCATGCAGTCGCAGATAAAAAATAAAAAATGGACACTATGCCATCGTCTTTAGTAGACAGAAGTATGCCTACCCATCGATATTAATAAACTGTTGAGCTAATTTTAAAGCTTTGTTGATTAGCTCTTCAGTAATTGAGGGATAAAAGTTATTTATATCAAACTGGATAAGTACATACTTACTTTTATTTTGAATCCCATGGAACCAATTAATGGCATTTTTAGTTTTTTTTTTTTTTCATTGGTTCAGATTTAAAATACTTCTCAGTTTGTTAGAAATATTAGATGAGATCATTTTGCTGATTCTTCCTATTCGGTTTTTAGTTAAGGAGTCTACAATCTGGGTTGGTCTGAAAATTCTCTTTATGATCTTTTGATGGTGATGAAAACTGGTATAATAAGGTTATCAATTTTCAATTTTGCTGTGATTTTGCTTAAATGATTTTCCAAAAAGTTTGGTACTTTTTATATAGTTTAGTTATTGATTCTTTCATAAATTTTACATATTTTTAATTCATTTTGTGGCAACTCTGCAAAGGCATTTGAGATGAAAATAAACCTCAATAAGACTGAGGTTATGTATCCGCCCCTTCCGACATCACATGACACTGGAAAAGACATAATGATAGAAGATCAGATTCTAACTCAGGTAAATACCTTCAGATACCTGGGCTCCACAGTTGGCATCAACAATAGACTCAATGCAGAGCTTGATCTCCAAATTTCAAATGCTTCCAAGACATTTCACATGAGATAACAGTCTCTTTTTTAGGCAACATTCGCCATTTTAGATTGGTATTTTGTTAAATGCTCTCAGCTTGAATATAATATTAAAACATCCATGATTTCAGAAAGGTCGTTGACTAAAACTCAACTTTAATTCACTGTTTAATAAGGTCAATTTTATTATATATTTTGAAAAAAATCATTTGTTTGATATGTCTGAATTGAATGAATTTGTTTTCAACAATTCAAAAGCATCTTTCACCCAACTCCATTCATCTAATATAAAAAAAACAAATAATCATTTAAAGTTTTAAAAATCTCAGTAACTGTCATGGGTTGACAATGAGATTTGGGATGAGAATTAGAATTTGAGTCAGAAAAGTTAGTTGGATTTTGTCTTAGTTGAGTTTTGGGTCTAGTTGAAGTGGGACCGGAGAGTGAGCCCTGATTTGGCCGGGGGATGCCCTCCCACCATCTCTGGCCCAGCAGACATAATAACAGAGGAGATAGAAAATGAATGACAAAAACAAGGAAGGTGAAATGCATTGTGGGAGTGCTACACCTTTCTCGACCATTGGAATGTTCACCCTGTCCCGTCTTTGTCTCTCTCTCTCTGTTTGAATTGTTGATTATTTGTTTCTTGTAACAGGATCTTACCCCCACTGGGTGCGGTTTGATTGAGGACACAACAGATGACATGGCCAGTCGAAGCAGAATGTGCATCTGAACACCCTGGTGGGGGCCCAACCCCTTATAAGATTACAGTATGTATTTGTGTGCTATGTGGTGTGTTCCTGTGGGAGGGGGGTGAAAAGATATATATTCATTGATTTGGTTCTCATTAATTTTACAAATTATCGAATGCTTTGACAATAGCAAAATAGTTTAATAAGGAAATGATCAGCTAAGGAATTTATCTTTTCTTCAACAAGGAGTTTGGAGGGTGGCTTTTTCTTCTGGGATGAAAGTGGAAAGTTTCTGGCCAATCAGCAAAATCCATATCAAACTAATTTTCCTTCATATGTATAAAAAATGAGAAGTTTGTTTTAAATGTTTAGCCACTGTAGCAACTGTCATCTATTTAAATAGTGGATGGATCTGATTTAATTACTTCATTCAAAATAATGAAAGGATTTAGAAATATTAGAATTGTAGGGACTAGAACTCTCCTGTGCCTTCGGGGACAGGAAGTAGAAAAGGTAATGTCCCTTGTCAGGTTGGGTGAAGAACCCTCCTTACGGTTTACGGTACCAACAGGTGAGCCTCGTAGAAACGAGCTCTTGTCTTAGTCTCCTGTGACTGAAGGAACTTTCCCCTCAGTGAGGGAGTAACAACTGCAGACTCAACCTGACACCCCCCTCAACGAGGGAGATATATGAACTGTAAGTACTGCCCCTAAGTACTTTGTTATATTGACTGTTGTTGAGTTTATATGTGAATAAATAAGGTGAAAAGTACATGTGCTTTCCCTTTCGTCTTTACATTCTGTGAACTTATCTTTTGTTCCTCATAGACTGTAGGCAGCTATTCCTACAGAATAAAATATTTTGTTTGCTTTTCATAAATAAATCCTCAACAAAATCTTGAAACAAAATGAGATGAAAAGGACAAATGTTATAAGAGTTATCATGAAATGAACTAATAAATAATCTTTTATTACATGTCTCATTCATTTTGGCTACTTTATAACATACAGTGACAAATACCTGTCTGATGTTATAAATTCAAATGGTATGGACAGTAGACTGGGAATTAATCAAAAGAAATTCACTGGACGATTTTTACCATTTGTGTAAATATTTAATGACAGTTGCAAAAGACCCCCCCCCCCCGCGCTTCTTTCCTTAAAATCATTCTTTTTCTTCCAGGATTTTTTAATGTTCTTGTGTTTTTTGCCCAAATAAAAAATATCAGCAATTTTTTCTACATTGTGATTTCCTTTGAGAAAGAAAATCCACAATTCCAAACAAAGGCATTTCTCAGTAGACATATTCTTGAAGAATGCATTGTTTTAAAACACTACTACTACCACCACCACCACGACCACCACCATACTCTCTAACTCTAACTCTCTCTGTCTCCTCTAAAGTTGGGAGGTCAACATATAAGGAAAAAAAAGTTGCATTTTAAGGGATGCCCTTCAAAGGGGGAGACATTAAAAATTTTACACAGTCATTGACTTTGAATAGAGCATTTGTTGAATTATAACCACAAAAGATTATCAGGATTCATTGCCTCAATGCCTCATTCCTAAGAGAAGAGAAACTTGCTTCTTCTTCTGTGGTGGGATCGTGTGTGGAAAGAAAATTAAAAAAAGGAGTAAAAGGAATTACTTTTTTTTCACAAGTTTGAAAAGCTTTTATTATTATTTGGGTTTTCTTATCTCTCGAGTCTGGAAATGGCATTTACTCAGTCATCTTACTACAACTGTATCAGAGATTCATTTTTTCTTTCCAACTTTCTTTCTCCCAAGTGAAAGATAGCTTTAACTCTCAAACATTTTTCCTAACTCACTAGGACTCTCTGACTTGGACTGTATCACTTCATATATTTATATAATGACCTTCTGTAACCTGTCCCTCATCATTAGGGGCATATTTTCATCAATCAGACTCCACACAGACCAACCTTGCAGGCAGCCAATGCAATGACAAATTCAATACCCAAATATCATAGACCTAATGCAACAGAGCTTCCAGATGAAAACTTTCACCAACTAAATTTGTGTGAGGCTAAAGAACATGTCAAATCCGATCCTGTAAGTCTGAAAGGAAAACAGTGGAATTTTACTTCCCTTCAAAAAAAAAATAATGATGTTCTTCTAAAATTGGAAATATTTCTTGAATTATTCAATAATTGGATTTTACACTACAAATCTAAAACAACTCAGATTGCATCAAGCAATAAAATGGGGATCAATACAGAATTCCAATTAACTTTTCAAAAGGCAACCAGCAGGTTGGATGGTGGTGGTGGTGGTGGGGCATGGGGGTAGACAATAAAATGATTAAAAGTCATTGGAGAATGACAAATGATGAACAATTGGTAACAAGGAGAAAAGTTCATTTCTTTGTGCTTTCAATCATTCATTTAAACTGGAGTAGCAAAATGGGAGTCTGTTTAAAAGGTATTGAGTGTCACCTGTTGGAACACAAACTTGCTGATATGAAGCAGCAGAGACAAACAGAGGGGGACATAACAGAGTTTGGGGTTAGTTCAAAGAGTTTCTAAGGAAATGGAATTATTGGTATTAAAGCTGTCTGGAAATCAGATGTTTGCAATGAAAATACAAGAAATCAAATAAAGGACCAAACATTTTATTTCTGCAGTTTCATTATTTTATTTTTGTTTTATCCTCTCAACAGAGCGATTAGGAGGCCAAGTGACAACGAATTGTTCAAATTATCAGTACTCATCATAGAATTCTAATCAATCTTTTCAGTGAAAATATTGTTATTATTCTTTTTAAAAAGTTAATTACAATCAGAACATCAAGAAAAATATATAAATATTTACAAAGCTAAACTTTGTTAGCCATAAATATGATATGAGGAAGTAGGAAGATTTTGATGTGCAAATCTTCAATTTTAGGAAGACATTCTTGTTTCTAAAAAAGAGCTATCCAAATCCTGGCTTTTTATTGGGTAACCTAAAATGTCTGTTCTGTTTTTATCATTAGATGGCATTAGTAGTGTTTAGTTTTAAATCATTTCATTAACAAATATCACATTTGACTCCATTGAGACATCTGTCATATGAGCATGCAACAAAAAAAATTGTTACAATTGGATTATTTTTTGTTCATTGATTCTAAGTATAAAAGGAAAGAATATAATCAACACCTTCAGCAGATTTAAGATATTTTTAAGAAATTCAATTTAAATGCAAAAAAAGATTTGTACAGTTTATGGAGAAGATATATGAATGATGGAATGTTTCAAAAATGTTTTTTGAATTTTCCTGTTGTAGATTTTTAAAAGATTTTGAAACACAATTTCATGTCGTATAATGAAATTCCATCCATCACAAATTCTACCAAAACGTACCTATTCAACACTAGCAAAATGTACATGTAGGGAGTTATGTAAAAACAGGGGTGCTCCTGGAACCAGGAATGTTAAAGGTTATCTGGGTTTTTTTTCTGGCCCCTGTTGATAGCAAATATGAATTTTTAAAAAGATTTAATTTCTCTTTCTTTTTTTTGTTTCTGCTGAAAGAGCACCCCAAATATTTTATCACCTATAAATATGAATGTCATTTTTTCTCCTTTTCTTGAAGGACAATTCAACTAAAATGCTAAGTAACTTGTTATTTTTTCTTTATTGCTGACAATGACTTGCTCAATAATTTCACTTTTACTACTACTAAATTGTAAATATGTTTAATTTTGCAATACTGCATCAGTTCTGTTCCTTGATTATTTTTATTTTTCCTTGCTTATATTCATAAAAGGAAATTAATGTTAATCTGGCAGTAATCTAATATATCTATTTAAAACTACTAAAATGCATCTATTAAAGAACTAGTTGGCATATCACATAACAAAAGCTAAAGGATCTTTATATTTTCATTTAATAGACAATCATAAAGAGAATATTCTATTAAATTTGATCTTACATTTAAGTATAATTATTCTAAACACATTACATAATTATTCAAATAATATTGTGTGTAAAACTAACATTTCACTAGCAGTTTTGAATTGAATAAAAGTCTTTTCTTTGTAATTACTGTTTATAAAAAAACGTTGCTTATTTGACTATTTCATACTTCATCTACCAAGATTCTGTTCCCTGTGACTTTTCAGTTTACTACTAGAAGAAGCAGAAGACTATGAGAATCATTGCAAAACTCTCAATTTGCAGACTCAGATGCTAATTGCTAATATCTACTTTGGGCTATCATCATCATCATCATCATCATCATCATCATCATCATCATCATCATCATCATCATCATCAAATCATGTTGGCAGTACGGATATCAATGACAATCTCTCACCAACCAGCCCTATCTGTCATTGCCCCTGGGAGGTCCTCTGCGCAGCATCCAGAATCCATGCAGATATGGAATTTAAAAAAAAATCCTTGTCAAAGAGCATAGCTGAATAATAATATGGTATCAGATATAAGAATGCAATATATAACAATGTCAACTAATGATCCTATTACAATTGACACAGTTGACATGTATTTCTTTCAAGTCTTGTTGATGGAGCTTAGAATACACTGATTGTATTTCCTCCTGAAGAAAGGTAAGATCCTCTAAAAAGAAGGGTTCTGAATATGACACTAAACTGCATTTAGTGATGAAGCTTCAGTTCTGGAGTACTCCTTCATTGCCTTTACTGCTAAGTACAGTCTGACCTGAAGTGGTAATACCTGTTAGGGTCCCATCTATATTTTTGAAAATTGTTAGTATTAGATAAAAATTCTTGAAAAGCATATAACTGTGAAAATTATTATGTATTAGAATACTAAATACCATATGACTGTGCAAACAAATGATTATTATTATTAAATAGGAATAGTTCTTGAAACCATATAATTGTGTGTATACTATTAGTATTAGCAAAAAAAAAAAAAACACCCTCCAGGTGGTGTAAAAATTAATTTTTTAAAGATATTGTCTAAGGGGGGGTGGGAGTCAAAATTAAATAAAACAAAACCTTGTCTTTCTTTTGTAAGCTTTGTTTTGTGCTTCTTTTATCTTCAATGTCATCATTAATTTTCAATACTTTTTAATGATTTTAACCATGAATTAACTAGACTCTGAACAATTATTGCAATTTCACTCTTGATTATAAAACTTCACTCAGACATTCCTTTGATTTTTTAACATTTTGATATTTTTATAAACCAAAATACAAATGAAAACTTTCTACATTTAAAAAAAATTATTATTTCATTAGAAAGAAATATCAATAAACAAATGTTCAATATCTGTTTAAATTTCTAAGAATTTTTTTCCATTCTACACATTTTTACACATCTCAAAGTATTGTCTTCATCAGCAGAATGAGAAGAGTCTAACCCTTTTGATTGAATAGAGGATTTGGTTTATAATTCCTTGAATGTTACAAAAGACACTTTAAGAAATCCAGAAGGATTGAAATTTTATGAAGAGGACGACAAATAGTCCAAGACATGTAAAGAATTTAAGCAAATATTTATGTATTTCTTTTTAACAATTCAATGGATTATTAGAAAAAAACAGACAAGAAGTCATGTTCATAATTAACTAGAATGTTGTCTTTCATATGATGGTAGGTATTTATCCAATCCATTTGCCATGGGTAGGATGGGACACAAAGTCACAACAATAGGACAACCAGCAAGGATTGAACTCACTTTCATATGATGATATCTTAATGTTTTAATAGTATTTTAATGTATTCAGTAATGTTATAATGTGATTTATTTGACCATTCCCTCTGAAACAATAAGAACCATGTCTAGGCTGGTCAGCAGTCTGCATACCCACGAATGCAAAAGCCCGGTCGGCTGGGGCTTTAGAATACACCGACTGCACCTCTGCAGAGGAGTAAGACCCCACAATGAGGCCACCTGTTGGCCGTGGGTGGCAACCCATGATGCTTAAGGACAGAATCCTGGTGGATAAGCAGGCCATGACATGCAACACTCCACTTAGTCCCTTACTTAGGCTAAACAGGCGGTCGGAGATCAATTGGCTGTTCACATTAAACCTTAGCACCTATATGATCGCCCCAACCCTATTGCCCTTATGGCAACCCCTAACCCTTTTATCATATATGTGCTAGAAGGTGGTGGCTGAGGGTCTTCATCCTGGGAATGATGTTAAACTCTATCTGATGGTGAGGTTCCAGTTCTGGAGGTCTGGGGAATGTGGAGTACCGCTTCATCACCATTGCTCCATGGTCCACTCTGACCTGGAGTGGTAGTACCTGTTAAGGTCCCATCTATGGGTTAAATAGAAAAAAGTGTTTATAAAAAAAATCGGCTATCCATTAAGAATAAATTTATTTTAAAACTTTGTCGGCATTAAATGACCCACCAAGGTTGATATGCCGTAAAACAAAACAAACCAAACAACATAAATGTAAAGAAAAGAATTGATACAATCTAATACTGTCTTTTTTTAATGGTATGAATGTTCTAGATTATTCATTAATTTTAAAAAAATATTAAAGAAAATTTGCTAATGTTAAAACAAGATCTTACTCTTATGATAAACATTAAATTTTGCATCAGAAGAAAATTCTGATAAAAAATCAAATGAACAATAAAAATGGCAATGTCCATTTCTTATAACTGAAATATTTTCAGGTTGTTGTTGTTAACAACAACAACAAGGCATGCTGTTTACACATGTTTCCTTGACTCTCTCTCGTCATCTGTCCCTATCAGTCATTGCTCCTGCAAAGTCCTCTAGATGGTGTCCAGTGCCAGCACAGAGATGATCAACAAAATAGCAGTTGTATGGCCACTTACTGCCGATCTCACAAATCGTCCAAGTAAGATGAACAAGATAAGGTGGATACTGCTGGAGAAGTAAGGATGAACTCATAAGCCATATTCTTCTATGGACTCCAACACATGGACATATTAGTATTGGCTGACAAGCAAAAACTTACATTCATTCATGTTAGTAGTAAAGTAAAGTCGTCATGCAGCCTAAAGTCGGTATCAGCCAATCAGCGAGGGAGTCTATCCCCTTTTTGCTAGCGCTAGACCAAGGAGATTGTTTTTGTGCCTGAGGTGGAGCGCCACACCTACCATCAGCTCCTTACTTTGCCACACAGATCCCTGTGCTACTCATATGCTGAGTTGGCAAGGACCGGTATCGAACTAGGAACCTTGTGGTTTTTAGCCAAACGCACTACCGACTGAGCTAACACTCTCCCTGAATTTCCTAAAATTTCTCCCAGTGTAAATGAACACAGGAATGCAGATCAATAGAAGAAAAAAAAAAGAATTCAGATTCAATTGGTGATGTAACCTGAAAATAGAATGTTTGTTCTTATCATTTCAATAAGACAAATTCAAGATAATATTTGGAAATTCTCTCCCCTGATATATAACTCTCCTGACAACATCAGAAATTACGGCCATTTTTAGTCATGACAGATTTTTCCATTATTTTGAATAACTTCATCTAATTTTTGGACAGTGTCAAAGGAAAATAATGTTTACTACAATCAAACTTATATTTTCTTTAATTATAAGAAAATAGACAAATTATTCTAATTGCTGCTATTATTTTCTTAATTATACTCACCATTATGTTATTCTTTGGAATTTTCTAATTTCTAACAAAACTAATAAGAATAAAATAAAAATAAGAATACTGATGTAGTATTATCACATAGTGTTTTAAATACTGACATGAGAGTAGTAAGCTTACATTAGAGTTGGTATTTGATGCCCAAGGCATACAAATCTTAGACTGTGATAGTAGATATAGTAATTACAGTCTTTAAAATAATTATTGTATTAATTAGTGGTGTATGTTGAGCAGAACAAGTGTTATTATGAGTTAAATGGGTCATCACATTGTTATTGGACCCCAGGAAATGTGAAATCAATTGAACTTTAGAAGAAATAATTGACTTGTCGTCGTCATCATCATCATCATCATCATCATTTGTTGGATTTTTAATTAGTGAAATAGATCACTAGTTAGGACTGAGCCTATTCTAGTAGTGACCACCCCAAGTGGAGTTTAGCAGGTTTGAATTCAGAGTTTTCCTTCTCCTAGACTGCTTGCCTAACCAAGGTTAAAGACCCCAGTCTTACCCATAGCTGGAGGGAGAGTAGTTGGATTCATATCTTTCCCAAGGGTATTAGCGCTATAAGAACTGTAGCTTCGTCCAGGATTTGAACTCGGGTCGACGAGTCCATTTCCTATGACTCTAACCATTGGACCATGCGTCTCCATTCAAAGTTCTTGAAAGGTTCTTCCATGTTATAAAATGTTTGCAAATATATGTACCATCTTTAATCTTACTTTTATTAAATTGTTTCTATCTTTTAGTAGATATCATTTGTTTCAATCATTGGAACATATTTTTTTTTAGAGACAGGACATCCAGAAATAAGGAAGACACTCAGAACTCTCAGCATTTTTAATACCCCTTCCCCCCAAAAAAAAAAATTTATTGGCTAGAGAATAGAAAAATCAACTTTACATAGGGCTACCTTTACTTTCAGTCACTTGTACAATTTCTTAGAAACATGCCCTGGTTAGTTGGAGGTGTGTGGTCTAATGGTTAGAGTCATAGGAAATGGACTTGTTGACCCAAGTTCAAATCCTGGACGAACCTACAGTTTACATAGCACTAATACTCTTGGGAAAGGTATGAATACAACTACTCTCCTTCCAGCTATGAGTAAATAGTAGGACAGACTGGACTCTTTAACCTTGGTTAGGCAACCAGTCTAGGAGAAGGAAAACTCTGAATTCAAACCTGTTAAACTCCACTTTGAGTGGTCACTACTAGAATAGGCTCTGTCTTAATTAGTGATCTATTTTACTAATTTAAAAATAATTTATTCAGAAATAAGGAAAATACTAATTCAGATATCTCAGCTTTTTTTTTTTGTTGTTTTTTTTTTTTTTGTTGATAAAAAACAACTTATTATAGGCTAGAGAATGAAAAAATCATTTTTACATAGGGCTACTGTAATTAAAGATATTGTTGATAAATAAAATTAAACTTTGCATTTTTATCAAATTTTGTCTCCTTGAAAATGTCATATTATTTTCCAAACAACCCAACAATTTTCTGCTGAAAGCTTCATACAAGAGACATTTATTTTTGTTCTTTTTTATTTTAGAAATCTATTTATATGTTATTTGTTATTGAGTTAGCAGTATGCATTGCTACCTTTGTCATTTAGATAAAAAAAAAATTATCTAAAACATTTTGTGACTAAATATGTTTAATGATTTCATATTAAGATATGAATTTTGATACAGTAATAATTTAATTGAATTATAGATTAATAGAAAAAATTATAGAAATAAATCTAAATTCAAGCAATGAAATAATAATTTATGACCAATTTGAAAGAATTCAATGCTCCTGATCTTTTGATTATGGCATTTCCATTATTGGAAAAGCTTTATCTGATTTTAGTTGATCAATGAAGATAACGGTTAAATGTCTATCTTTCTCTCTTGGATTTATAAGTCTTTCAGTCTTGAAACATAAATACCCAAAGGCCAAAACCAGTGTTTTTTGAAAACAAACAAATTTTATATGTCTATGATTTCATTCACACATAGACACACACACACACACACACATACTAAATGTGAAATTTTCATTATGTTTAAACGTCAGCCTTTGTTGTGCAACTTTCAATTTTGGAAAAAATGAACTTAAAAAATTACAAACAATTAAAAAATGTAAACAAAAAGAGCTTTTTTTTTTTTGTTCATTCTCTTTTGAGCTTAATTGTTTTTAAAAAAAATGTTAAATTGTAAAAATATTTTTCCATTTTTAAAAGAATTTTGTCTAACTTTTATTTTGAAGAATAGTATTTCTTTAAATGAGTTTCAATATTATTTGATGGTTGTGGTGGAGTAATTCTTTGACTTATATATACAATTGTGCTTTTAAAAAGCTTGATATATAAATTGAAATATAGATATTATGAAAAGCTATCTAAAAACACAAAAAACTATTTACATTGAAAATTTACAATGTGCAAAATTCATAAACGTACATTCAAAAAAGTTTATGGAAGAAATTACTTTAAAATTGTTGGTACTTGTTTGTGACATTACACGTATTTAGTTTTGGTACCAACTATTGTGACATGATAGATGTATTTTACAAAATCAAATCACTGACCGACTCATATAAATCAGGAATCAAAATGCCGCTAACATGTCATCTAGTTTGCAACTAATAAGTAGGTTGTAGACATTTGACGAAGGATTTAAATCCTTCATCCTTAACAATGCTCACAGTCTGAAGATCCTTATAGATTATTTCCACAAGGCTATGGTCAGCTCGTTTTTTCCTTGGATTAGTCATCTCATTTAATTGGTGAATTTACAAAGTTGATAATTTTTTCTTGTTTCATTGTGGAAAGTGCGGCTTTATGATCAATCAATCAATATGTCTCAATGAACTTTCTTTTAATAATGAAATTTGAAAACTCTCATTCATATTTATTGAAAAATGCCAAAAATTATTAATTGTAAAAGAAAATTATTTAAGAATTCAGATGAAAAACAAGTTTATTTTTCAGAAAAAGCAGATCAACAGAGCATATGAGGCTCCTGCTTCTAATTTGAAGGAAGCATTCTTAGGAAAAAAAGAAAGAAAAAAAGCTGAAAAAATTTTGGACTGCATTTCTTGAAGATTACCTTAATGTCATTCACTTATCAAAGATTTTTCAAACAAGCCTTTTCGGTAAAGTTGTACCCCAGGACCCCATACACACACACACACTTAACTTTGCTGTGAGACCAGTGTCATTATAACTATAGGTACCAACAATTGTGACATCAGACGTATTTTACAAAATCAAATCACTACCCCTGATTGAAAGAAAATTACCAAAAATCAGAGAATTATCCAATTTTAATGAAATTTTCAGTGTTGATTTATAAATAAATGAATTTTATAATGCATCAGTTATTTTATCTAAAAATTTTCTGATTTTTTTCAGGTCACTTAACTTCAACGCCTCCCTTATTTTTTGGGTACAAAATATTAGTGGGGTTATATATAATTGAAACTAATTTCTGTATAAATAAAAAGACTGTAGTTGTGAATAGAAGGAAAGATTTTAGAAGAAAATAAGTACCGAAAATCTAAAAAATTATGAAAAAAAAAAATTTTTTTTTGAGATTTTTTAATCTTTATGACATTACCTTAAAGCTTATTTATTAAACTTTCAAATAAATTGTCAACTATAAATAACTACTATATTTATTAACAAATTGGTAAACTACGAAAGAAAGTGTCATATAAACTATCTATATTTGTATCTTTTGACAACACATTTGAGATATGAAATGGTATAGTAAGAAGTATGATGTAGCTTTTAAAAAGCCAAAAAATGAAACCCCTCATGTTTAAAATAATTAAAAATATGGCAATTCTTGTATGCCAGTCAACTCTTCTTCTTCATCATCATCATCATCATCATCATCATTTATAAACAAATATATTTCACATTTATTTCCTAAAACTAGTCAATTAAATGTTTTTATCATATTTTTGTTCAATCTTACAATGGTAGAAATATTGATAGAATTTAATTTCATCAAAATCTTTGATACGGTTTCAAGGTGTGAAGATAAAATTGAAAAACTGCATTTTTAGGGTTAGACCACATATCTCTAATATATTGTATATTTTTCTCGACTTATAACCTTTGATAGGTTATAGATAAGATGTTCTGAAAAATACAGCATTTTTTATTTCCAAGTTTATTCCAATAAACTAAAGACTTCTCTTTTTCTTGGGTTCATAAAGTCTTGTTGAAGAACTCTTAAGCACTTCAGGGCAAGTGATTTGGTTCTTCAATGAAACACCTAGAATTTTATCACAGCAATAATCTTGCTTTTTCCGAGATTCTCAAAGTGTTCCAAACGTAATTCAATAATAGCCTACATTTAATTATCTAACAATGCACTGATATATATATATATATATATATATATATATATATATATATATATATATATATTATTATACTAGAGCTGAGTTAATCAACTTTTGCTTCCTAAAGGCTTTTTTAGTTTAATGACACAAAAATTATACTAAATTATTCCTTACTTTTAGGATTGAATTATGTTTGAAAATAATTCAGTTTTAATTGGTTCTAATTAGTTGTAATTTGCAATTAAGTCAAAAACCAACCAATCTCTTAGTTTACTTTGTGTCTATCTCTTTCTTCTCCTCTATGTATCTCTTGACTACCTCCTCGTTATATAATGTTAGTTTCTCTGGAAAGTAGAGAGAAAGAGAGCCGGGAGAATTTGAAATGTATTTCTATGTTAAATTTCACAACCAGCAACCCATAGCTTAAATGAGGTCAAACATTTCCTTTCTTAGAAAGCTAACAAAATGATTTTAAGGTTTCGTCCGGCTGTATTTATTTTAAAAAAATGTTATTCGCTTTGCTAACTCCATTTTCCCTAATCACAATTATCTACCCAGAGCTGAATAGGTGACCCAATAGGTTACGTTTTTTCTAGTATATATATATATATATATATATATATATATATATATATAGGGTAAACTATAGACACGTGTTTCGAGGTATCACCTCTCATCAGTATAGTTATACAATTTTTAGCAGCTGCCTCTGGCTGGGTTCGAGACCTGAACGAACTTACGCTCGCCAAATCTCTTACCCACACAGCCACAGTCAGTCGCCAAGTATAGCAGGTTATGTCTGTGTCTGTGTGTGTAGTTTCTGTTAAAATTACAGTAACATTTATGTATAGAAATAAATAAAGAAAAGAAAGCAATAGTGAGAAAGAAAGATAGAAAAATAGAAAGTTAGAGAGAGAGAGAGAGAGAGAGAGAGAGACCGATTTAGTAATATGATTATTACCCATGAAAAGAAATCAAAAATATACTTGAATTTCTAAAATGTAACCAAATAATTTCTCATTGTATGATACATGTATTTAATATATAATATTTAATTAATATTTAATATATAATACTCTTTGTTTATTTGATTGCTTGCTTGTTATCAATTGACTCTAAGACAAATGGGCCAATCTTGAGGATATTAATGTTAAGTATCTGGTCGGCAACCTTAGTTCCAGATGTAGTAAGTAAGTAAGCAAGCCAATAAGAATCCGGTGTTATAGTATTCTTTGTAAGTCCGACGTCCAAGAGAATCCAAGTGTCAATGACATAAGTTCAGAATGGGGCCTCTATTAATACAGCAGAAGCAGCAGCAGCAGTGCCAGTGATTGGATAGTGGAAATCTTTCTCGGGTCACGTTGTAGTTGACGAGTCTATATTTAGGAGTAGGCATCTATCACCCGCCTTATATCTACAAAAACTGCAACACACCCCCTTTTTTGATATAAGGAGGGACTATTTTATTCAACAATATTAAATCTTTCCATTCAGGAAAATTACAATCGATTACAATCGACAATCATTCCATTCATAAATGTTTACAATAAAGTCATTAAGAAATTTGTAATTTCATTTTTGTAGTAAAAGCAAAAATACTATTACCATCACCAATCTTACATTCCACCAAGCCTACTTTGTAAAAAAAAATATTAATTATTATTATTATTATTATTTTCCTACTCCTAATTCCTAATCTTATTACTGCAAAACGTTACTGTCCAAAGTTAGTATTGGCCCCTTTTTGGGGTTTCTTTTTTTTTTTTTTTTTTTTTTTGTTGTTTTTTGGTTGTGTTAATTCAAAAATACAGTACTATACAGTACAATACATTGTAATACAAGTTAATGGATTAGTAACTTATTGAACAGGTTTAATGTCATTGCCCAGGACATTCATTTTTGGTGGGATCTTACCCCTCTGCATGAATACAGTCGGCTTATTCTACAGCCCAAACCGACAGGGCAAAATCTTAAGTTTAATTTTGGCCCCCATGATATCTTTTCCAAAAGTATTTAGCTTTATCCTGTTCAACGGTCCTGTGAACAGATCTGAAATGTTATTTTCTGATTCGATATACTTTAAGAGTATAGACCCCTTTTTATTTTCATCCCTTATAAATTGATATTTTATATCAATATGTTTTGTTCTCTGGTGTATGAGGGTTTTTTTGCCAGCAGTATGCTCGATTGATTGTCACAATAAATAGTTACAGGGTTTTTAACGATCCCTGGTTCCATGGCACAATTCACTAATGTTCGTAAATAAAGGGCTTCGCGGACTGTTACCGCCATACTAACAAATTCGGCCTCACATGTTGACAAAGAGACCACTGGGTGTTTTTTAGATTTTCAGGAAATACTCGAGCTTTCGTCCGATAATTTAAAACAGTATCCTGATATAGTCTTTCGGTCACTTGAACCTGCCCATTCGGCATCACATAATCCTGTTCAAACAGGTAACTCTGGAAAATATTATTCCAGGAACGCCCACTTTGTTTATCATACTCGATAAAAATACCCTCCTTAGAACGGGGATCCAATTTCTTTTTTATTTTGCACACAGCAAAAACAAGTCGTCCTAAAAATATGCATACGACTTAAGTTCGGTCTAGAACCGGTAAAAACTTCAAACTTTGCCACATTGGCTTACATCTGCTAAATATTGTTTCGTAACTAGCAGAGTATCAGATTTATGGGCTAGAAAATATAACATCATAAGTCCAGAAAAATCGTCAATAAAATTCACAACATACCTGAAATTGGATTTTCCAAGAGGTTCAATTGGACCAGCTAAGTCGCAAAAACGAGCGACAATATCTTTGTTTCTCTTTTCTTTAACACTTTATTTTTAGTCTCGGCCATTTTTCCCTGAATACATATATTACAACAGTTAGTTTTTAATGAGGGGGGTAAATTTAATTTTCCTTACATTTACTACTTTTGGCAGTTTTTTGATATCTACAACAGTTACAGTGCCCCAAGACTATGCCATGTATTAATATCATATTTCGCTGTCTTGGAGGAATTAATATCTTTTTAAATAATACAAACAGCCCATTCTTACTATATTAAATATAGTACCATTTGGGTAGATCAACTTTGATGTTTTGTGTCCAAAATTCATGTGGGCCCCGGAAGCCGTAGCTGCCCTTACTGAAAAGATGTTTTGTTTAAAAGTGGGGATAAATAATGCCCCTTTCAAAATGCTTTCGCAAATTTGACCGTTACTATTTTTCAAATATATACGGGCATCTCCACGTTTTTCTACTAAGCCAGTGGATTGACTTCCATCAGCCAATTCCACGAAGTGATTCTCAGGTTGAAAATTGGGGTCCCAACTGATAAATTTAGTTTTATCGTTGATGACATGTTGAGTGGCCCCGCAATCAACGAGCAAATGTTTTTTATGTGCTAAAGAATCATATCCAGCAGAAAAAAAAAATGTCTTTTTTCTTTGGGGGGAATATTTAACATTTTGACAAAAGTCTTTCTTATTCCTGCAATCATAGGACATATGGCCCTTTTTCTGACAAACATAACAAATAATATTTGTTTTTGTTGGTGACTTCTTGGTATCCTTCCAATGTCTGCCCTGATAATTTTAGTAGTTGGTATATCTAGTTGATCTGCCCTCATAGCGAGGGTTGATTTTACCCTTTTTGAATTGGGTCTTTAGTTGTATAGTTCTATTTTCTGGTTCCCCAGAGTACATACTTTCTGTTTCCTCATAACTACGAAGACTGACTTTGAATTCCGTAAATGTCATAGTCTTATCCCTTTGGGTTATTACTGTTGCAAAGGGTTTAAAATATGAAGGCAGGCCCTTCAATACCATGGCGATCAACAATCCATCGCTTACAATCTCCCCGGCCTCCCTTAATGAGCTAGCAATGCTCTCAGTTTGGATTATGTAATCAGTAATTGATTCATAATCGTTTCTACTCAACGAACTTAATTGTCGATACAACCCCACAATTCTTGGTTTGCCTTTCGACAAATAGTGGGTCCTTAATATTTCCATTGCTTTTCTACCATTATCTCGAGCTTCTCGCATTACGAGTGAGAGACTCCGATCATCCAAACATTGTATTAATTCTGCGTATATTGCAGCATTTTTATCTACGAAAACTGGGTCCTCTGGGTGGTCAGATGGTGCATTGATTATGTCATGCAGTTGAAGGGTTCTAAGGTACCCATTGAACTTAGTGTTCCAAATTTCGTAGCTGGCCTCATTGCCATTGAAAAAGATTCGTACGCAACTGGTTCCATAACCTGTTAATATCTGGTCGGCATCCTTAGTTCCAGATGTAGTAAGTAAGTAAGCAAGCCAATAAGAATCCGGTGTTATAGTATTCTTTGTAAGTCCGACGTCCAAGAGAATCCAAGTGTCAATGACATAAGTTCAGAATGGGGCCTCTATTAATACAGCAGAAGCAGCAGCAGCAGTGCCAGTGATTGGATAGAGGAAATCTTTCTCGGGTCACGTTATAGTTGACGAGTCTATATTTAGGAGTAGGCATCTATCACCCGCCTTATATCTACAAAAACTGCAACAATTAACTCCCTTGAATTTAGAAAAAATGTTTTTGCGGGAGAGGAGGAGTGAGCACATTTGCTCCAGGAAAACAACTTTGGCCATTTTGGTTTAAAATTAATCAAGGTCTAATTTATTCAGAAAGCAAATAAAATTAGCATCCGCAGTTGGGGGTTGTTTCAGAACATTTTAATTTAAATTATGTTTTGTGGGACATACTGTTGCTGACTGAAGTTGATTTCTCTTCTCTAGGTAGTCCTTGTCCACTCTACAAACATTTTCATCTTGTCTGTGCATCAGCCTCTTCTTACAAGGATGACCCTGGAATCAAAAGCCCATATTTTCTGGGTTGAGTATGTTGGGTGACAAAGGACCATAGTGGCAGTATATGAGGTCCCTTGCTACCTCATTGATGAGAACTTATCCCCTTATATGCTCCAGTTTGGATATATAGTAGGTGCCTCTCATATGCATGGTGAATGGAGGTTTGATCTGATGATAGATGGTAAGACCCTCCACTCCATTCCCAAATGGTTGGATTTGCAAGCTACCTGTAATAGTGACAGGTAGAAAACCAGCTGGTTGACTTTGTAGATAAATTTGTCATTTATCTATAGAAAAAGCATCCATCCACTCAGAATTCCCTCTTACATTCCATAGCAAAATATAAAAAGAAGTCTCCTGTACTCTCACCTGCTGTTGGGACAAAAGTTCACATTTCTGTCAGGGGAAAAACCACCCTTCTTCCTCAAAGACTTCTCCATGGAGAAGTCAAAGTGGGAGTGACTGACAGTTGGTAAAGTTGGGAGGAAGATCCAACCAGCAGAAACTCAATCCCAGAAAGAATCCCAGACAGACACAAACAAAAAAAGGAGAGACCCTAAAGTCGTATGCCATGACAACCAAAGGCAAATACACTAGTCCAGATAAGGAGATGTTTAACAAACTTCTCCTTTGAAAGTAGCAGCTGGATGAGTTCACAAAATTAGCCCTTTCTCCTGGATCTTCCTACTTCATCCAGTCTTCCCCTCAACCCCGGACATTCTGGTCACCCTTACCCCATCTGGTTGGAAAATGTCTCTGCCTCAACTGAGTGTATTAAAGCTCCACTCCTGCTGCGACTGCAATCATCACCACTGTCACCAGTGGCCTCACCAACATTAGCAGCAACACGAAAGAGCTGCCCAAATAAAACTTTTGTTTCATTTGGGCTGGAGAGGCTGAGGCACAGACAGGATGAAAATGTTTGTAGAGTGGATGAGGATTACCTAGAGAAGAGAAATTAACTGCTGCTACAACAATTCAAGGAGCTGAAGGTCCTCTACAACTTCAAGGATATGGATGGAAAAGATCTAGAGGACCCCAGGAACTTCTTCTCTGAATGTTTGAGATGAGGCTTGATGATTAGTATTATCTGCGTTATTCGGACTATTGTCCTCATCTTCATTATTATTTGTACAATGTTTCGGCCAATATGCCCTCCGGCCTTCTTCAGGTATTTCTTGTCTTAATCGGGAGCCATCACGGAACTTTGAACCTAACCCTTTATTTAGTCCACTAACCATAGCTGGGGTAGGAGTTGTGTTAATTATTTTTCTATGTTACTGCCTCTACTCAGGATTGAACCTGGACAGTTACCTCTGGATTCCGGGTTCAATCTTGAGTAGAGGCAGTAACATAGAAAAATAATTAACACAACTCCTACCCCAGCTATGGTTAGCGGAATGAGAACAGGATACCCCCGTGGACTAAATAAAGGGTTAGGTTCAAAATTCCGTGATGGCTCCCGATTACGACAAGAAAGTTCCCGAGTTCGAAAAGAAGGTTCCTGAGTCCGACAAGAAATACCTGAAGAAGGCTGGAGGGCATCTCGGCCGAAACGTTGTATAAATAACAAAGAAGATGGAGACAATAGTCCGAATAACGCAGATAATACCCAGGAACTTCCTCAATCTTATAGTACTGACTATGATCAGGTCAGGCAGCAGGTCTCTTTGTATGTTCACCCTTCCCTGTATAAAACTTTAAAGCTTTTTCATGAGATCTTTCAAAACTACAATTTCAAAGAGAAATCAAGAATAAAGAATGATTCCTGCTTTTACTGCTGATGATCCAGGTTATCCTCTTACTGCTGATGATCCAGGTTATCCCACTCTTACTGCTGATGATCCTCTTACTGCTGATGATCCAGGTTATCCCACTCTTGCTGACCAGGTTATCCCACTCTTACTGGTGAGGATTTATGTTATCCTACCTGATGTAACAACGGATGGAGAATATTGATGATAACAATTTTCCAGTGGATTTTATTAGACTGATTCTTGTTGGCTTGGATGCTTGCTATAATTTCATATCAGAATTTTCTTTTTCTTTTTTTAATTGAAATTCTTGATTATAGCAATTTACACTTCACACACGCACACACATACATACATACACACACACACACAGGAAATAAATGTTGTTTTCTTAAAAGAATGGTTCATATGGTTAGGAGCTAATGTGAGATTAAATCAAATGCTAAACAAACTGAGTTATTGATAGAAGAGTAAACTGCAATTTAAATCGCATCAAAAGAAAATCTGACAAATAGGTTAGTGTAATAATGATAACTAGCAGGACCTGTGGATATACCACAGTATGATAATTTAATTATTGCAATGTTTGATACCTTTACTTAAGAGTTATTGCATAATAGTTCAATATGTAAAAAGTATAATAATCTTGATTTAACTCTCTCTCACTCTTTATTTTTCTTTCTTTCCTTTTCATTTTTTTAATTATGTTTGATAGAAACATATTAGCAGTATGACTTCCACATTACCCCCTATCTCTATCTTTCTCCTACTCTCTTTCTTTCTTTTTTTCTTATATTTTTTCTGAGTATCATGTTATTTTCTTCCCTTTCTTTCTTTATGATAAAAACGGAATGGTCCATTATTTAGCTGTGGGGATGACACTCATAAGAAATAAGAATTTTGCAGACAAGCAACACCAGATAATCAGGAATTACATTTTTGCATTTTATCTTGGAGGATTTGGACTGTCTCATTTTTAACTAGAGGGTGTTGCAAGATGATAACAGTCATACAATTAAGGAATACAAGTATTAATATATATATTATATAACTATTTCTTCTATTGAGACATCCAATGGTCATAGCAAGTCAGAAATAAAGGCAAGTAACTCTGATTATTCTAATGAATGTTAACCATTCATTTAACAGAGGCATTAGGATATTGTTCTATGATAAATGCACTGTTAAGGAATATCTAGAGTTATAAAGACCTAAAGCTGAATACAGCTTTGTTGTTTTAACCCTAAGTCTGCTAAATTGTAGGAGATGAAATCATCATTTTGTTCTTAAATTAAAAGGAAATAGTGTTGAAAAATGCTTTTAAAAAACAAAAAAACAAAAAAATAAAACAAGTGAATTCCAGTTAAGAATGAGAAGGTTTTTCTCAGAACTTTTCCCTAAATGGAAGTGAGGAGTTAAACAAAAAGTTTATTGTCTGACATTTTTGTAGGCTTCTTTGTTGGTTGGACTGTGGGTGGCAGATTTGGAATTTTTCTTGTTCTTTTTTTTCTTAAAACCAAAGACAAATGTGCTTCACATGAAATGAATATACAAGAAGAAGCAAGCACATCCGACATCTTTGTTCAACCCTGTTAAAACCAAATGACAAAGAAATATGCAAACTTTGAATAATTATCTCAATGAACAAATATCTAAAAAGAATAATTGCTTAATTTAAAAAAAATAACAATTATAGTAAAGTTACTATTAAAGTTGTTGCCTCTTTACTGATTTACTTTATTTACATTTAACACAAATATAGTGTACTCAATGAGGATAAAAATTATTACTCAATAATCTATATCCTACAAGATCAGCTTCCTAGCTATGAGGTCTTTTCTTTAAATGTAACTTTACATAAGGAATCACATTTTGCATAACTTAGCATTTACCATACTTTCAAATATGAGTAGACATAATAACACAGTATATGACATTGTAACAATTAAATGTACTTTGTCTCAAAGTTTCTATTCAAAGATAGGGTCATACAATTATAATGTATAAAGATCCCATGATTTGTTTATTTTAATAATCTAAAGTAAGTGTTGTAGCCATATCACTATATGTGCTAAAATTATCTACTAATATTACCAAAACCAATTGAATTGGTAACTAAAAAACATTTTAAACATAAAATTGAACAACTTTGATAGTAGAGATATAAACTTTCAAGGTAGACAGAATTAAAGGAAAGTGATAAACAAATTAAGTTACAGTCAATAAGACAATATAGTTAAGATTTTAAGATTTTGAACACAAACAGAAAATTTTAATAGTTTTATGACTAAAAATAACCAGAGCATACCAAAATATCAATAATATTAAAAATGAGATTTGAAGATGTGCTAAGTGGATGCATTTTGATATGTGGACATATTGAGCTCCAGTACCCAAAAAGACACAAATATACAAAGCCCCAAAGCTGAAAAACTCCCAAAACATAAACTTCCAAATTCCAAAAACACAATGACAAAAATTCCAGTCCCAAACCCTAAACAACCCTCTTTCAAAAAAGAATGTAAAACAACTTTGAATCTACAATTCCCAAACTAGTACATGAAAGACTAAAAGTATCATTGAGAAATTTGGTAGTTGACAAAATGGTTATCCTGAGCTTTTTCAATGCTGTACATGTCTCATTTCATGAAATCTATCACCCAAAAACATGTTGGAAAGTCTCAAATAGAGAAATTTCACATAAAATTCATCTTTCACATACCGTGACTTACAAGTGCACCAACTTACAAGTTTTCAGAATTACCAGTTGTTACTTGGTTGATTTATTGCTTTGTATTGCAACCTAAAATTTGAGGTACAAGTGACCTTCAGATCCACTTATGTTAATAAGTTCACTAAAAACATTTAGTTTCCAAATTTATTACACCAAAGAAATTCCTTTAAGTATGAGTGGAAAAGTACATGTGATAGTTAATACTGTTTTTTAAGCTTATGTTTTGTGCACTGCCATGTGTTTTTTCGATGCTAAACTTGAACATTACCTCAAAATTTTATAAAATCTAATAAACATTTTATTTTTTGTTGGAGATCAAAAATATGGAATTTTCTTCATCTCAATTTTACCAATATCATTTTTTTGTAAATTATGTAAAATCATGAAATAATTTTTTGGCCTCACATCTTATGCAATAAGTAAGCAAATCTTTTAAAGCTCAACATAAAAAATATTTTCTATGTTTTAAATTGGATAGGTTTTTATTGAAATACCTGTAGATAAAAGTGAGAAAAGTGTGGCAAAAAAAAGCAAAAAAAAACCCAGTTAGGTGAAAGTAAAGTGAAAAAAACTTAGGAAAACTAATTTATTACTTTATATCTATTTTATTATGTTCTTATACAATACAGGGTAATTTTTCTTATTTAAAAACATTTAACAAAAAAAAAGGATGTTTTGGGGGGGTTGGAACACATTAACAACATTTCAGTTTATTTCAATGGGAAAAATTGACTTGATATATGAGGAAATTGAGTTACAAGCTCGACCACGGAACAAATTAAACTTGTAATTCAAGGTACCACTGTATTTGTTAGATTTATACTCAAAATATTTGTCTTTGGAGAATTACATACCTGACCCAATATAAGAATTACTCAATTCTGTTGTCCCAGGGCACAGTGTTACTTTGTGACTAATATTGTAGCAGAAAATGTGTGTACATGAAAAGTCTATACTATTCTTAGTATTTTTTCCTTTATTAAAAACCCTGTAGACTTCACAGTCACCAGTCTGTTTCTCATCATATCTATAATAGATGATTACAAAGTCAGAAATTATTTAGCAGTGTTCTTCTTTTTCTTTGATATTCTATGATAATTATGTTAAAGAAAATAACTCAAATAATGGCTACAAACAGCTTTGATATTCTATGATAATTATGTTAAAGAAAATAACTCAAATAATTGCTACAAACAGCTTTGCTTTATTTAATGACTGTCTGTTCATCAACTCATTAAACAACAGAAAAAATGACTTTTATTTTTTTAATTAAAAATCATTGAAAAAATGTAGAAGTTGTAGCCCGAGTGACATCTGTTATTTAATAAACATCATGAGTGTGTTGGGATTTGTTGTCATAAATTGTGATTATTTAATAAATTAATGATTATCTGTGCCATTGTTGTTTATATCACTACAATTCTTGAGTGTCAGATGAATGTTAATTGACTAGTGAATGAAGATTAAAACAAAAGACATTGAAGATTACAGGATACAACATATATTTAAGGAAGACTGGAAAACCCACTAGTTAAAACATAACAACTGAAACAGAATCAAATTAAATTAACATTTATTAATAATTCATCAATGCTTATTTCCATGATACAATTTTTTAAATAATGAATAAATGTTGTATGCAGTATTTCAAGTAGTTTTTAAATTCAAAATGTATTCTGGAAGTAAAAATGGATAGGAAGCATTCTTATTGGCTGTATTTGAAATGGAAATCATAAGGTCATTAAAAAATAGTAAGGAAAAAGACATGGAGGATTTCCGATGATATTCAGGAACTTCCATTTCGGATTATATCATTGTGATCAGTCAAATACAGTAAGTATTTATTTATTAAGCTTAGCATAAGACTAGAAGTATGAGACACCCATTGAGAATTGAACTCACTAACAATGATCTACTAACTTAGCTTGCAAACATTACACCATGAGAGGCACCCAAGACCCAAGCAAATATAATAAGTACAAAGATGTGATGTATACAGAAATGAAATAAATTCTGAAATTATCTAAAACCAAACCAAACCAAACCAAATCGGACCAAACCAAACTGATAGCATTTTGAAAAGTGACTATCAAGTCAAACTTAAAACACTTACTCCTGATCAACCACTGAAGTTAAGCAGCACTGAGCCTTAGATAGGTGACCACTTAAGAATAGTAGGTACTGTAAGCAACATGAGTCCCATGTGATACATCAAGCAAAGCTTAGTAAATAACAACATTCTGAAAAGTAAAAAAAGCATCTTAAATATTCATTCCGATCAAAAACTTAATCTAATATTACTTACAGTCAAGTCATGTTGGTAAGCACCAATTCTCATTAGATCGCCAAAGTTAAGTAAAAATGAGCTTATTCAGTACTCAGATGGGTAACCACTTTGTAACAGAAGTTACTGTATGCAATCTATGTGCAAGGCTAACCAAATGTTATTAAAGAATAACAAACTCAATCCAATATGTGGCATTTATAAAAAAATTGCTATATTTATATTTCTAGAACCTACAATGTTCCATAAATGGGATGGAACATTTTACATATGATAAATAATGTGTATTGTGAATATATTATTTTTGGAAGGTTAAGAAAAGCTAAAAAAATTTCTCTCAAATAATTCCAGTGAGTATTAGGTTAATTTGATTTTTAATAATATCAGTTATTATATGTATTATTATAACATGTACCATTATATTACATGTTCACAGCATATTATAGATGTACTTACATTATAATCATCATTGTAATTGGAGGTATAAGATGACATCCTGGTTATTAGCAGAAAAAGAGGAGTGGCGAGTGAAGTCAGAATTCAAGCTGAGATTGTTTGTCTTTCTGACACAAATGCCCTTGGAAAAAAGCATAACATCAAAACTCTGTGAGCTCAGTCCTATTGCTAGATATATTTGCAAAACGGCTACAAGATTACAATACTGGCAGATATGATATTTAACAGAGAAAAGTAATGAGTAAGTAAACACTTGGGTAAAGCGCTCTCTAATAACTAAATTTCCTACCCAAGCAAAAGAGCTGTTACACTTAGTGTCAACTATGATAGGGAACACTCAGTCAGTATAATTATAACTTTATTATCAGTTATATACATTTATAATTTATATATATATATATATATATATATATATATTAGGTTTCAGTTTCATACTGTGATATCGCACCAAAATATTTTATGAAACCGAAACCATTCAGTTTATTGCTATTACTACTGAACTACCCATTTCCAAGAAAACATGGTTAAAAGACTTTCAGATTTTAATAAAATTAGATTTTATCAAAATTTATATGAAGAAAAAAAGATTGAACAAAAATATGATAAAAATATTTAATTGACTATTTTTTTAGAAAATAAATAGAAAAAAATAATTGGACATATGACACTTAGGGAATCTATTTCATATGAAGTCAACAATAAAGAATAGCGAAGATTTTGAAGGTGGCTTGAAAATTAAATCTCCCAGTATAAAGAAGAGTAGAGACTCAGAACTTCAAGCTTTCTTTTTAGTTCCTGAGATGAACAGACATATCGTGATTCCTCATATCAGGTTGGAAACTTTCAGGACTATTTGTCAAGCCTTAAGAAAAGATAATTAAGTAATTACTGTAGACCTGCTTCATCCTTGTTTCTAATTTCCCAGGGCACAGGCAGTTTTCTAAGGTTTCTCTTTCAATGGAGACTTTACCAATTCAAAGCTATGTCTGGCAATAGCTCCTAGGGTGTTCACAAAGATGATGTCAGCTCTGGGGGGATTTCTAAGGCCCCGTTAAGTACATTTGTTCATGTGCCTAGAGGTCAGAATAGTCAGAAATCAGGATTAATGTATTCTTGGTCAGCAAGTAATTTTGACACAGGACCTATACCAGATTTTGAGATTGTTCATTGTTGAGAAATTTCTCTTATAAGGTGTGTGTTAAAAGTCCACTTCTATTTATAGACTCGTGAGAACCATGTGATCAAACTCTTGGCCAATCACTGGCAGTACTCTGCTGCTGATACAATACTTAAACAAACAGTACTGGCCATAACTACTTTGCCTTTTGTGGACGATGGACATAGGATTAAATCACTGGACCTTTAACAATACGCAGGATAGGACTTATTCGCTTACCAAAGGATTCCATAATTCAGGACTTACTTACTTTAAGCCCTTTTCAACTGGCCAAGGATGGCATTTAAAAACTTAACATTCATAGATTCCCAGAAATCTTGCTTGATTCCATCACAAGAGACAATTTGCCTAGGAGCTCTCTTCAATTTTGAGGTGGGAATGATTCATCCATCAGTGGAGAGTTTCCTGAATCTGATACAACAGATCTTATTTTAGAGACTATGTTCTGCAGCGGTAACATGTTTCTCAGACTTCTTGGCATAATGGCTACATGTATGAAACTGTTCTCCTTGGCTTGTTTGCATATGAGTCCAATCCAATCTTATCTTCAGTCATGGTAGATCCCTTGAAGAGACAATATCAAGATGATCCCTATTAGCAGTTTATTAATATAACCCCTAGAATGGTGAGGAAGAAGGGAAAAACTTTTTCAAGTCGATTCTGCTACTCCAAGTAGATCCTGTAATTCTATGGGCAGATGCATCAGAAAAGGGCTAGGGAGCTCAATACAGTTTGGAATAAGTCTTTTCGGACTGGGCTCCGACTCAATTAAAATGTTGAAAAGTATCAGCGAAAACAGAATTTTCTTTTGGAAGAGAAAGAGGGGAAAAAAAGAAAAACTGTGACCAATTACAATTCTAATGTCTTTCCAGATGAGGCTCTGATTTGAGTCAGATGTAGGAAAAATCAGATTCATCATGTAGTTCATTTTGTTTTTAAATCTTATAATTACTCAAATGTCAGTCTTCCCATCTATGCGTACAACTAAGGCTCCACCATTTTTGGCCTGATTTCAACTAAATCAGGAATTGTTAGACTCATACCTGGAAAAGTTTTAAATTGTACTAATTGATTCGATTTAGACTGATTTTTAGGTGGGATTTTGTTGCATAAATGATGGCTACCCTGTTAATTATGCAAGGTTAATGTAGAGAATTTATTTGAATTCAAATCTAAACATTAACAACCATTACATGGATATTGATTGATGTTTCTTAAACTTATTTTAACCTCTCTTCCTGTTTTGCCAGGCAAACGTGAAAGAGTTTAATTAGATGATCAGTTTTTAGCTAGCTATTGAAGTATCAAGATGTGATAGCAGTTAGCTAGATTCTCATTGTGTGGCTGAGTGGTCTGGACCCAAGAAAGAGAAATAAGACTCAAATAAAATACATGTGAATTCACAAAAAAAAAGTCTTGAGTTGATAACTAAAAACAAACCAACAGCACAAGACATCTCAACCAGAATCTAAAGAAGAAAACAGCTAAGAAGATAGTCAGGCCAAGCTAAGAAGATACCAGCTCAAGTAGAAAAGATGCTACTCAGCCATTTTAATCTTGTAGTGTACTTATCTTTTCTGTCGCTTCGACAGAAAAGATAAGTACACTACAAGGTTAAGATATATACAGCCACGGGTATGCTAATAAATCAAATACGAGAAAATGAGTATGTAACAATCTGTCTCTCACACTTTATGTCTTACTTTTCACTTTGCTGTAAAAGGGTGTTTGTCTCATGCCCAGTGTTAATAACACACTCTCTTGGTAATCATTAATCCCTATATGCACTTTCTGCCATGGCTAAGTGTTGCGCTAAGAGGGGCTCTATTTCATCTCAACACTTAAAAAAGGTTTAGAAATCTAATTTTTTAAAAATATTCAGGTGAATACTACTCTTCCAAGTCAGGAAAATAATAAAACTAAATATTAATTTTAAATAATTATCAATTTTAGGGAATCTTAAGTGTATCTGTGATCTCCAAATGAATGCAAAGCCACTTTTCTTGCATCATGCTTAGGGTAAGACAGTAACCAATTGTAAATGAATGATAAAAACAAATAAAATATCCTTTGAATATGAATGATTATCCTAAACTTTAATCAAATCAACTCTACACACTTTATTTTTAATAATGACCATCTTACAACCCAAACGTACTGCAAGTTTATATAAACCTGAGTTCTATTGGGCAGTACCTTGAGTTATTAATGTTATCATCATTGCACAACATTTTATGAGTAAATAAAGATAAGTCTGATACATTTCAGTTTGGGAAAACTGCTATCATATAAGAGCAAAGGGAAAATTTTGCAGCTGGATACCCTTGACTAGAGCAGATTGCTTCTGAAATAAGAAGAATATATAAATAGTTTTATATTGATATCAGCATCAAGGCTAGTTGTAAATCAAGACAGGAATAAAGTGAAAGCAGTAAATATCACATGACTAAGGTTAATCATGAGACTTTCTTTGATTAGAGATTGACTCCAAAGCAAAAAACAAAACTGAGAAGCTTTGAAAATAAGTAAATCTTCCATATTGGTCTCTCTTTGAAAATACAATTCCAAATTTTTTTTTGCAAGCCATGTTTTGAATTTAGGCATATTACACTGAAAGTCAATGAAATACACTTTTAAGAATAGCACTAACACTTACAGCTAAGTGGTGAAAGCCATGTTTTGAATTTAGGCATATTACACTGAAATTCAATGAAATACACTTTTAAGAATAGCACTAACACTTACTATCGGAAATTGGGTTATCTGCCCGCACCGGAAGCCCGGACAATAGGGGACAGGGGTAAGAACCCTGACTCGGCAGAACAGACCCGACAGGCCAAGGGAGCAGTACTAGCTGATACTAGCAGAACAACAGAAACACAGTGACTTTACCGGACAACTTAGAGACATTGCAAAGACCAATATAATTAAGATAAGTGTATTTGAAACTCTTTGGATTACCAAAATATATCCCCGCCAAGAGAAATCCTCTGGCAACTCTGAAAGACATTTACACAACTCTTAAAGACATTTGCATAATAATTGTACACTCTAACACATCATTACTACTAACCCAGAATAAACTGTTAACCCAAATATACACGCTATATTTGCCTTGTACCTTTCCTTCATAAATACAGTCATATTTGTAACGTTACTACTTGTTTGCTTTATTTCTGTTATTACAGCTAAGTGGCCAAAGCCATGTTTTGAATTTAGGCATATTACACTGAAATTCAATGAAATATGCTTTTAAGAATAGCACTAACACTTACAGCTAAGTGGTCAAAGCCACGTTTTGAATTTAGGCATATTACACTGAAATTCAATGAAATACGCTTTTAAGAATAGCACTAACACTTACAGATAAGTGGCCAAAGCCATGTTTTGAATTTAGGCATATTACACTGAAATTCAATGAAATACGCTTTTAAGAATAGCACTAACACTTACAGCTAAGTGGTCAAAGCCACGTTTTGAATTTAGGCATATTACACTGAAATTCAATGAAAACGCTTTTAAGAATAGCACTAACACTTACAGCTAAGTGGTCAAAGCCACGTTTTGAATTTAGGCATATTACACTGAAATTCAATGAAATACGCTTTTAAGAATAGCACTAACACTTACAGCTAAGTGGTCAAAGCCACGTTTTGAATTTAGGCATATTACACTGAAATTCAATGAAATACGCTTTTAAGAATAGCACTAACACTTACAGCTAAGTGGTCAAAGCCACGTTTTGAATTTAGGCATATTACACTGAAATTCAATGAAAACGCTTTTAAGAATAGCACTAACACTTACAGCTAAGTGGTCAAAGCCACGTTTTGAATTTAGGCATATTACACTGAAATTCAATGAAATACGCTTTTAAGAATAGCACTAACACTTACAGATAAGTGGTCAAAGCCATGTTTTGAATTTAGGCATATTACACTGAAATTCAATGAAATATGCTTTTAAGAATAGCACTAACACTTACAGCTAAGTGGTCAAAGCCACGTTTTGAATTTAGGCATATTACACTGAAATTCAATGAAATACGCTTTTAAGAATAGCACTAACACTTACAGATAAGTGGTCAAAGCCATGTTTTGAATTTAGGCATATTACACTGAAATTCAATGAAATATGCTTTTAAGAATAGCACTAACACTTACAGCTAAGTGGTCAAAGCCATGTTTTGAATTTAGGCATATTACACTGAAATTCAATGAAATACACTTTTAAGAATAGCACTAACACTTACAGCTAAGTGGTCAAAGCCATGTTTTGAATTTAGGCATATTACACTGAAATTCAATGAAATACACTTTTAAGAATAGCACTAACACTTACAGCTAAGTGGTCAAAGCCATGTTTTGAATTTAGGCATATTACACTGAAATTCAATGAAATACACTTTTAAGAATAGCACTAACACTTACAGCTAAGTGGTCAAAGCCATGTTTTGAATTTAGGCATATTACACTGAAATTCAATGAAATACACTTTTAAGAATAGCACTAACACTTACAGCTAAGTGGTCAAAGCCACGTTTTGAATTTAGGCATATTACACTGAAATTCAATGAAATACGCTTTTAAGAATAGCACTAACACTTACAGATAAGTGGTCAAAGCCACGTTTTGAATTTAGGCATATTACACTGAAATTCAATGAAATACACTTTTAAGAATAGCACTAACACTTACAGCTAAGTGGTCAAAGCCATGTTTTGAATTTAGGCATATTACACTGAAATTCAATGAAATACACTTTTAAGAATAGCACTAACACTTACAGCTAAGTGGTCAAAGCCATGTTTTGAATTTAGGCATATTACACTGAAATTCAATGAAATATGCTTTTAGAATAGCACTAACACTTACAGCTAAGTGGTCAAAACCATGTTTTGATTTTAGGCATATTACACTGAAATTCAATGAAATATGCTTTTAAGAATAGCACTAACACTTACAGATAAGTGGTCAAAGCCATGTTTTGAATTTAGGCATATTACACTGAAAGTCAATGAAATACACTTTTAAGAATAGCACTAACACTTACAGCTAAGTGGTCAAAGCCATGTTTTGAATTTAGGCATATTACACTGAAATTCAATGAAATACACTTTTAAGAATAGCACTAACACTTACAGCTAAGTGGTCAAAGCCATGTTTTGAATTTAGGCATATTACACTGAAATTCAATGAAATATGCTTTTAAGAATAGCACTAACACTTACAGATAAGTGGTCAAAACCATGTTTTGATTTTAGGCATATTACACTGAAATTCAATGAATTACAGCTAAGTGGTCAAAGCATAAAATCAAAATGATCAGAAATTTAATCTCAAGTGCCAGGCTAGTGGCACTCATTACAAGTTCAAGAAAACTGTGATTATAAACTAAAGTCTAAATAATCCTTATTCTTGTACTCTACATTCAAAATAAAATAAAATGATGATATTTGTGGAGAGAATGTAAAAGTTAGCAAAGAGGAATTTGAAGGTCTCACAGCTCCAATGACTTGAGAATAATAAGTGGACGAAATCATGAATCTTGCAGTAGACCCAGTAATTAACCCAATGAATTTTATGTAGAAAATAAAATGGAAACAATAAAAGGAACTTCCAAAACTTCTTGGTTGATTAAATACTGATTATTTACAAGTTTGTTTTTTAGAGTCACTTTAAGATATTTTGCAGTATCAGATTTGATGTTTGAAAAATATAATTTCCAAAATGTCAGAGATAACGTTTTAAATCCATTGGCTAGTGTTTTTTTTTTTTTGTTTTTTTTTCTGTGACTGTCATGACATTTGAAAATGTAGCAGCTGTTCTGTGTGGCTTTGTTTTGGTGCACAAAAAGAGGAATTTGAAAAAAGACTTTAAAATTATAAATCCTAAGATCATAAAGTCAACCCCAAAACAAAGTATTCATACACTTCCTCTTTACTGGTAATCTGCCAACATCTTTCTTTTTTAAAACTCAAATCATCAAAATATTTCATGTTAAATTTTCCTTTGATATTTCCTTTTAATTATTTTCTTCAATATACTAACAAAATAAAAAAAACGCCACGTAAAATAAATATTTGCCTGAGGGGATGGGAGTTGAAAATTTAATATCAGAGAGTTTGTATCATAAGTAAAGTAAAATCATCAAATTTATTAAAGGAGTAAAAAATAAAAAAATTGAAATGGAAACTTAGTTCTGATAACTTTAAATATATATTAAAATAAAACAAACTATATATAGATAGATAATACCAGGTATGTATTTATTAAAACTTGTTTAAAAAAACTATGAGGACTGTCTAACATTGCATGCTCAAATTTTGAGTGTATTTATTCTATGTTATGACGATTTTAGGTAGTGTGACGTAAGCAGTGACGTAGTTTTTGTTACAGAGAAAAAACGGAAGCGAATCTCCATTATTAATAGATATTACTATATCAATGTTTGTGAGTGTATATGTATGTCTGTCCAAGGATAATAGCCAAATGAAAAATTCTCTTGTACAGAGAGTATGTGTTGTGATTATATTTGGTAAGTTATATGTTGCTAGTGTGGAAATAGTATATCCGTTGACACTAGGGAAGATGCATTAATGTTCTCTTTGTGTACAAGCTGAAAGGGATATGGCCAGTTTAAACAGAATGGCTACTGATGGTAATATCAGCAGCAACCTGTTTGCATTTTTAGCTCACGTGGTGAGGCAGAGTTGTAGCAAGATTATAAACTTGGATACTATTTGGAGAAGTCCCTGTGGTGTTGTGGCTAAAGGGCTGGACTGCAAACTCTAATCACTTTCATGCTAATACCCTGGGGAAAGGTATGAAGCCTCTCACCCACTATGGGTTAAATAGTACCACTATTTTGACATGAAATAACCAACAAAGGTTGATATAAACTAAGAAACCAAACCAAACCAAACCTTAGATAACTATCAATTCATAATACATCTACAATCAGATATTATATTTGATTCAGGAATAAATCCAAATGACGATTCTTATGATTTAACAACTTTTTTGTGTAATTAAACAAGAACAAATATACAAAAATAATGTGTGCATGTGAAGGTATGTTTCTAATAGAAATAAAATATGATTTATTAGCCTAGTTCCTTTGGTTATTACAGTCATGATGAGTTCTTTTTTTATAGATGTCTGTAATTTAGAGCTAGACTTGAGAGTGAGCATTCTACAGATGAATGAAACTGACATCTTTTCCTTACTACATGTTGGGAGAAAGAAAACTATCTTCATGCTGTTTTCCTTGTCACTATGGCAATTACATATATCACCTAGCAACCATTTGAAAAAACTTATCCTGCAGGTAAGGGCAGATAATCCCCACACTCCCAAAAACCTGATTTTTGCATTGATACTAACTTGACCCCCAAGCTCCAATATAGATTATGCAAGATTGATCATTGAGGTCATTTGAGGTCAATGAAGATTATCAGATGATGGAATATGCCATTTCTGGCCAAGCAGAATAAGTAATGTGAAATAAATAAAAGATTTTTGACAATATAAATGTTGGTTTGAATGGGGGTCTTCACATGGTCACCAGTTGAATAAGTGAAAAAGGATTCTATTTATTTGCAAATGAGAGAACAAGAAATACAAGTAGACTCTAAAAAAATTTCTGAATGTTCATATTTAAAGGTAGTTTTGTTGTGTATTTCTATCATGTTCATATTTCTGTATACATAAAATGTTGCTAAATATAGCAGAATTATTTCATTAAGAATTTTCTCTCTTTCCTGTTTTTTAACTTGTTTTATTGTTTTTCATTCCTTATCAACTTTTTCCTTCATTTTTCTTCTCCCATGTGCTATTCCTTTCTTTTCTTTTTTTTCCTTATTTTTTTTCTTAAACATTTTTTTTTGCTTTAAACATTATTTATTTTTCAATGAAAGTCACTAAAAATTCAAATAAGTTCTTGTTTTTTGTTTTTTCAATACAGCAGAAGAAATGAAAACCTTAGAGATTTCCTATGAATGTTTTTACAGAAATCAACATGCAGTTAAATATGATATTAATTGATTGGTCTTGTCAAGGGTGACTATGGCAGTAGCAGCTTTTTCATGTTTCTGTCTGGGCAGATATGGTAATTATAGGAGAGCCTGCTCCAATATTCATTTACTCATTTGTATTGTTGTGAAGATATTAGCCAATGAAAACAGGACATAGGAAGAAAATGATTCATGTTATTTCATAAACACATGTGAATTGAACTGAAGCAATTTTGCTTTGCTAACTCTATTTTTCCCCTGCAACTATTGTACTACTCTGCACAAATATAATGACATATATGTAATATATATATATAAAATAGAATTAAGTTCATGTCTGAATATATAAAATATCTTTTTTTAAATCATTTTACTTTTTATGCAATCATCTGGAAAAAATCAATGTGAAGGTATATAGACATTTACCCAATCTCTCTGCCACTAACAGGATGCAAAACAAGGTCAGAAAAAGTAATATCATTTACTGATAAAATTTCCTCTCTTACTAATGACTTGAACCAGTTTACTGTCAACAGAAACTGATTTGAGAATTTCTTTAGAGTTAATAAGTAAACTCGTCAGAGTGGCCTAAAGTCAGTATCAGCCAGAGAGTGAGGGAGTCTATCTCCTTTTCATTAGCACTAGACCCTTTACTGCACAGATCCCTGTGCTATTCATATGCTGATTTGGCGAGGGCCGGTATCGAACTCAGAACCTTGTGGTTCCGAGTTGGATACTCTATCGATTGAGAGGGTCATAATACTAGTTATAAATTTTGCAATATGTTGATAACAGGATTCACAGTTTAGCAGCTTTGGATGCTTTCGCCAAAATCGGGAAGGTGATGAACGACATTGGATTGTAAGATGCAGAGCTCACCTGATGCTCTCTGAATGCTACTTACCGGATTAGCCTCTATGGCTTGGAGCACAGTCTTGAAATCCATGTTTTTAGGTCTACCTAACCATACCTGATCCTTAAGGTTCTTACAACCCAAGCCAAATTTCTTGAACCATCTGGTTACTGTACACCTTTTGCACAACAAATGTTTTTGGTTGCTTCTGCTGCATTATAATGCAGTTTATAACTCGTAAAGCATAAGTTTCTGAATTAGACTATATTGAATGTTTATCTATGCAGTTTTCAAATCACACATGGAGTGAAGCAATGCACAGTGTGTGAGCACACCCACTACCATGATATTACCAACTACAGTGGATACCTTCCACAGCTTGAACTGCTTTGGTCATGTGATATACATGCATCAAACTAACATGTGTCAAAATATTGCAAAACTTTTGACTCACCTGAGTAGCTTCACAAACGGCTAATATTGTTGTTATATATTGTTTTTGAGATATAAATTGCCTCATAAACATTCCTTCATGACAATATTGCGAATATTCTTGATAGGGTTTTGAAATTTTAATTTATCTAAGTATTCAACAATTGAACTTGTAGTGTGAGCTGGAGTATTGTTGAACAGGGTTAGCTTCTATCTTCAGTCACCACCACTCATTTTGCTGGTGGTGTCATCCTACATCACCCTACATATCCAATATGTATGTCCAATATCCATGAATAACACTTTCAAGAAATCCAGTTTCATATATTGTTTAGCCCAGTTGATGAGGATATTTGGTTTTAAATGAGAACAAACATTTGATTTGGTATTATAGATGGTATCGTGATATTTTAGGCACATTGGCTTTGAATAACTGTTAAGTGGGTGCCTTTGCATCCCAATTTTTAATCAGGTTTCTCTTCATCAAGTTAAAGACAAAGATTTCCATATCTTCCTTTTGTTGTTCACTGTATGGAGGAGATGAATTTGTAACAAACTGCTTCATCCTACGTAGCTCTTTTGCAATTATCAATTTCAAATTCTTTTTTTTTTTTTTTTTATGCTCATAAATCATTTGACTTTTTGTTTTGTCATCATTTGTCAAAGATGCTTTAAAGTTTATGTTGCATAAAAATTGGAATGCTAGCAATGAAGCAAAGTAATAAGTCGGTGGAGTGGCCTATTGTCAGTATCAGCTGGATAGTGAGGGAGCTAGATCAGGGAGATTGTTTTTGCATCTGAAATAGAGCATCATATCTACCATCAGCTCATCACTTTACCGCACAGATCCAAGCTGTGGCTACTGATGTACTGAGTTGGCAATGGCCGGTATCAAACATGGAAACTTGTCATTCCTCTTGTCGGATGCTCTATCGACTGAACTAAAATGACTGACATTTGTTACTTACTGGATTAGGGAGATTGTTTTTGTATCTGAAATAGAGCATCACACCTACCATCAGCTCATCACTTTACTGCACAGATCCAAGACAATTGGGCATGTTGGTGTTGCTTAACTTTTGCTTGAATTAAGTTCAAATGCATGCAGTTAATAAGAGGATATTTGAATATATATATATATATATATATATATATTGTATATGTATAAGTATTAACTTACCGGTGGGTATAAGTACGATCGTTGGAAGCGGACAATATCCAGAGGTTAAGGTTGAGAAAAAAACAAATACAAAGTGCTCAATACAATGTAGAGCATAAATTTATTTTAACAATGGAAAGGAGTAACCTACTCGAGTTTCATCGATTGATTCTTCAGGGTTACTTTAAATTAATCGAGTTTTCGATTAATCTTAGGTGTTATAAACATGCCCGTTGGAATGGGACTTAACTTTAGTAGAGGAACGCTTATTTATATTTTCGTAGATCAGGAACGGTTTTTGTTTATTGGATTAAAAATTTGGATTAATTTATGGGAATTATTTTTTCAATTATTATTTAATAAAAGATATGTTATGGGTCGTATTAATAGTTAAAAGGTGAAAAGTTAAAATTATTTAATAACTAGTTTAATTTGGTTTGAGAGTATTTAGAAAAAACAAAAAACAAAAAAACGATTAATTTAAAGTAACCCTGAAGAATCAATCGATGAAACTCGAGTTGGTTACTCCTTTCCATTGTTAAAATAAATAAATATATATATATATATATATATATATATATATATATACATACTTTAAATATACGCTCCTACATTTGGGGCGCTGGTGATTGTCGTCAGTGATGTAATCCGCAGGGTTCATTGGGAAGTTTCGGGTCTTCCAACATCAGACTTCCCTCGCCCTGCTGACCCTATCAGAGGTGATCAAGCTCTGGTACAACCACCAACAATAGCCGCTAAGAGACTTTTGACAATGAAGACATTTTTTTTTTTGTGGACGGTTGTAGAACTCTAACCCATTTAAATACAAAGTATACATGTCAACTTATAACTCTGAAAAGAAACAGCACTCAGATTTGAAATCTTGTGTACACCATAATATGCTTATAACTAAGAAACACACAAAATTTGGCTATTGATTTTTACTAATTAAGTGATATAATTCAATAATTAAAAAGAAAATTTAAAAATATTGTATACAGACCCAATTGTTGTGCAACATGTTCAAGATTCAGGTAAGATGCATCTTAAAACATATAATTAGACATATTAATAATAGCAGTTTTCAGTCACCATTTTGAAAATCGTCACGGAAACAACCTAAAGTGACGTCATATCCAAAAAAAAACATTGGATTCGTAATCAGCAGCAAAATGGGCCACAATTGAATATGGTGAGAATCTAAGCTGCTCAAGGGAGGATGGGGCAAAAGCTTAGGATTACAAACTAAACCAGTACTTGCTAATTGCTCTGTTGATGACCTTAAAAGTTAAATTGAATTTTGGATGCCTCACCAAGCAATTAACTGCAAAGTCTTGCTTGATAACCTGGGAGAAAATCCTGATATGCAACTAAAATGTTGCGCTCATATCATATTGTGTGTAGACCATCCCATAGACAAAATCTATAAAGACACTGAGCAGAAGTTTGAGATTAAAAAATTGTTATTGATCACTCTGATGAGAAAGCCTTTAGTTCCCCTTTATAGGACTTATTGCCATTGCTAAATTACTTTCCTCAAGTCATGCAGCATACTTTTATTATATGATGATGATAGGCAGTAGATGGAAATAAACAATGTTCAACATGAGGGATTCAAAAGATTTGTATCAAACAAATTTGGACATATTGCAAAATTGGTAAAGTAATTTGTGGCACATCAGGAGCATATACAAGTTTTCTTTGATGACATAGTTGATATCAACAGCAACAAGTTAGTGCTTGCCATATCTATGTACATTCAGAATGAGTGGTTTGTCCTGTGCCCAAAATTTTATAGGATGATGGGAGACATCCTCCTATTCCCTCTGATGCACTTTCTGGGGATTGATGAAATAGCCACCAATGATGTGCCACTTGACAGAAACTGGACTGGGGTTAACATTTTCTTTGAACCCAAATTGATTGTTCTCAAGGAATTAAAGGATGTAAAACAAGAGGGTGAACCAAATGGGATAGAAAAGCTGGAAGCTGCAGTAATGGTGAAAGTTATTGATGTTGTTAAGAATCAACTTTCAGAGGTAGAACGCTTCTAGCAAGATGATAATGCTGATAGTGAGGCACTACAGTATGCATCTCTCACAAACTTGGGATGTGAATCCCAGTTTGGTAAATTTGATAACCAAATCAGGGCAAATTTGTCAATGTGTGGAAGTTAACTATTGCAAACTTCATGTGTAAATGGTGATATTTCTGGGCAAAAACGTCACTAATCTTATTAGAATTTTAATTTTTTTACCTGATAAAGAAATTAGAGCTGTTTAAATCAATAAAATGAATATATTTTCATATTCTGTGACTAAGAAAACCTATGATTAGACATATTACACCACTATGAAGCCATATATTGTCCTTTTCTTTAACAAAAACAAGGATTTCCAGATGCCATTTTGAAAATCCTCACGGAAACAACCTAAAATGAGGTCAATGATCTCATCAGAATCGTAATCAGCAACAAAATTGACCATAGAAAACACGTGTCTTATTCAATTTTTAGGAAAAAAGTATTCACCCCTATTTATATCTACTTCTAAGTTCAGTGGGGCTTCTTTATAATGTTTTCTTACCTCTCTATTTACTATTTGATTATATTTTTTAACTTCTATTTTATACACGTCTATGGATTTATCAGCTCTAATTTAAATTTTGTCCAATTTTTTTATATTTTTTAGGTCATTTTTTATTTTTTATTGTATTTTATTGTTAATCTTTTTGTATTTTATCGTTTTGATTTACTCTATTAGGTCTGCTTCAAAATTATCTAATTCTTTTATGTGTGTGTGGAGAAGTGTATTAGTTTTAAATCCATACTTTTCTTCCTTATTTTTGGATTCTGTTTGAGAATTATTATTGTTTAGAAAAAAATATGCCTTCCATCTCATATTATGTGTAAATAATAATGTCAATTCATAGAGGTGCTTATTTTATAAAGGGATGTTTTTAAAAGAGTAGGGGAGGTTTGTTTGTTCCATAACACATAGAAATTTATAGTGCTCAATAGTATAAACCAGAGCTATTTAATTTTTTACTTCTAAACTCTAATGGTGTGAACAAAAAAAAAAAAAAATTTTTCAAACTGATATCTGGGGAAAAAAATTTAAAAAAAGAAAAGACTGTACTTTCTGAAAATAATCATTGTATGTAGTGGCCAAAATTTTTTCCCTCAGATATCAGTTTGAAAAAAATTTTATTTTGAAAACTGAGTTATCTGGGTTTTTTCAAAAAACAAAAAACAAAACAAAAATTTTAAAATATATATATATATATATATATATATATATATATATATACTAGCTAAATTACTCGGTCCATGACCGGACTAAAACAAAAATAGGAATACCATAGAGTGTTTTCAGACATATTTACATCTAAGGGTAAATAGTTATTGAAATTTTCATGAAAGTCGGACCATTAATTGATTTTTCATAGAATTAAAAAAAAATTCTTGTTGTAACTTGTTTTTGGCTACGTTAAATTTTAGTTGATTTAATGGTGCAAATATAAAAACTTTTTTTTTCAGTCATAATTTTCATTGAGCTTAAATTTTTTTTTAAATCATCAGGAGTTTGTTTAATGTTTCTTCTTTCGATTGGAAAAAGTTTTTTCAAGATAAAATTAATTCATATGAAAGTTTCATTGTGTTGAATATAAACGACAACAAAAAACAAAACAAATTACTATACATTTAATGTTGAAAAATATTTTTTTAAACTAAGTTTAATTGAAATTATACATTGCAATACTAACACAAACAACTGTCTCAATGATAGATTCAATAATTAATTTCTATGGTTAATTAAATGTATAGTAACTTGGTGTTTTTTGTTTATTTTTTTAAGCAATACGTAATTAAAAACAACCTTAATCCCCTAAAACCGTAACCCAATTCGCAAAATGTTAATTCATAGACTGTAGTTAAACTGTCATTGGGTACCACCAAAAAAACTTTCCGTTTTAATTTTCCGACCTAAATCAGAAGTCAGCCCTCTTTATTTATACTGTAATTAGTAAACTATAAACATAAAAATGTTACGCCCCCAACATAAGGGAGGGTCAAAATTAAGTGACCTGAAAAAATGAGAAAGTTTTGAAATAAAATAAGTAATGTATTATAAAGATCGTTCATTGATGAATAAACACTGAAAAATTAGTTAAAATCCGATAATTCCCTGATTTTTGGTAAATTATTTTCTGGAGCGGGGGGCTAAAGTCACTGTCAAAAACGCATCTTAGACCCAATTTGGGTCTATCTATATTATGCTAACTGTTAGTAAAAAAACCTTTCGACAACTATATGTATGTATTTATTTAGATATTTCTTTATCATTCTTTTACTGTTTGACAAAAAAGAATTTCGTAAATAACTTACGTGCGTGCTGATTGTAACTGGAATATCAGCAACAGCTATATGATTTCTTTCTAAAAATCGTTTGATTTTTGTTTGATTAATTAATTATATCCATTAATCAGTAAAAATCAATAACCAAATTTGGACTGTTTCTTAGTTAGAACGATATCAATGTGTATGCAAGATTTTGAATCTGAGTGACCTCCCGTTTTGGAGTTATATGTCGACATGTACATACCAAAATCTCTCCTTTATATATTAGATATATATATATATATACTAGCAAAAGTACTCCGTCCATGATCAGACTAAAAGATTTTCTAAGAACACCTGGGAGTGAGTGGGGTCAGAGAAAGAATAAGAGGAAAATAATTTGTAGAATTGAAAAAATCGCCAAGAATTTGTATATTACAATGTTTGTTTATTTTTGGAAATTTTTTTTCTGTTTACATTTAAAATACTATTTAAAAAAAATCTAATCCTTAACTTTTGAGTGTTTTGAAACAATTCTATTTTTCTAAAAACTGTTTTGTACTTATGACAAAAACTTAAATTCAGTTCCTAATTGTTTGTTTTTCTTAATTGCTTGTTGAATTAAAGTGATAAAAAATATTCATTTAATTTATTTTCTTTTTTACCCCTAAAAAGTAACAATTAAAAGGAGCTGAGTAATTATTATTATTTATTTAGCTCTATCAGCTGGGGCTGTAGAATATGCTGACTGCACCTCTGCTGAGTAAGAACTCCTTCCAAATGGTCCACCTGTAGGCCATGGGTGGTGACCCTTATGGCAAACCTCCATCACCTTTTTATCATATATGTGCTAAAAGGCAGTGATTGAGGGTCTTAGTGTCATGGGTATGGCATTAAACTGCATCTAGTAGTGAGGTTCCAATTCTGTAGCTCTGGGAGGTGTGGAGTACTCCTTCATTGCCATTACTCTGAGGTCCCACTTTGACCCTGAGTGGTAGTACTTGGTAGACCTCCAGGTCTCATCTATAGGTGAAATAGATTAAAAATGTGTTTTAAAAAAATATGTTTAAAACAATGAATTAGAAATAATTTGAATAGCCAGTAATAATGAATAAAACAAACATGACTTTGACATAAATTAAATGAAGGGTTGACATGCTGTAAAAATCCAACCAACTAACAAACATGTGTCTTTATTTGTAGGAAGAAAATTTTGTATTTATTCGAATGAAAATTATTCATTTATTAGATATTTAATGATAAGCAAATCTAAGAATTTGTGTATTGTGGTATTTGTTTATTCTAGGAATAGTCTATTTTACATAAAATGTTCAACATTTAATTCAATTTTCACCAATGAAATGTATATGATATTTTAATATACACTGCTAGTTATGTGGTAATACTAATTGGGGTTGGCTTCTCACAGATGCATTTCTTGTGAGGTGTATCAAATAAGTCACTACCAAATTTCAATGAAACACCTAAACAACTGCCAACTTCAAAATCCAGTGTCAAAAGTTGGCTATTAATTTTTTGAGTATTATCTGTGATTTAGGAATGTCTCCAAGCAGATTCTTGAAGTGCCCTTCCCACTTTGGAAGTCTTATCTTGACTAACTCTTTTAGGTTGGATCTAGGTGTTTTTCATACACTAATTTCCTTTGGACAAATATACTTAAAAGAAAAAAGAAATCAAATAAAAATTAGGTATCAACAAAGATGATGTCATAGACGTATTTTACAAAATCAATTTAACCCCCCTGATTGAAAGAAAATTACCAAAATCAGGAAATTATCTGATTTTAATGAAATGTTCAGTGTTGATTTATCAGTGAATGAATTTTTATAATGCATCATTTATTTTATTTCAAAACATTCTGATTTTTTTTCAGGTCACTTAACTTTGACCCACCCTTATTTTTGGGGCACAAAATATTAGTGGGTTTATATAAAAGTGAAACTAATTACAGTATAAATAAAAAGACACAAGACCGAAGATGTGAATAGAAAAAAAAATTAAAGGAGTAATTTTGGAAAATCTGAAAATTAAATGTAAAAAAAACTAAAAAAAGTTTTGAAAATTTATTTTTCTCTGTTGTTTATGAAATATAATTTTTTTTTTTAGATTATCAGTGAAAAAAATATACACTGATATTTGTTCTGTTTAAAAAGGTATGGGCCTAAGTTTTCAATTGAGTTTTCTCCAATAATTATGAGATAACCATACTAAACTAAGCTTGTTATTAAATAAATATTTGTTTTTAGAATCTAAAAATATGAAATGTAAAACTTAAAATTATGTGATTTATATTTTAAATGAATTTTATCAATTAATTATATATATAAATTATTGCTCTCAGGGCACATATGGATAGTGCAAATGGTAATATTTATTTTAAAGAATTACAATTTTTTTCCATTGAATCAGTTTGATTGAAAAGATTCAGAAATTTAAAAGAAGATCGAAAAGAAACTCGTCAGACATGAAATGTTTGTCGCATTCAATCAAACATATATAAAGGAAAAAATGCTACCAAAATACTTATATATATATATATATATATATATATATATATATATATAATAAAAGCTCCTGGTTTTTAATTCAAAGTCTTCTGCCTCTTAGACCAATTACCATAGCAAGGCTAGAGAGTGTCCAGTCTATACTACTATTTACCAAAAGCTGATAGCATGCTTAGTGTAACGATTATTATCATAGGTAATGGAATCAGCAGCTGAATTTAAATCCTGGATGAGGCTGTTTGTGTATTCACTTAAAGCTAATGCCCTTCTCCTATAGGAAAATAGTAGGGCAAACTGGATTCTTTAGCCTTGGTGAGGCAACCAGTACAGGAGATAGAAAACTCTGAATTCAGACCAGTTGTACTCTGCTTAAAAATTGACCTTGTGTCACATCCTACTTATGGTGGTGTAGTTGGGTAAATACATACTTGTGTTGTATACATTCTTTGTTTTTTTATTCTCTGAAATTTGAAATGGAAGTTTTTTTTTTTTAAATTGCAATGTATAAAATAGATATTGAAAACTTGATGAAATCCATTAGTTGTTTTTAAAAAAATAAATGTGTCTTTTGTCAAAAAAGTTTTCTAATATAATCTATTATGAGTTTTTTTAATGTATAGGTAAACAATTTTTCACATTATCACTTTTCACAAATATCTATACAATGTTCACAAATAATTGTTATATAAGAATTTTTTCTAATTTTTCTTATCAATAATACAAAGATTTTAACAAAATATATTCATTTGGGTTTTTTCCCCCTCAAGTGTTGATTTTCTGCTTAATATTTTTGTTCATACAGTATAACAACCATTTACATAAGTATTAGAAATAATTTAGAAATAATTTAATGTATATAGTAGAATGCGAGTAAATTATGTACGAATACTGTACTATATCAAAGGCTTGAGCATCCACAGATTTTGGTACCCATTGTGGTCTGGAATCAATTTCCATGGATGCCAAGGGAGCACTTGTGGTTGTTAATAGTTTTTTTGAGAAGTAAAAACTTTGAATCAGGAACAATCTATTCCTATCCAAGGCGTAAATAGATTCCTTGAAGTAGTGTTCCAAATCTCTAAGGAAATGCACAGAAAAATCTAGAGGAAAGTGAAAAGAAAAGAAATTTAAAAGCAACTGGAATATGGATTACCAAAAGAACCATAAATAATGAACTGCACCAGAATCGTTTAAAGCCCTCTATAGGATGAATATCTTTTTAATGATAAAAGGCACACAGAGACTAGACTAAAATTAGGACATGACCTTTTGATTGAATTATTGTATTTGATAGTAAATACACTATTTTTTCCTCTCTAGAAAGTGACTTAAAATACTTCCCAGGTTTTACCTACAAAGTTGACATATGGTAATCTAATGTTTAGCTAGACAATGTAGATTACCAGTACTTGTAACTAGGCTCCCTCTATAATACTGTAATATTAAATATAAATAGGGGAAAAGGTCTTATATAACATCAAGTATTTAAGTCATGTTTTGAATAACCTTTGGTTAGACAAAACTAAAAAGTTTTTGATATCTTCTATGATGTGGAAAAAAATGATTGCACATTTGATATAAGAAACATGTTAGCCACAGTATAAATTACATGTGTTGCTTTAAATGGTACTGGAGCATTTCATGTGACTGAAAAAACAAGTGACAGGAGCAAGTATTGTGGAAAATATTAAAGAATCCCTTATTCTCCTTTTAGTAATATTCTTAATTTTTAATAAATGAAATCATGAATCAATGATTCATAGGAATAATATTGAGATGCTTCAAGACAATCTTCTAAATTGAATCTCAATAAAATTGATGGCAATGTTTGAAGAAATCTATTCCTCAGAAAATATTCTAGAAACCTTGAAAACTTGAGGATTGTATATGAAGATTTCATCAAAACATTTTTATAAAAAGATATTTTCAAGCAATCATGCAACTAAATATTTTAATGTTAGGCATGAGTCAGCAGTTTTTTGTTGCTTTTCTTTTTCTTTTCTCTATTTCATATTATACATTTTTTGAATTTACAACTGTTTTTGTTCATATTCCCAATTTGCACTTCTTATTCCATTAACTGTGTTAATAATGTGTTATAATTCCAAAATGTATTAAATAAAACTTTGTGTCCGTTTACTTTTGGTTTCTTTGTTTTATAGCATATCAACACTCATGGATTATTTAATGCAAAAGCCATCCTTGCAGAAGAATAGTAGTGGTACTATTTAACCAATACCTGGGGATGATATGGTTCATACCTTTCCCAAGTGTATTAGTCTAAAAGTGAATGTAATAGCACAACTAGAATTTGAACTCTCTTACTTCGATGTTACAGTTCAGCACAATAGCCATTACGTCACACCCCTCCATATACTTTTCCATCCCAATAAAAACATTTAAACAATTTGACAACAAAATGTTGCTGGATGCTATATGTAATTGATATAATTTCTTTCTCTTTCTCTATGAATTCTACAATGATTTAATCTTCATAAAAGCACTTATTTTGTAATATTTTTAATTTTTTAATATAAAAGTAATAAAATTGGTAGAAATCTGACACTGCATTTTTATTTTTTGACTGTCAAAGACAAGTATGTTCTCTGACCCCTGAAGAAAATCTACATGAATAGAATAGATGCCAATTTTTACATCACAGACATACTTTACAAAATAAATTGAACCCCTTGATTCAAAAAGAATTTAATAAAGACCAGGGAATTATCTGATTTTGAAAATTTTATGAAAATCAGATAATTGCCTGACTTTTGGTAATTTATTTTTATCATTCTGGGCCTCTGTATATTCTAACATATTTCTTGTAAACTTTTTGTAAACAAAAACGCCAGATTTTTTTTAAATTTTTAGTTTTTCTGCGTTTTTCGAACCAAAAAAAAAAAATATTTCACTTAAATTAATTAATTAAAAGTTAGTAATTTTTCTGTACATAATGTATTCAATGTTTTTTGTCATTGATTTCAATAATTTACCGACTAAAACACCCACATTATTTAAGATTTTAAGACTTATAACAGTTTCTTCTAAGAAACTGTTATACGTCTTAAAATCTTAAATAATGTGTGTGTTTTAGTCTGTAAATTACTTCTCACAAAGCCCCCATTTTAGTCAAATTTTTAGCAGAATTTAATTGTTTATATAAGATATTTCCTTACCATGTGGTGGCTATGACCCGTGAATAAAGCCTGAATCCTAAACTACTATTTGTCTTTGTCTCTCTTCCTTTTCTTTCCTTGAATTCCTTTTCAGCATGACCACCAAATAAGATGGGGTTAAAAGCAAACCCTAGGAATACACACCAAGAATAACCAGCTACCTTTAAACCTCTTGTCACCCCATAATGGTGACATCAGTAAAAGAAAGGAAAGAGCCTTCAACAAATGACACCAAGACATAAAAGAGAAGAAAATGTATTCCATGAAAAATTCTGTCAATGAAAGGAACGTGCGACATTCATAAAAAAAACTTTCAGTGAGTGTCCACTAACCAGAAAAAGGGACAAAACATGAATTTCTCCACCATAACATACCGAAGAGTTTGCTGACATAAAAAAGACAAAAAAACAAACAAACTCAGTACGATGAAAAAGAAAAAAAAAAGATGTAAGTAACTGCTTTATTCCTTTTTCCACATTCACCCACATACCTCCCCCCCCAAAAAAAAGCAAAAAAACAAAAACAAAAATGAATGAACTCATATCACTTAATTAAGTGACCACTACTAACAAGAGACTCTGAATACCATTCTACAGCCTGACATGCATTTCCTTCATTCCCTATACTCTGACATAAAAAAAAAAAAGAAAAAATGAACCCATCAACAATTTAACCCAATTCCATTCAAAGCTCAGAGGACTTGTTGCTATCTCAAGAGATACCTGCAATTGTCCAGCCTAAATATGAACCAAGTCAAACTAGCAGGTGGTTTAATTCTACCACAATGGTCAACTGAGTCACGCCCTTTTGTTTCCACATTAAATTGTGCCCCCCCAAAAAAGAAGAAAGGAGATACAAAATGCTCAATTTTAACTGGTCCCCATGTAAACGCATTCTGGAACTAAATAAAAAAAAATTCAGCCATAATTCTCCATGAAAGAGGAATTACGGGTTTAAAGGGGGGAGCCTCTTAAATCTCTCAGTTGTAGGCAAATTGTTCAGACGAAAGAAGACAAACACACAATGGAAATTTAATACATGTATTGACAAATAATACAAGAACTTGTTGCAAATTTTATTGGCATTTGCTACCAGACTTATCTGTGAGGTTAAATACTGGTTGTTGGAGAAGTGGTGATAACAGGGGTATTCTGGTCACTGGTTGGAATGTTGTTAAGACGCTTCATCGGGTCAGTTCTCGTTCTTCAGCCTTCTGTAGTATGCTATTGTGACAGCCTTCTGTAGTATGCTGATACAATGCCTTAGAAAGTTTGCTGGTTATGGGTGAGGTGGCTGGAGGTGCTTATTTTCGTGTCTCTCCTGAGTAACTGCTCTGTGATAAGTGAGGAAATTAGGTTTTGGCACCAACATTGTATTGGCGATTCGCCCTCTAGCGGCAGGGGAAGATAATTCTCTATCAGATTTCTGATACATGACAACCTGACCAAACACAACAAAAAAAAAAGAAAGAAAAAAAATGAATTGCCAAGGAGACGAAAGAGTTGGATAATAACCCTCTTTGAGAAGGACAGTTATGTATTGCCCAGAAATCCTTCGTACCAAAGAAAAAAAAATACCAGTTCCCAATGAAACTAAAAATACCCCCCCACACACACATACCTAGAAGAGACTTATTTTTTCACTAATACATCCTTACCATAGCTCCACTATTGAGTGGGGATGTATTGTGTGGATTAAAATTAAATTAGAATAAAAAAAATAAAAAATAACAAAACTCCCATGAGCCTTCAGATTGGAAGCACGTGCAGAAAAAAGGACCCACTTCCGACCCCAAGATTATCTCTTGGCCATTGGAACTTAGGCCTTAACTCGGACGAGACACTACTATTGGCCAGGAAGATATTTCCTTACGATGTGGCGGCTATGACTCGTGACTAAAGCCTGAATCCTAAACTACTATTTGTCTTTGTCTCTTCCTGTACTTTCTTTGAATTCATTTTCAGTGTTACCATCAAATAAGATGGAATTAAAAGCAAACCCTAGGAACACACACCAAGAATAACCAGCTACCTTTAAACCTAAAACATCTGCCACCCCACAGATCACAAACTCATTAATGGTATCTATATTTTTCATTTAGAAGAATTTTTTGTATCTTTATCCTTCACAAAATATAAATATAAAATAAAAAGTTGTTTACATTAACTTTTAAAATTTAAGATGTTTAACATGAAATGCCCGGATGCTAGCTTTGAAATTTACGGGGACCGGCATTATAAGCCTAAAAGCAGGTTTGTCTATTCAACCAGAACTGGCAGGGTAGCCTCTTCCAATTAATTGGATCGTCTGTTTAACTGAAAGATACATATAATTAAAAAGGCTTTTACAGTTACATGTGAATAAGAATAATTCAGATTGTTGGAGATATTCTTTGTAGATGAAATATTTCTAAGTATATCGTGTTGTAAAAATCTTATAAAAATTCAATTAAAAAATACAATTCCATTTTAGGTGCAAACATCTTTATATTGTTGGCCAGAATGAGACCACTACGAATGAGGGGTTCGCTATTTATAGGATCCCCCAAGTTACCGGTGCTTTGCTACCTGTGTCCCTCTAAACGGACGTTCTTTATCTCCACATGTCCCCCCTTCTATGACCACAATGCCCCTGTTTTGTGGTCACTTGTCGGGATGACTCCGCGTAATCATGTGTTGGTCCTCGCATTGTTGGGGACAGTGGTCTTGGCGGTCGTGTTGCCCTCGTGCTATGCCGTAGAATTGGGCTCGCTGGTGGGTGTTGGTTTGACGTTTAAATTCCGTGGTAGTGACCGCCTTTGGTTTTTGGCAAACCTTTTCTAGGTGCCTAGCAACCCCACAGTTGCTGCACCGAAGCGTTCTCGCTGGACAGTTCCTCCGTCCCTTCAGCCCGTTTTGGTGCGTTGTCTTTCCACACCCATCGCATGGCTTTTTACGTGGTGTATCTTCACCCTGAGACCGCTTCCGTTCTGATCTCAATGAGCCAAATGTCGATAGTGGATCCAGGCTGCTTTGCAAATGGGGAGTCAATGTGTCTGTTGTTTCCAGACTGGCCAACCTGTGGAACTTCTGCTCCACCGTTGTAAGGGTATTAGCCTCGGCTAATATTTTGCTCTGATATTCCTTGTTCACGAGCCCAGCGACGGGTTGACCTGCTACCATGTCTTCTGAGTAGTTGATAAAACGTTGGCAACTCATGTTTGGGCATTGGATGGTGAACTCGCAGAATCTGGCCTGCAACCGTAGTCTCGCTAAAAATGGTGCCAGTCCTTCCCCTTCATGCTGTCTCGTGTTGTGGAATTTATGTCTATGTACTTCCTTATGTACGCCTTTCACCGCTATCAGCCGTATGTGTCGTAAGAGTTGGTCTTCTGTGGCTGCGTTGAGTGCTTCGGACCCTATTAGGTCGAAAAGTAGACGGTTCACTTTGCTCGAACAAGCCGTCCTCAACTCGTTACGAATCTCAGCTGGGTCTATTGGGCCGCAGATATCTTTGTATCGACCTCAAGAGTTGTTGAATAATGCCCAGTCACCCTCGGTGTAACAGTATTTGATGACGGGCCTATCAGGTTTTTTCGTGTGGGACCGGTTTGGCATTTCTCTACCAGTTTGCAGCTCGTTATTTTCTCGCTGTAGTTCAATTAACTGCTGTACAAGTTGCAAGTATTTTTCATTACTGCTTTGTCCTGAAGCCATTTCAGCCAACTTCAAATCAATGGTGCGCAAAGATTCAAAATTCTGGTAGGTATCCTTCCAATCCTGCCCGCAGCGCCATATATTGTTGGCCAGAATGAGACCACTACGAACGAGGGGTTCACTATTTATAGGATCCTCCGAGTTACCGGTGCTTTGCTACCAGTGTCCCTCTAAACGGACGTCCTCTATCTCCACAATCTTGAAATGGTCATAAAAAATAAAACATCAACCTGAATTATTTCCAAATAATACATCCATAGAAATTGAGGTTAAATCAAACTCAACAGACCTAAATTCTACCATCGTATGTCTCCGCCAGAAAAAAAAAAAAATCAGGGAATTAACCGAATTTAATGAAATTTTCAGTGTTGATAAATCAATATCTTTTATTCATTAATATATCAACACTGAAAATTTCATTAAATTCGGTTAATTCACTAATTTTTGGTAATTTCATTCTTTCGGCGGGGTGACATGCGATGGTGGAATTAATGTCCGTTAAGTTCGATTTAACCGAAATGGGAAACCAGTGTTTGCTGATCTTTCTGTCACCATTTCATTGAGAAAGTAACATTGAAGTAACTGTATCTTTTTGTTTTATCACGCATATGCGTACGAACGAACACACACACACACACACACACACACACACACACTTTCTATAAAAGCACGTGCCGTGAATGATGATGTGAATCAAGAAACGTAAGCAATCATCATCATCATGAGGGACGAAGGGGAAAAACAGAAGAAAAGAAATCCTAATTTCATAGACTATTTTAAATGAGTGTGTACCCCACAAAAAAAGAGTGACTCTCAATGAAATCGTGAATAAAGAGCAGTAACCAGTTTTACACAACGAAAATATGAGTAAGATGTAGGTATCTCCAAAATCGGGTCACGTGATCAGTTTAAGCCATATTGAATAAACGAAAGTAAATATTTTTGAACTTTGTTTTTTAAAAATCCCGCAAAAAAAGTAACGATCATACAGAGTTTTTACAAAGAAAAACAGTTAATTCAAATATCAAATTATCCAATTGGGGAAAATTCCACCGTTATCTTGAAAAATAAATAAAACAGTTCGTTTTACTTGCAAAAGAGTGATTTTTTTAGGTAGAAATGGGGACTGCATATTTACATATTATCTCTCTTTGACAATTATACATTTAAATGTATGGGTGACTGTATTCGACATAATTGTTTTCTTGTGCATATTCAATAACCGATTATTGGTTTTCAATGATTTTTTAAAGATTTTTTTTGTGGTAGTTTCAGAATAACTCCGTAATATTTTTTGAGTTGAACTTATAGTGTAACTGAATCAAAGAAAAGACAATAATTATTACAAATATTGTCAGTTTTGGTCTTCCGTATATTATAAGAATCAAACATTACTATTCAACAATAAAAAAAAAACTCTTAAATTCTCTTAAAAATATTAATATATCGTGGATTGGACAAATTTTTAGTTCACCTGAATTCTAAAATTCAGTGTTATATCATATTTAGATATTAGTGAAAAATTCTATTTGTACATACAAAAAAAGATTTTTAAACATTAAAAAAGAAAAAAATTATTTAAGCACACAAAAGAAATTAATTTTTAAATTAAAAATTAATTTCTGAAAAAAATTTTTTACTTGATAATTTAATAGAATATAGTACATATCAATTAAAAAAGATAAAAAAAAGGTTTAAATAATAATATTATGACATTTTTTAGCACTTTTTATTTCAGAATTCATGATTTTTTTTCTACAAAACTACTGCCTTGAATATTATACACATCTTTTGATATAGTTATTCAGACTCTTATCTTTATAGAAAAAAAGTAAAAATCGTTTTTTTTCCGGTTCATTTTTTTCATATCTCATAAAATAAAACAGGGGGAGGGTAGACCTCGTAAAAAAATATTTCCCCTCATATATTTTAGGAAAAAACTATTTCAGACATATTTACATCCAAAGGTAAATAATTATGGAAATTTTCGTGAAAATCGGACCATTAATTGATTTTTCATAGAATTTTTAAAAAATCCTCTTGTTGTAATTTGTTTTTTTAGGTACCACCAATTTTCCCTGTAAAATTTACCCCCCCCCCTATATTTAACACAATGAAACTTGCATAAAAGTTAATATTATCTTGAAAAATTTTTTCCATTCGAAAGAAGAAACATTGATGGTTTTTAAAACCTTTTTTCGGCTTACGGAAATAATGAAAATTAAGATTGAAAAACAATGTTTTCATTTTTGCACCGTTAAATCAACTAAAATTTAACATCTCTCAAAATTATTTTTAGTTTCTTTTTTTACATTTAATTTTCCGATTTTCGGTACTTATTTTCTACCAGACTATCTCCCTTAATTTTTCTTCTATTCACACCTTCGGTCTTTTGTCTTTTTATCTATACTGTAATTAGTTTCAAAAGTATATAACCCCACCGATATTTTGCACCCCAAAACTAAGGGGAGGGGGTTAAAGTTAAGTGACCTAAAAAAATCAGAAAGTTTTGAAATAAAATAACTAATGCATTATAAAATTCATTCATTGATAAATCAACACTGACATTTTCATTAAAATTGGATATTTCCCTGATTTTTGGTATTTTTTTTTCAATCAGGGGATTAAATTTATTTTGTACAATACGCCTATGAAGTAAAATTGGCAGATCCTAGTATTTATACAGCTTCCATGAGGCCAGAATTTGACACTAAGTCAATGTTTAATGAAGCGAGACCCCTGAGGGGCAGTTAAAAAATATCTCAGCCCCGTCGGCATTATCCTTTTGGGGCGCCTGAGGCGCCGGGCTATAAAACCAGCTCTTACCGCTTTTAGGCGAAGGGCAGGTGATGCTTGGGAGGAGAGAGAAAAAGACTCCTGGAGCTGAACTCATTAATAATAATGCATACTTAAAAGTATAAAGTTCTTAGAGACGTTTATTTATGGGAGAAGGATTCGCGATAATTCATACAGAATTTTTTTTTTTTTTTATCCTTTTTTTTTTTAAATTTTTTCAGTGCGAATGATTTTTCAACCAATCAAGCTGAAGGTTATAAAATTAACATTCTTTTTCAGATTGTTAAACTGCGCCCTTTTTTAATCCTATTTTTGACTTAACGGAAATTATCAGAAAAAAGATTTAGTTGTTATTTTTAGCAGCTCAAATTTTTAAGCACCCACCTCCTCACTTCCAGATGAAACTTTTAGAACAGAGAGATTTTAATAATTTTTCGTGTGTGAATTTAGAACTTTAAAATATTCACTCATAAGATTTTATTTTAACTTGTCCAGACCCTTATTTTTTTAATTGTAAGAGATAGATAGATAGATAGAGAGATAGATAGAGAGAGAGAGAGAGAGAGAGAGAGACGGGTGTGGGAAAATGAAAGGCGAGCTGTGTCGTCGATAGAAAGTATGAGTAATAGCAGTTTAGACAGAGTAGAAACATGACATTAGAAGAGAGAAAGAAGGAAAAGAGAGGAATTGAAGGACAAGGTAGCATCAAAGAAAGAATCAGCATGCTTTTTAGAATTTCATAAGAAAATTGTTCCTTAAAATTAAAAGAAAAATAAATGAGGCGAGAGTTTAAGAGGTGAATTATAATTATATATTGTGTGGAGTTGGAAGAAGAAAAGCAAATACAAAGAGTTAGACTCGAACGATAGACTATCCTTAAAACTGAAATTGTTAAATTAAAAATTAAAAATTATAAAATAAAGCTAGAGCACGAGAAAAAAGTGGAAAGACGTTAAAAGGAAGAAAATTGCAATCGATAGTATAAACAAAGATTTTTTCAGCGTAAATTAAAATAACGAAAAAAGAAAAGCGGTTCGGTTTTAGTGAAAAAGGAAAAGAGAGAGAGAGAGAGAGAGAGGAGGAGAGAGACGGGAGAGAGAGAGAGAGAGGGGTTAAGCCAGAAATAGATAGAGTAAGAAGGAAAGAGAGAGAAAAAAAGAGGATGGGGAGGTGAATCACCATCACCATCACCATCATCATCAACAACAGCTGTAGCCGCCATCGCAATTTTTTTTCTCTCTCTTTCTGTAAGCTTAACTTTCTGGCGGTAGCGGCAATTTCTGTCTACCATCATATCAAGCACGACCCACAAATTTAATCCTCCATTCGTTTCAAAAGAACAACTGGAGAATGGACTAACTTACATTTGACTTTCTAGTCTTCTTATTTAACATTTTCTGGATCTTTTTATCTCTGGACCTTCGCCGATAGCCATGGGGCTGTGTGGAAACGGCCACGGGCTATACATCGCTCCACTAACTTTCCAGGTAAGTGTTGGCTTGGTTCTTAACAAGGGGTCTCGATTTATTCCTTGGATATAATTGGAAATTGATCCCTGACTTTTGGACCATTACTCTTGGCATTAGAATCTAGTCTTTCTTCTTATTCAAAAAAATAGGATTGGTGGTAAAATCATTTATTTTATATTCATATATTAAAACGTTTTAAATCAAACAAGATTTCTCTTAATCCTTGTTTTTTAAAAATTACAAGGAAAAAGTGTTTTTATACTATTTTCTTACAAAACGAAAAAATAAATAGATAAAAGCTAATATTTATCTATTTTCTTTTTCAATTCTAGGTGCTAATTTAATTTTAAAATCACTTTTTTCCCTGTATTTTTTCCTGTTATGATGAGAGAGAAAATAGTGCATTTTCGATATTCAGGTTTTATAAAAGATACCCTGAAAGAATCATTAAACATGCAGTTAAAAATATATATTTTAATTAAATCTCGACGGATGATGATTAAGAATCAGACACTTAAAATGCTTCAATTATTTTAAATCTTATTTCGAATGAAGAAAACATATTTTTCCTCATATCATGCTGATGTATATTTTTGTAAATATAAAAATGATTTTATTGAAATAAGAGAAAAAAAAAATGAAAAATCGCTATAAAACATGATTTTCGTTGTGATAAAAAAAAGCAATTTTTTTATCTTTGGAAAACAAGAGATATAAAGAATGGTCATAATTCCAACTCCTTCGTTTCTGTGACCATTTTCTCTAGATTTATATATTTTGTTATTATGTAAGGCACAAAATGAGTAGTAGAGAATCCGTGGACATTTCTTTTTATTTCGATGCCAAAGAGACTCAATAATGTTGTCTGCAAGTGACTGACTACTATTCCATTTTCGATTCTTTTTGGTTTCCTTTCCCTTCCTTTTCTTCTTTCTTTCCTTCCTAAAGGAAAAAAAAGAAAGATTTTTTTTCATTCTTTACAATTTTTTCTTTCTTTGCTAAATTGTATAAAACACACTTTCTGCTTTATTTTTTAAATTTAAATTATCCAATTTATATATCACTTCTTGCATACGTTTCCAATTTTCAAGTCTTTTCTTCATAAAATATCATTGATTCAATCTAATATTTTTTAAAAACCAGAATTTCTTTGTTTCCTTCTTCTAATACATACAATTAACGTTTTATCTTAAATTTTTGTCAAATTTTAATATGAAATTCATTTTATTTATTGAACTGTTCGTATGAGCTGTTTCTTTTTGGAGAAGGTATTTGAAATCTTGAAGCCCACAACAGCATAAAAGTATGTGACACCAGTAATCACTTTAACAATAATAAAAGAAATTGTCATTATTCATGAAGGTGTTAGGTCACGTGATTATTCTTCCGTAAGTCGGCTTGTTCAAAAGCCTTTACCTATTTTTAATCGACACATTGTTTTCTTTTTTTAGGCCTTATCAAAATTCACATTGTTGTCCATTTATTGTTTTCTTCGTCAAAATCCTTTTCAAAAACCGGAATTTCAAATGATTTTCTCAATTTAACTCCTCGATTATCGTTGTATTTAAAGTCCATTTCCATTATTTGAATTTCTGTTTCCTTATCACTGATTGTTGTCATCGTTGTCCGATAATTTATCTGATAATTCTCTTATCGTTTTTCACTCATCTGTTTTATTTATGTCAACTGTCTGATTGTTAATTTGAATTTTAACATTAATTTTCTGTCCACATTAATTTTCATAAAAATGTACAAATTCTAGACTTTTAATGCATTCAGAAAGGAAGGTAATTTTTTTTAGTCACCCCGATCTTTCTTTTTCCTCTTTTAGGGAAAAAAAGGAAAAAGAAAGATCTTGCTATTTGTGAAGGCCACGGAAAGGAAGTGTATAACTGATCAGGATTTTTTTCTTATTAACTCTTATCATTTGTTTTAAATGATTGACTAATTAATAAATCAGATTTCTTTTTCATTGTCGTCAGATATGTGTACTTACTGTACTACTACTATTTTTATTCTGTTATAGTTTGGAATATTTCTACAGAAGCATTGAAGATATCTGTATTTAAACCCTCTTTTTTTTCTTTCTTTAAATCCCTTCCGTATTTCATTTTGAAAAATTATTTTTAGTTAATTAAATTATAATGAATAATTATTGATTCATTACACTTATAATCTATCCCCTCTTAAAAAAATTCATTTTCATTTCTTAGGAAAGGGGGCAACTTAATTTTTTTTTTTTTAACCATTAAGGAAAAAAATTTAAAAAAGCATTATTTTTGGAACGCCCCCTTTTTTTAGTCAGCATTTTTTTTAATCATAAATTTATTTTTGATTCCAAAATGTCTTCGCTAGTCACTATAAAAGAATCATAACTTATTTTTTGGTTTATTGTCATTGACTTAATTGAAAGAAACGGCATAGATTTGCCATTCTTTTATTTGAATGAGTAATTTGTTTACTTCAGTGTTTATTCTGAAGACGAAGAGGAGTTAATTACTAGAACAATAAGCCATAACAATGCGTAATATTATCTCTAAGGATTTTTCTTGCTTATTTTCATTTGATTAAATATTTTCTTTAATTGGGGAAGTAAACAGATCCTCACCATTCTCTCCTTATTGGCAATTTTTCAAGTTTTTTGTTGTTGTTTTTATCTGACATATACTACTACTAACTTTAGTTTTTTTCTTCTGTCTGTCTTTCTGCCTCTCCCCCATCTCCCTTCCTTTCTGCCTCTCCCCCATCTCCCTTCCTTTCTGCCTATCCCCCATCTCCCTTCCTTTCTTTTTCTCTGTGCCCAAGACAAACTCCCCATGCCCTCCTCACCAAGCGACCTCAGTCGTCGCAGCTGGAGAGGAAGGAGAAAAAAATTGTAGTTTCGGCAAGTTAGTATCAATCTTACAAGTTGTTGCATTTTAAACTCTTCATTTTAGGAGAATGCTCTCCTCCACCATCCAAGGGTTTTCGAAATAGGAGAGATGAATCTCATTATCTTCTTGGAATTTAATAAGATCTGTTCACTTAATAATTTAACTATCTTCTATTTCTTAGTTCTCTTTTATTTTTATTTTTCCTTCAAATGACCAAAGTTTTTATTTATTTAATCGTCAACTTGACATCATTTAAATATATTTTTCTTTTTAGCGTTTGGCACTGCCCCTCCCCCCGTTTCTTCTGATTTCATCGTTACATCCGCCACAGACTTAAATGCTGGTGATGTTCACAACCAACATTTAAAAAACACAAAACAAACAAACACAACTGTTGTCTACAGATTCGCTTCCTACGGTCACAACTGATGAACTAGAAACCTATTTCATTTTTCTCTTTGTTTAATGTTTAACATTGATCTTCGGCTTTAATAGATAGTTAATTTCTAAAGCCAGCGAAAATGGATGATTTTTGTCTCGCCAGATTTATTGGTCTGGAAATATTTTACATTAACAGGTAATGATTACCTGTGTGTCTCTACGGCTTTAACAAAATGTTGATGAGAGAGGATCTGCTTAATCCCAGTATTTACATTTTTTATCGGATTTATTCATTAATCCACCTTTGTGAAGATGAAGAAATACTAAACCCTGCTGTTCTGAATTAAAAATTCTTTTGCTATGGGTTAAATTTAATTTAGGGAAGTCCAAAACAGGTGCGCGTAGTTTTGACCTTAAAATTTAAAACGATCTAAAAATATTTAAATTCTTTCATGAAAAAAAAAAGAAGCTTCAATCACTAGATAAAAGCAAAAAATTAGTCACAATTGAACCCCCCCACAAAAAAACAAAAAAACAAACAAAAACAAAACAAACATTTTTAAGGACCAGTCCCAAAAAACTCAATCTCAGACTTAAAAAAAATCTCCCCAAAATCAATTAATCTAAATAGAAACTATTTATGAAGTTAATTGTCATTTACATGGAATAAAAAAAATGTTTACCTTTTAAATAGAAATAAAATACATCAGTTCATTATTATATGACATATTGGCTATAAGTACCGAAAATCGGAAAATTAAATGTAAAAATTTTTTTTAGATTTCTCTAGGTATCACCAAATTCGGGTCACGTAACCAGTTTAGGCCATATTAAATAAACGAAAGTAAATATTTTTGAACTTTTTTTTCGGGGAAAAAAAAGTTACGATTATACAGAGTTGTTACAAAGAAAAACAGTTAATTCAAAGATCAAATTATCCGATTGGGAAAAATTACACCGTTATCTTAAAAAATAAATAAAACAGTATGAAAATTTCCATAACTATTTACCTTTGGATGTAAATATGTCTGAAATAGTTTTTTCCTAAAATATATTAGGGGAAATATTTTTTTTTTAATTTAAAAACATTTTTTTTTTTTTTTTTTTTTTTTTCGAGGTCTATTTTATTTTATGAGATATGAAAAAAATAAACCGTCAAAAAACGATTTTTTTCCTTTTTTTCTATAAAGATAAGAGTCTGAATAACTAAAACACATTTGTATAATATTCAAGGCAGTAGTTTTTGTAGAAAAAAAAAATCATGAATTCTGAAATAAAAAGTGCTAAAAAATGTCATATTATTATTTGAAAACTTTTTTTTTGGGGCTTTTCTAATCTTTTTTTGTGTGTACAAATCGAATTTTTCACTGATATTTAAATATAATATAACACTGAATTTTAGAATTCAGGTGAACTAAAAATTTGTAGACCTCGTAAAAAAAAAAAAAATATTTCCCCTAATATATTTTAGGAAAAAACTATTTCAGACATATTTTCATCAATTCTGGAAATTTTTGTGAAAAAAATTAATTGATTTTTCATAGAATTAAAAAAAAATCCTCTTGTCGTAATTTGATTTGGCTACATTAAATTTTAGTTGATTTAACGGTGCAAAAATGAAAATATTGTTTTTCAATCATAAAATTTTTAAAAATCATCAGGAGCTTGTTTAATGTTTCTTCTTTCAAATGGACAAAAAATTTTCAAGATAATATTAACCTTTATGCAAGTTTCATTGTGTTAAATATAGGAGGGGGGGGGGGGTAAATTTCACAGGGAAAATTGGTGGTACCTAGATTTCTCTGTTAATTGACTCTTAGATTCTCAGTGAAAAAATTATACATCGATATTTGTTCTCTCTAAAAGGGTGGGGGCCTAACTTTTCAATCGAGTTTTTTCCAAAAATTATTAGATAACAATACTAAAGTAGGCTTGTTTTTAGAAATCTTAGAATATGAAATTTAAAACTTAAAATTAGGCATTTCATATTTCAAATGAATTTTATCTATTAATTAGGTATATAAAATTTTGCTCTCAAGGCTCATATGATTGGCGCAAATGGTAATATTTATTTTAAAGAATTTTGATTTATTTCCATTGAATCAATTTGATTGAAATTTATTTAATTCAAAAGAAATAATTTGTTGATTAATAAGTCAACACTGAAAATTTTATTAAAATCAGATAATTCCCTGATTTTTGATAATTTTTTGTTTATCAATCTGGGTTAGTGAATTGTCACTTATGACCTCCTGTAAATGCGAGCATATCATGCTAAACTTCTTTCCCTACAAAAGATGAACAAGTTTTATGAACTGCGTGTTCGGAACGAAGAAAATTATATTACATTTATGAATATCAATAAGTTAGTAATTTTTCTGTATATAGTGTATTTAATGTTTTTTGTCATTGATTTCTAAGAAGAAACTTAAGAATGTTTGAAAATTGTTATAAAAAGGTTTGTTTTGAGTGCATCATAAATCTTCACTTAGCCATTTTTTAGCTGAATTTAATTGTTTAAAATTTATTAAAAATAAATTAAATATATAATATTATTTTTCCCTTTTTTTTTTCTTTTTTTTTGTTGCTTTTACTAATGTTTATTATGTGACAAAAATTTGACCTTAAATAACACTGGGGAACACGATCTTTGTTGATTTGGATCTGACGCTTGTTTTTTACTATTTTATGACCACTGAATCCAAAAATGACCCCAATTTTTCTATATCACGTCAACTTTTTGAGCAACGGGGTAACCTTGATTTTTCTCAAAAGATGTAGATACAGCATCTAACAAATTTTTTCTTATTTTATGGAAGATTTTAAAAGTTTATATATAATGGGAAATAATAAAACATTACACTGGGTATCACAAATTTTGTTGAGTTAGATCTGACATTTGTTTTTGACAAATTTTTTTTCTCTCTTACATCAACTTTTTATGAAACAGGATACCCTTGCTTAGTCCCAAAAACATTAAAATACTGCATATGACAAATTTGAGCTTATTTTATAGAATGTTTTATAAATTTACAATGGGAAATGATAAAAAATGGCTTGACTTTAATGTTTGTACAAATTCATGTTGTTTATACAAAGGATATTCTTACTGTAAGTCAAATTGTGGGCAAGTAGTTATGGTAAAAATTTATACATAGTTTTTTTTTCTAGAGTGTTCAATTTGGACAATTCCCCTTTATGTTCCATAGTCAGTCATCATATTTACATCTCATACACTTTGATACCATTCCTCCATAAATTTCAAATTTTGGTGAAATCATTCATCTTGCTCATAGCTGACCACATCAAGGTTTTTCAAGAAGTTAGCTAGATGGCTATGCAGAAAATGGAACTTGAGGCTCATGTTGCAATCAAGCATTTTGTGGCTATCCAATTTCAGTGTAATTCATTGCTCATGCATTTCCATGATATTTTTTGACTAGGTAAAGAACTTGTCAAGAACCAAGCATTCTTTTCGAGTTCTGACATTATCCCGATGAAATGTTCATCTTTGATAACTTCCAGAATCTGAAGACCATCAAATACCTTGGTCTTGATTTTTTTTTTTCAATTGACAGGCCAGGAAATGCCAAAATGTGGTACTTGAAACACTTGCATGCAATTGGCAATGCATTAATGAATTGCTTCAAGTTTCATGTGCAAAGTGCGAACATAATTTTCTTTATGTCAACAAATGGCTCATGTAGAATGTTGTGATCAACAGGTTTGAGGTCAGATCTTGGAGGCCAATTCCTCTCCACCCAATGCTTCTCTCAAGCTCTACTGCCCCACACTGGGATTTCGGCTGAATGTGGCACTGGACGTATAGCTGATGGTAGGCTAAGATACTCAATTTTAAATGTGTTTTTCTTGTTATATGATGAAGTTTTCATTAAACAAAAGTAACATTCTGTGCAATGATATTTTAGCTTTCACCAAATCATAGGTATACCAAATGCCAACTTATCACATGTTCCCTTGATCCACATCCATAAATTCTCAACAACTGATTTCACATTTTGTAAGGGACTCAAGACTTGTCTTAATCGACACGTTTTGATTTAAAATATGCAAAATAGACCTGCTTCACAAATGCATTGATGTTTGTTCTTTGACTGGGAATCAACATAGTCACCAGATCTGAAGAATTCTCCTTAATTTTCAATAAAACAATCAACGCAATCAGTTGATCAATCCTATTACTTACCGACAAACAATGCAATTTTGTTTAATTTGTAGAGAAAAAACTTGACATAATAGAGGAAAACTGATTGACATTTTGGAATCAGCATGCCAATATTAAATCAAAGGAAAAATCAAACTCAACAGAAATTATATCCAAAATTGTTCCCCAGTGTAATCGATTTAATTAATTTTAACTTGTTTTTAAATTTGAAAATGAATGAACGAATTGGTAGTACTTAGAATATGTCTTTATCAATAACAAATTTCGTATGGAAAAGAAACTGTTTCCTTCCTTGTTACTTTTTATGTTTCATCCAGGAATGTATCTCCACAAATTTTGTATTTCTTTTATGGAACATCATACAATATTTTTTGTTAATTAAAAAATATTCAAAATCATATTTTTAAAAATAGTTTGATTTTTTTTTTTTTTTTTTTTTTTTTTTTTTTTTTTTGAAAATAACATTTTTTGAATAACATTTTGTGAAAACTAATATTTTTAAAAATCTTTATTTTTAATTTTTTTTTTCATTGAGATCGGCTTTCGGGTTTATATAATTTACAAATGGATATTTTTTAAAGTAGTGATGAAATTGTAAAAAAATTTATAGTAATAAAAATTCTTTGTTAAAATGATTCTATTTTTTTTTTTTTTTAAATATTTGGTAGTGGTGGTGGTGGTCTACCGACAAAAATTAAAAATAATTCTAATAATATTTCTCGCACAAAACCTATTTCAAAAAATAATTTATTTATAAATGAATAAGTAGTGAAAATTTCATTAAAATTGAACAATTACTTGATTTTAGTTAGATTTAAAAAAAAAAAAAAAAAAAATATTTGGATGTTATAGGTACCACCAATTTTCCCTGTGAAATTTACCTCCCCCTATATTTATCACCATGAACCTTGCATAAAGGTTTTATTATCTTGAAATTTTTTTGTCCATTTGAAAGAAGAAAGAAACATTAAAGAAACTCTGGATCATTTTAAAAAAAAATTTTCAGCTTACGGAAATAATGAGAATTATGAATGAAAAACAATGTTTACATTTTTGCACCGTTAAATCAGTTGAAATTTAACGTAGCCAAAAACAAGTTACGACTAGAGACTTTAAAAAAAAATTCTATGAAAAATCAATTAATAGTCTGATTTTCACAAATTTTCATAATTACTTACCTTTTGATGAAAATGTCTGAAATAGTTTTTTCTAAAATATATTAAGGGAAATATTTTTTATTCTATGAAATGAAAATTGAGCCGACAAAACAATTTTTATTTTTTTCTATAAAGATAAGAGTGAATAATTATATCAAAAGATTTTTATAAATTTCTATATGAGTTTTTTAGTAAAAGAACCATGAATACAGAATTCTGCTAAAAATATCAAAGAAACTGACCCTGTTGTAAAAACAAAACAGACTGTTTTACTTATTTTTCCAGATAACAGTAATTTTTCCTCAATCGGATAATTTGATCTTTAAATTAACTGTTTTTTTCCTGTTTTTATTTTGTAACAACTCTTTATGTTCGTTATTTTTATTTTTTTTATTTTTAAAATTTTTTTTTAGAGATTTTGAAAAAAAAGTTCAAAAACATTTATGTTTCTTCCTTCAATATGGCCTAAACTGATCACGTGACGTATTTTGATGGTACCTATTGGACGAAAATTCAATTTTCTATATTTTAATTATTACGTCCCGCCCTTTTTGTGAGTGGTCAAAATTTAACATAGACATTAATTTAAAACACGACTTTAGGAATTCTTTGATAAAAAACAAAAAAAATACTGGAATTTTCTTTTATCTTATTTTTTTAAAATGATACAAAGATTTTTTTGCGATAAAATAAAAAAACGTTTTGTAACTTTTCCTGTTTTTGTAACTTTTCCTGTTATGGGTACATTTATTGCGCAAAATCGATTGGACGTCCCTAGTTTTTCATTATTTGAACTCTTAAATTGATCATAAGAAGTAAAGCATGTTAATAGATGGATATATTTGAGTTCAACATATTTGTTTTCCTATATATGCTGTCTTTAGTTTAAAGGAATTGAAATCAAAACAAAAACATCCATAGCTTCTTGATGAAACAATGTTTTTTTTTTTTAAATATAAAATAAATGATGTATTTTAGTTTTTACTCGTTTAATAACATCTGTTATTAATCTCTTTATCTCCTCTCCTCTCTAAAAGATAAAGTACATAAGTTGTTGATTTTAGTGTTAAGCTTTTTCTTTATGTAAAGAAGATTTTTTTTCTGTTACAAACTGGCCCACTGGATATTTTTCCAGCTTACTACTGCCTCGTAGTATTGCTTGATAATGACTAAAGGGGGAATTGTTGGCACAAACTGTTTTTAATTTTTATTTGAACTCTTATTTAACCCCCCCCCCCAAAAAAAAAAACAACATACTATCATTTACCTAATTCTAACTTTTTGTCTACTTTTATCACATTATTTATTATGGGTCAATACATTGACATACCCTTTAAAATAAATAGTTGTTGTCCAATGTCAAAAAGGTTTGCAGGCCCATTTTAATTTGAATGTGCTTTGAAACTAATTCTATTTTCAAATCTTATGTATTTATTTATACAATGAGCTGTCAAAGTTTTATAGAGAATCCACCTCATGTAACTTAATGATGATATTAGTTTGTTTTTAAATTGAAAATAAGTCAACATTTTGGTGCATATTGCATAAATGCATTCTGGCTTACTACCCTTAAAAAAAAATGCTAAGCGGTGCCTGCTGAAAATTTGACCCATGCTACTTATGAATTCCCTAGCTGTTTGAAGGTGTTTTTCTCAAAGTTAATGCAATATAAAAGCTATATTTTGCACACCCAAGTCTTTTCTCGACAAGTAAATATTTTACCCTATCCTCTTTAAAATATTTTTTTAGCGGTTTGAAGGCGTTTTTATCGACGAATAACTTTTTAAGTGGTTTGAAGGCATTAAAAAGTAAGCCACCTCCCAGGTTTATTATCGACAAGCAAATGTATATACCCCCCAAAAAAATTTTTTTAATTTTTTCGGTATTTTCATTTTATTTTAATTCAAAATACGACAGAGTTTCGTAAATAAGTTCATTTGATTTAATTCTCTGATTTATAGGTACCTCCAATTGGGTCACGTGATCAGTTTAGGCCATCTTGAGTAAAACGGAAATAAATATTTCCGAACTTTGTTTATCCAAAATCTCGTAAAAAACAATTAAAGATCGTAGAGGTTTGTTACAAAGAAAAACAGTTAATTCAAAGATCAAATTATCCGATTGCGAAAAATTACATCGTTATCTTAAAAAATAACTAAACCTATCCGTATTACATGCGAAAGGGTAATTTTCAGGCCGCAATTTAGACAGAAAAGTTACATTTTATTTCCCTTTTACGATTATACCACTAAAAGTATGGCTAGCTCTAATTGACATTTTTTTCTTGTGCATATTCAATAACCAATTATTTGTTTTCAACGATTTTTAAAATATTCTTTTTTTTTATCTTGAAATATTATCTTGAAATTTTTTTGTGCATTCGAAAGAAACATTTAAAAAAATCCTGATGATTTTAAAAAAAAAAACTTTATTAAAATTTAGGCTAAAGGTGCAAATCTGTCAGAAAATTAGGGTGACCCAGAAAAAAACCCTGCAAATTTTGTAATAAAACTGTTAATTTTAACTAGTGGGTTTAGGCTTGGGGATTATGGTTATGGTTGGGGTTTGGGTTTAGGGTTAGTTTAATGGGAAAATAAATAAATAATTTGGGTTCTGTTTTTCTGGGTTACCCTGTAATATGTTTTAATTTTCCAAACGATTTGCAAGTTTAGCCAAAATTTACTATTAAAATGAATAAAATCTTTAAAAACTTTAATATTAAAATTTACTACTAAATATCACCGTGAAATTGACATTAAAAAAATGTCTTCGGTTTTGGTATTAATTTTTAAAATCGAAAATGAAATGAAAATTTGAATATTTTTTCTAAGAGAAAAACTGATAAAATAATCAATATATACTTACTTTTTATTCTAATAGCGTAAAAAATTATTTTATTTAACTTTTTTAAACAAAGAAAAACAAACCTCGGTTACTCAGAAGCGTCTCGTCTCTTTGTAAAACAAATATGTCAGTTTTACTCTTCCATATATTCTAAGACCCATACATTACTATTCAACAATAAAAATTACAAATTCTTTTAAAAATATTAATCGAGCTCGGATTGGACCAACTTTTAGTTCACCTGAATTCTAAAATTCATATTTCTAAATATCCGTGAAAAATTTGATTTTCTTTTTTTTTTTTTTTTTAGTGCAGAAAAAAAAAAAAAATTTAATTTATTTCATGCAGAAAATAAAAATATTTAATCCCACAAAAGATTGAAAATCTCTTAAAAATTAATTTCTTAAAAAAAAAAAAAAATTGTTTTTGACAATTTAATAGAATATATAGTAGTATGTACTATATATTCTATTAAATTGTCAAAAACAATTACAAAAGCAATTACAAAAGCAAAAAAAAGTTTTCAAATATTAATATTATGACATTTTTTTGCACTTTTTATTTCCGATTTCATTAATTTTTCCTAAAAACACTATAGCTCGGTACGTTATACAATTTCATTGATATAGTTATTCAGACATCTTTATAGAAAAAAAAGTACAAAATTTTTCTAGCGCGTCATTTTTTTATCTCATAAAATAAAATAGGGGGGTGATAGACCTCGTAAAAAAAATATTTCCCCTAATATATTTTAGAAAAAAAACTATTTCAGATGTATTTACATCCAATGGTAAACATTTATGGAAATTTTTGTGAAAATCGGACCATTAATTGATTTTTCTTAGAATTTAAAAAAAAAACCTCTTATCGTAACTTGTTTTTAGCTACGTTAAATTTCAGTTGATTTAACAGTGCAAAAATGAAAACATTGTTTTTCAATCATAATTTTCATTATTTTCGTAAGCTGAAAAATTTTTTAAAAATCATCAGGAATTTGTTTAATGTTTTTTCTTTTGAATGGAAAAAAAATTTTCAAGAAAATATTAATTTTTCTGCAAATTTCACAGGGGAAAATTGGTGGTACCTACTAAATCATAGTAATGAAAAACTTGTACCTTTTTAGATTTAAGATAAATAAATTACCAAAAATCAGGAAATTATCCAATTTGAATGAGATTTTTAGCACGTTATTCAGCAATTAATTATTTTATAATGATTTTGTTTTAGTTAAATAAAAGCCTGAAGAAAACTTTTTTCACTTAAAGTGGGGGAGTCAATGTTTGCTCATTTGAATAAAATTCTGTAATTTTTAAATATCTAGAAAAACTCAGTAACTACCTTTACCCAACATGAAATATTTTTAATTAAAGATTTATCTAATCTATTAAAAAAAAAAAATTAAGTTTAATAATCATGTTAAATCAGACATGTTTTCGGAATTTTTATATATTCAAATTTTTTTTCTTTTTACAAACGATTGTTCTCATTTATTTACAGCAGATGACTGTAGAATATTCGGCTAGGAGCCTCATGGTTCCTGGTTTGATACTGGCCCTCGCCAACTCAGCGTATGAGTAGCACAGGGATCTGTGTGGTAAAGTGAGGAGCTGATGGTAGGTGTGGCGCTCCACCTCAGACGCTAAAAAAAAAATCTCCTTGGTCTAGCACTAGTGAAAAGGGGATAGACTCCCTCACTGTCTGGCTGATACCGACTTTAGGACACGCCGATAACTTTTATAAAAAAAAAAAAAAGAAAAAAGATTTTTCTTAAAAAAACATTTTAGGGGTTTGGGGTTGGTAATTGAAAAATCATAACTGACTCAGCTATGATTTTTCTAAAAAAAAACCCCCCAAAAAACAGCGTGCTTAAATTAGGAATTAATACGAATAAAATAGTCACTGCAGAAACACCAAAAAGAAAAGGAACATGTTCTGATGACATTGTAAGTAGGATTGAGAGTAAACTAATTTAATAAAAAAGAAATATGACTGGATAATTTAAAAAAAATGTAAATACTTATAAATGTTCTTAAAAGTATAAATAAAATTATTAAGACAATATGAGACAATACGACTGGATAATTTGGAAGCTGGGAATTGGATTTTTATTGTTTTGTATTATAAACTGTACAAAAAAATAAGATAAAATTCTAAAAACAACCTAAGTTTGTGAAAAGGGTATTGCGTTTATTTTTGTTTTATTTTTTCGTACATCTTTTAATCCCCAAACATCACAAATCGATTTTATAACAAAATAAATTGATTTGAAACTTTAACCCCCCCTTTTTTAAAAATTTAAGACCATTTATTTTTAGTTGTAGTAAGAAATGGTGATAGCGATTATCACTTATGGGTTTGGAATGGTAACAATTAAAAAAGGGTGGGACAATTGAAATAGATCATGGAATTTTATTAACATATGGGTTGTCGCTGAATCTTGATATGCAAATAAAAGTGAATGGTGAAATCCCTATCACAGTGACTCTCACATTCCCACTTATTCACACAGAGAGACTAATATTTATATACAGAGAAGGTAATCAAGAGATACATAGAGGGGAAAAAGTGATAGACAGAAAGTAAAGTAAGAGATTGGTCAGTTTTTTTACTTAATTGCTAATTACAGCTAATTAGAACCAATTAAGATGTTATGTTTTTCAAACATAATGTAATCCTAAAAGCAAGGTATATTTTAATATGAATTTTGTGTCATTAAACTAAATAGGAAAAAAGCCTTTAGACAATAAAAGGTGATTATCTCGGCTTCAGTATTATATATATATATATATATATATATATATATATATATATACTAAAGCTGTGTGAATCGATAAAATCCTATTTAGTTTAATGACACAAAACATGCCAAAATATTCCTTAGATTTAGGATTAAGTTATGTTTGAAAAAAGTCCATTTTATTTGGTTCTAATTAGTTGTAATTAAGTAAAAAAACTCACCTGATTCTCACTTAACATTCTGCCTGTCACTTTTCCACTCTCTATATATCTTGAATAACTACTCCTTATGTATGTTAGTTCTATGAGAATAAAGAGATTGGATGGTGTGAGGGAGAGATTTACCTTCTTTTTTCAGCAGCTAACAACTGGCTTATTTATAACACAAATAAAGTGAGAAGGCAAATCTACCTCCTACACTTCCAATCTCTCTCTTTACGCTCACAGAGAAGACTAATGTTATTTAAAAAAAAAAATTTTTTTTTTTTTTTTAGATTCTCGGGCTGTATTTATTTATTTATTTATTTATTTAACTTTAATTCGCTTTGCAAACTAACTTTCTTCCTGATCACAGTTATCTAAAAATACTTTGCCTCATAACTCCATATACCGAAAGTTCTATTAAAATCAGATTATTAGTTGACTTTTTGAAGAATTTCCTGTGATCAACTTTATCGCCAGTGCATGAATAGAACCAGAAATTTTTGTGATTTAAAGTTTTTAAGTTTCAAAAGTTTTTTCTACTAAACTTTCAATTTACAAAGCACAAAAATCTACTTAAAATTTATCAAGGGAGGGAAGACATAAAATAATTGTTTGATTTCTAAAAAAAAAAAAAAAATGTAAATAGGATTCATACATAATGTGTCTTGAAATTGTTTTCTTGGTTATGAAATAATAAAAAAATAAATTGAATGTCCTGTTTTAAAATAGCTTTTTAAAAATTACTTTAATTATTAATTTTAAAATTTATAGGATCAAAGAAAGAGACAGATAAAATAATTGATAGTAAAAATTTATATAAAAATATAGGATTAAATTGTTTTATTTCTAAATAAATGTTAATAAAATAAACTTTGTCTTTGTAAATAAAGAAAAATATTCATAGAACCAGAAATTTACATGATTTAAAGTTTTTTTTTTTTTTGTATTAAATTCTTCGTTTTCTAAGCTAAAAAATATTATGTTTGAAAAATAAAATAATTGTTTCATTTCTAAGTAAAAGTAAATAAGCTTTCTTTTTCTCTCTATCAAGAAGAGATTTTTAGCCGTACGGTACTGCAGACAAATCTGAGCATCTGCGCATGTGTAAAGCTTACGTAGTTCTCCGTACCGAATTGGGTAAGTGAACAGCCATACCCAAAAAGTACAACCCTCATTTTTGTGTCTATTCACAATAAAATCCAACTTATTTGAATAGTTTTGGAAAATGGGTTAGGGTTGGAAAATGTGATTTTAAAAAAAAAAAAAAAAAAAAAAAAAAAAAATTATTCAACACTCTAACACAAGCTCATGTTTTTCTGTGTGTATCTATGCTCAATATTTGCCAAGGGAGATAATAAATTTAAAAAAAATTCTTAATTTTAAAACCATTACCAAAAATCAGGGAATTGTCCAATTTTAATGAAATTTTCACCAAATTATTTTTCAACGACTTAATTTTATAAGGATAAGCTTATTTTATTAAAGAAACTTAAAAAAATATTTTTTTTATCAATTCAGAATGTGACTATTCGAAGAAAAAAAAATTCCTGGTCCCTAACTTTTACATTTCTTGAAAGATCATATCCTGAAGAATATATTAAAAAAAAAAAAAAATATTCTATACCCTAAAAAGTGATTTTAAATTTTAAATGTCATTTTCTTAAAACTCAAAAAATAAATCCTGTAGCATGTTTTTTTTTTTTTTTGTAGTTTAAACAAAAAATTTTTTTTGTTTAAATTGATGCAAATTTTTTTTATTTTATCTAAGTTAAATAGTTTTTTTTACTATCTTGAAAATTTCAAGGTCAATTTTAAATGTCTGTCACTATCTGTTTAATTTAACAAAAGATAGCCCTGAATTCTATCTTTGAAAAAATCTAAGTTAAAAAATATGCGATCATGTGCTGCATATTTTCCAAGATTTTTATAAATTTAAAAAAAATTGTCAATTTCAACTATGGATGACAAAACATGCCGAATTCTCTTCCTTTCTAAATAAATATTTCAATTTCGACAGAGAAAAGTCTTTTTGGCTACACTTCCAAGAAAAGATATTTTTAAAGATATTGGATAGAAAATCCAATATTTATTTTTTACTTCGAAATACCCGGATGTGAAAACATACAAGATAGTAAAAAATAGCGCTTTTGGGTAACCATAGAAATTCATTCAGAGACCAAATTAAGGGAGATAAGTCATATAAACAAAATAGGAGTTATGTCCCATTTTTGAACATAGCTATATATATATATATATATATATATATATACATACACACACACACAGATGCTGATAGGTATGCATCCTGCGTCACTGATGCATAAAAATGTAGAAAGACGTATAAAAAATCTTATCCATGCTTCCCAGAGTTTTTTTTCTTTCCCCCCATCATTTCCAGCTAACTGTAAATACATTTCAATATTTTCTTGGAAATGAATCACACTGTATGGGATACAAAGTAGGGGTTAGATGGCTTTAGTTGTTCATAAATAAAAACTATAATTTATTAAAAACTTTAGTTGGGATCCATCAAATTTCCCAGGGACTCATTCAAATCACATAGGGACTCATTCAAATCACATACATGTGTCCCAGGACTCATTCAAATCACATACATGTGTCCCAGGGACTCATTCAAATCACATGTGTCCCAGGGACTCATTCAAATCACATACATGTGTCCCAGGGACTCATTCAAATCACATACATGTGTCCCAGGGACTCATTCAAATCACATACATGTGTCCAGGGACTCATTCAAATCACATACATGTGTCCCAGGAGGCACTAAATTAAAAACCTATCAGCATCAATGTATATATATTATATATCCCTGGATAGTAGGGTTGGGTGTCTAAGCTAATATTCTTCCAAGCTGCAGTGTGAAGTACCATGCAAAGCTCTGGATCTGTTTGAGAAATCCTTTGCAGCAAATTGGTGAAAATAAGTTATGTAAAATAAATACGTAAATGATTAAATAGTTCTTCTGTAAGATGTTAAAATCATAGTTACTTTGGTATTTATTACATAGTTTTATTTTTGTTTTACTTCTTTTCACAATTTTTAAAAATTAAGTTCTGTTTTATTTTGGACTCTACAGTTTTAATCTATAAAGTAAATTGGAGATAGAGTATCTAAAAAATAAAATCCTATTGTTTATTTGATTTAAACAAATAACATGAAGACTTGCTTTTTAAAAAAAAAAAATTTTTTTTTTTTAGTTTTTGTTTGCAATTAGTAGGAATTCTATAATTACTTAGTACTGCTTATAGTATTTCAGTGATTTTAAACAAGAACCTAGTATTTTGACAGTCCCTACTAAATGATTATCTGGATCTGAATTTATAACTAAAAGACAGAAAGAAAAATTCTAAAGAAATAGTGACTCTTTATTTTATTCCTTTTGATTTTTTTTCCCTATTTGACATTAACATAACTTTCATTTGTTACCAGCAATGGATTTATTTACAAGAATTTATCCCATACACGATCTCAAAATTAAAGATTTTTCTGTTAACTATTCTCCCATTTATTTTTTCTACTGTCTTGAATAGAATTGATGTCTGGTAGGAATACATTTTAATAGTTTAGATATCTTTGACCTTTTATAGGAAGTTTTTAATTTCAATTGGTTATTTGCTAAATATTAGATTTTCAATAAGTTTAGTTAAAAGAAAGAGAAATGCCAACTGCTTTTGAGAATGAATGAAATACTTTCATGAAACCAAAATATATATCTCGAATAACATTCATGACCTTTTTTATTGTTTCTTCTTCAAACTTGAGAAACTGACTTCCATTATTCCCATGGGCATATTCTTTCTAGTCAAGTTGAACTTGTCTAACTTACTTTCTAATTCTCTTTGAAAGAAAGCCTGAACATATGTGTTATCTTCAATGAATAAATAACATTTAGTTCTCTTTAAGCTAATATTGTAATATGAAGAAAAACAATACATTATTCACCAGCAGATCCTTACATTATAAATGATGATAAGACAACCAATGCATAAGATTCTCTTTTTACTTTAATCAATTGCTGATTTTATTTTCAGTAAAACAGAAATGCACACATATTGGACCAACCCCAGTTCACATTGAAGCAATTTCTTCATTTTTTTTTAATGGATAATTGAAAAGATTTCAGCTGAAAAATTTGTTACTTTTCCTATTTACTTGGAATTCCATTTCAACAAGTGATATTTTCACTTTTTAACATGCTTAATGTTATTCTTGATTATAGTGCTTTCCTCTGTGTGCTGTTATGAACTTCTGAATAAAACATTTTCCTTTATTTTTAACAATTGTTTGAAGTTTTGAGGTGAATAATTTTTATTATTCCATCAAATTTTGTTATATATAGTTAGGGTTGAGAAAATTCTGTAAGGGGAGGTAATAACATTTTTAAACTATTACCAAAAATCAGGCATTTGTCTGATTTTAATGAAATTTTCACTACTGTCACAGTTGGTTGAGCATCCGGCTTGGATCCACAAGGTTCCGGGTTCAATACCGACCCTTGCCAACTCAGCGTATGAGTAGCACAGGGATCTGTGCGGTAAAGTTCGGAGCTGATGGTAGGTGTTGAGCGCCTCCTCAGATGCAAAAGCAATCTCCCTGGTCTAGTGCTAGACTCACTCGCTGTCTGGCTGATACCGACAATAGGCCACTCTATTGACTTTACTGATTCATTGATAACTTAATTTTATAATGAAATGCTTATTTTATTAAAAAAATTTTTTTTATCAAATCAGAATGTAGCAGGGAGGCGACATTTGTTATTTGAAGGAAAAAAAATTTCCGGTCCCTAATTTTTACATTTCTAGAAATATTAAATCCTGAAGAACATATGAAAAAAATAAAAATTCAATATCTGAAAAAAGTGATTTGAAAATTTAAAAGTTAAAAAAAATCTCAGGCAACACATTTTTTGAAAATCTCAGTTGCATGAGATTTTTAAAACTTTTTTTTATTACTATTTTTGATCTGCTAATTTCAAATATGGAAACAATTTTGTTCTGTATGCTCTAGTTTTCATGCAATCAAGGTATTACATTCTATCTTTTTGCGGCTAAATATACTACTTACACGTTTATGGTATCAATAGGGATATCTAATTTTGTTTGTTTTTTCTGTCAAATTTGATCATAGCTACAAGGAGATGTCAATGTGTGAATAACCCAAGTGTTTTCTGCTATATTTGTGGATACCACAGGCTTATTCACCAGAGGCGCAATATAACATTGTTTGTGAAGCGAGCCTATAAAGCGTACTTCGGATTTACTCTTGGTGACCAAGACAAGGAATGGGCTCCTCATACTGTATGTCATAACTGTGAAGATATGCTGCTTGATGAATGAGGGCTTATTTTTCGGAATTTCCATGACCTGGCAAGAACTAACTGACTTCTATTTTTGTCTGGTCAATACAAAAAGTGTTGGTAAGAAAACAGACTAAAATCACTTATCCTAGTATCCCATTACCAATTTGACCTACTCTGCACTCTGATGAGCTACCAGTTCCAATTTTTGTCTCCATCTGAAGAAGAGAATATCGAAGAAATGCAAGAGACTGACGATGTTACTCAAGAAATACTGACAGATTCTGACAATCCTTCTTATGCTGCATCAAAGTCATCCACTCCCCAGCAGTTTAACCAGCCAACGCTAATTGAGCTTGTGCATGATTTGGGTCTCTCCAAAAAAGCAGCAGAAATTTCAGCTTCTAGACTACAAGAAAAGGCTCTACTGAACAAAACTACAAAAGTTTCATACTTCTGAAATTGGGAAGAAGTTTTTGTGAAATTTTTTAGGATAAGTTTAGCAACCCCAGCAGTTTCGTTGATTGTGGTGGACATTCACAAATTCCAACCTTAATCGGTTTAAATCTCAATTTCTCGCGTATTACTGGTCAAAACTTTAAACTGGAAAGAAAAGAAAATAATCTTTCTAAATATGTAATTTTTATGTGTTTTTATCCATTGCATTATTTTTTACGGTGAGTTAAAATGGTATTTTGCTTCAAACAGCCGGAAATTTGTAATATGAGTTTTTTACCCAGACTAAAATTTACACGGTGATTTCCTTTGTAAAATCAAAGTGGCTAATCTTTATCAATATTTTTGAAATTTTACACTTAATTAGAACACACCTTAAGATACAAGCAGGAACTTGTTTTTTTTTCTTTTCCGACTTTTGGAAGTGGAAATATGATAGACAAAATTTGACAGAGATTTCTTCAAAAAGTATAAAATCAGAAGAAAAAAAAGAGAACCATATCACTAATAGAAGAGAGTCTCAGAATTATTTTCATATATAACATTTGACATTTCGATGAGGTTTAACTGTCAGGGTTTTATGTTAAAGGTTCAATTTAAAAAAAACAAAAACTTAAAATTTAGTCGTTTTTAATATGTAAACAAACTTCATGCGTTACATTTCTGATCTAAATCACTTGGCAATTTCTCTAGTATTTCTGATCCAAAATTTAAAATATTCATATGGTTGGAAATAAAATAAAACAATCTTTCTAAATATGTAATTTTTATGTGTTATTACCTATAAACACGAAATATTTTTTTTTTTCTCAGAATAAAATTTACAGAGGAATTAATTTCGTAAAATTAATATTCTTGAAATTTTACATTTAATTAGCGCACAACTTAAAATACAAGCAGGAACTTGTTTTTTTTTTTTCTTTTCCAACCTTTGGAAGCGAAAATATGATAGACAAAAGTTGACAGATTTCTTCAAAAAGTATAAGATTAGCAAAAAAACAAAAACACTTTGCCAGTACTACAGATTAGCAAAAAACAAAAACACTTTGCCAGTACTACAAGATTAGCAAAAAAACAAAAACACTTTGCCAGTACTACAAGATTAGCAAAAAAACAAAAAACTTTGCCAGTACTACAAGATTAGCAAAAAACAAAAACACTTTGCCAGTACTACAAGATTAGCAAAAAAACAAAAACACTTTGCCAGTACTACAAGATTAGCAAAAAAACAAAAACACTTTGCCAGTACTACAAGATTAGCAAAAAACAAAATCACTTTGCCAGTACTACAAAAGCCCAGTTAATCGACAGAATTAAGATAGTTTTTGAGACCCTTCCTAGGGAAACTGTAACATCAGCTTGTTCCAGGTTCCGGAGCAGGTTTGAGGCTGTGATTGACGCTAATGGCGGTTAATTTGAGTGAAACTTGTCGACAGTAGTGTAATTTCTGTGCCTGTTGAATTTCTTTACAATCCATTAAATTTTGTAGTTACCAAGCACTTTTTTTTCCCCTTATGAAACTGTCAAATTTCTCCCGAACACTATATATATATATATATATATATATATATATATATATATATATATATATATATATATATATATATATATATATATATATATATATATATATGAATTTTCATAAATCCTTCTATTCAAAATGGAGCTGTTCTCCTTAACATTTTATTAAATATCTAATCCATATCTTCTGTTCCATATCACATCTGCATTGTATGTCACTTGTAAATAATATTTATATCCTTTTCAGTAAAGTGTTTGTTCTAGTCTGGATTGTAGTTTTTTTGTAGGAGGGTCATTCCATAATAATTAATAATATTTTTTTCTTAACATCTAGTAGATGTTAAGAAAAAAATAGGCAGACATAGTAGATGATCTACTATGTCTGCCTAAGTTCACCAAAGAATTTTGTGAGGGGGTCAAGTCTACTTTAGAAGATATGAACCTGCCAAGTTCAGACAGGACAGTTAACAGAATAGTGATACATACTCTCATTTGAAGGTGGAACATTGCTATTGAAAAAAACAAAAAAAACAGTGACTGTGGGAAAGTAGGGAGGTGATCCACAGAGGACCAACTTCAATTTAATTCATGATACATGTTCCTGTGTCGGTAATTATACCTGTACTAAACAAAATGGCATTACTTTTTGACTCACCCTCGTATTTAATTTTTTTTTTTTTTAATTGATAAAAACAATATTATTGAATAGTTTAAGAAGTCACTGAGCACAATATCAACATTTGAGAGTTCATGGAGCATTAGTATGATTGTCATTAATTATAATCTTTCACTGAAATCCTGCACGTACATAGGAAAAAAACTCTGAACTTGGCAGGTTCATATCTTCTAAAGTAGACTTGTGACCCCCTTACGAAATTCTTTGGTGAACTTAGGCAGACATAGTAGATGTTAAGAAAAAAATATTATGAAAATTGAAGAGGACCCATTTTCGATAGACTGACCGTAAGCTACATAGGTGAAAAGTTGTTGATTTTGGAGTCGTGCATTTGGGTGGGCAAAATAAAATTTTCTGTGAGGTATAGGGTTAAAATAGTTGGATATTTGGATTCTACAGTCCTTATTTGCCTTACATACCAAATTTCAGAAATATTGAATGTATGAAAGTATTTTTTAAAAATTAAAAAAAAACACTGAGATTTTGCGACACCGCACGGCCTTAATTTTGAGGCAAAATAGCAAAATTATATCCCCCCCCCTCTAAAATCGGAACTGTAAAGTTTAAGACAAAATAATTTGGCACACTTTCCTAACTCATGAAGGGGAACATTTGTGCCAAATTTCAAGTAATTCGGTGTCGGTGGGTGCAGATTTCAAATTTTTCCGGTATTTTGACATGGAATGACCCAGGATCTTTATGTTCCTCTTAATATTAAGAGGTACAGAGTAGTAGTTTTCCTTCTCTATCCTTTTTCTTTATTGAGCTGACATAGTTGCAACCTATGGTAAACAATGGCCTTTCTTAATATTTCATCAAGAGAATTATTAGATATGTTTTGGAACCCTTTGACCAGTTTCTAATTTTTTCCCTATTTTCAGATTTGTATCTCTTTTGGATTTGTATCTTCCATCATTGCTAAGATATTTCAATTGAAAAATAGGTTTTGTACAAAAGTTAAAACAAAGCAACAAATTGTATTATTTTTTTATTTTAATTTTATTTTTGCTACTATATAGCAAGATTAAAGATCTATATTTTATATTTATTTAATAAAACTTTCTTGGCTTCTCAAAATTTGTAACTTTTTAATGAATTTAGTTAGTATCTCAAGGGAGAAAAATAATCCACCTTTGACCAGCCTATTTGTCACAAAATCTACAATACATGATTATGTGAATCTTATTTTCTTTTTCTTTTTAATTGCCATGAAAAAGACTTTAGAACTTTTGTTTTTTATCTTCTATCTGTTTTTTCTAAGTTATATTATGAATATTAATGGCATGAGACTGTTTATAAAGTATTTTGAGGACTAGACTTTATGTTTGCATAAAGCTCTTGGATAAATTGTTCAGTAATGTTCCAGATGCTGTTGCAAATGATTTTAGTGAATGACAAATACAGAATATGGGCTTTCATTTATTTTCAAGAGAAGAATAATTTTACTCTTAAGATGATTATGTTTGTGTTACTAAAAATTGAAAGATGCATAAGAGGAGCATATTATGAATTAATAAACATATAACCAATTATAGTTTTAAATGCTTCATGTATTTGGTGTGTTCTCATTTCAACATGGCATTTTGGAAAGCTTTAGATTGTATAAAAAATCAAAAGGTGTTTCTCATTGAGTTTTCAGTAGAAATTTGTGTTTATGAGTCTGTTCTGCAATTTTATATTTTATCAGTAAAATTCTAATGGAACACAGTTTTTTAAAAACTTTGCTCTAGTTGAAATAATGGATTTTTAGATCTGCAGAGTTATGTATCTTTATAAAAATTAGTTTATATCTCCATGATTGCTGAATTTGGCCTTTTTTACCAGATTAAACTTGATACCCCCATCCCCCCAAAAAAAACTACTAAAATTCTTAAAGGTCTATTTCAAGAGTTTAGAAATGTTTGCCTTCTTTTCCCTGTGATTCATTAAATCATTATTTGTGTATGGTAAAACAATACAGCTATATTACAATTTTCCTAAATGTTGATTGTTCTACTTATTTAGGCAAAAAGAAAGTGGAGAGAGAAATGCGGAAAAGGGGGTAGTTAGTATTTTTAGTATTTTAATTGAAGTGTTTTGAAAATGTTATTTAAAGTAGGTTAGGTATAGTGCTTTTCTAAGTTGATGTTGCCTCCCAATGTGGTTGGGTGAATATTGTTTTTTGTTTTTTTTAAGAATGCTTTCCAATATTTTAATGTCAATTTTAATTCATGTTATATTGATTCAGTAGCATAATTAACCACAAAATGTCAAACACTACTTTTGAGAACTTTTTCTGAATTTGAATTTGTGGTTAAGTCAGTTGCTTTTATGAATTTTATATTAAAGGGAATTGGATGTTTTGTAACCAAAGAGATTGCAGTTTCTTAAAATCAGTTCACAGCAATGTTGTAATATTTTACACCAAAATAAAGAAATAAGCTTAGAATATTTTAGGAGAAAATATTTTTCAGAAGAATTCTTGAAAAGCATTTGGGTATTTAAAGAATTACCAAAATTAGATTCCGACTGATTTTGATTGATCAAAAATGTTTTGAAAAAAACCCTTCCATCATTTGCAAACAAATTTAAAAATCTTGCAAATAACCTGAAAGCAGCTTATTTTTTTTAGATAAGAGAAAAACATTAATTTTTTGAAAAATCCGTGTTTTTACGAAACAAATTTATGTTTGAAAAAAAAAATTACCAAAAGTCAGGGAATTATCTGATTTTAATGAAATTTTCAGTGTTTATTTAGCAATGACTGAATTTTATAATGCATCAGTTATTTTATTTAAAAACTTTCTGATTTTTTTTCAGGTCCCTTAACTTTGACACCCCCTCCCCCTATTTTTTGGGCGGAATATATTGGTGGGATTATATGTGATTGATACTTTTTTTCTGCATAAATAAAAAGACAAAAGATTGAATGTGTGAATAGAAGAAAACAATTTTTTTAATGAATCTGCTCATGTAGTAAATAAGTACCGAAAATCGGAAAATAAAATGAAAATAAAAACTTAAAAAATAATTTTTGGAGACTTTTTTTTTACTCATTTCGATAATTAATTGGCTATTATATATGAAAAGAATTAACATCAATATTTGTTCCATTTAAAATGGTGGTGGGGTGGGGTGGGGCACTAAATTTCCAATACAGTTTTCGACCAAAAAATGAGTGATTGATACTAAAGTAAAGTAGTTATTAAAAAAATATTTTTTTAGAATCTAATAATATGACATTTTAAACTTAACATCATGCTGCTCATATTTTAAATGAATTTTATATATTAATTTATCATAGCAGAAATACCTAATTAAAGTTGTGAAATAAAATAACTGATGCATTATAAAATTCATTAATTGATAAATCAATACTGAAAATTTCATTAAAATTGGATAATTCCCTGATTTTTAGTAAATTCTTTTCAATGTTAAATTCATTTTGTAAACATGGATTTTACACCATTTTTAAATAGTGTTTGGCCAAACACGATCGGAATTGACCAAAAAGATCGTTTTAAATGTATTAATTTTTGGCCAAATTTTTGGGTTTCCTATATAAATATTGAATCTCTTAAAATTCGTATCTGTTTAGTTCAATGCCACTTTTCTAGGTTTATGAAGATTTAGTTCCCTTTTTTTTTAATCATGGGAATATGCTCTTTCTACTTGTAGCATTCCCAGTTGATTTTTTTTATTTGAGGTTATTGTTATTTAATCACGTTAGTTATATAGAGCTTTGTAAATGGAGTTCCAAACTGTTTGAATTATACAAATATCCCAGTGGTTCAAAGGTTATGAGAATTTAAAGCCCCGAAATTGGGATAAAAAAGAGGACATGATTTTGATAAAAAAATCTGTCAGTTCATGGACCAATTCAGAACAAGAAATTCAGTAATTTCTTCACCATTTCTTTATTTTTGAAGCAATTTTGATAAAACTTTGCATTCTTATGTAAAATTCTATGTTCTTTCTGATTCTGGTCTATGTATATACATATATAATACATATATAATATTAATTTAAATATATAACATCACTTTGAATTTAAAAATACATTTCTAAATGCTTATGTTGAATTACATAAAAGAAATATATTACCTATTTACATATGTTTTCACACAAACCCGGTCAGTGTGGGCCATATTTTGTTTACATCTCTTGTAATTTCAAGTTATTTTTTTCCAAAATTGAAATGGACGTAAAAAATAATTCAATTGTTAAAAACACATAAAAGTTGAATATTTAGAAAGATTATGTTATTTTATTTTCAACGATATAAATATTTTAAAAATTGGACGAGAAATAAGCAATGAATTTAAACTTTATTGTGTGCATAAACAATGCCTAGCTGAGAATTTACGTTACTTCCGCCGTACGCCTGTCGAACAAATAAATTTGATTTTTTTTTGTCAAAATACAACCTTCAAAGCAAATCCTGAACGGTTTAGCAATCTTTACATTTTACAAATTATATATCAAAATAATTCTGAAACTTTCTAATATCACGGACATAGTGCTTCTGTTTTGCTTCTCTTATATTTTTTTAAACAAATAGCCTTGAATTTTGCCCTCTCATATTTTTATTTCCATGGGTCCTAGAAACAAAATAAAAGAACCCATTTGTACTTCCAGGTGTCTTCTAACTGAGTGCAAAATTTGAAGAATTTGATAAAGATTAGCCACTTAGATTTTCCAAAGAAATGTAGAGTGTAAAATGTATTCTCGGAAAAAAATTCCTATCACGCATTTTCGGTTGTTTGAAGCAAAATACGTTTTTAACTAGCTGTAAAAAATTATTCAATTAATAAAAACACATACAAGTTACATATTTAGAGAGATTATTTTATTCTCTTTCCAACCATATTAATATTTTTTAAGATTGAACCATAAATATACGAGAAATTGTGATTTTAAATGTGAGACTACCTGTTCTGCTCTCTGCACCTTCGATGCACAATGTCTAGTACCCCAAACATTGTAACACTCTGCGCTGGCCGACCTGAGGGCACGAGTCAGAAACAGGCTTACAAGGATAAAAAACAAACAAACAACAAGTGTTTGTAAACAAGACGTGGATGGAAGAAGGGGTGTGTGAGACTTCGCTGTCTATCCAACTGGCTGCTACTGGCTATCCCTACCGGCGATCTTAACACCTCAACGGCCCAAGTTCTAACTGGCTTAGTGCTCGAGTTTAGCTGTATTTATGTCAAATTCACCTTCCCCACCCATCTTCTCCGGACCACACAGATGGCCAGTACTTAAATCGAATTGCAGACTTCTAGTCGTCATTAACCCTTAAAATCAAAGTAATTAAATATTTTTCCAGACACTACGTCTTCAATACGTCGACCATTAATTTTTTCAAAAGAGATTTTCTCATAAAAATCCCTTTTGCTTTTAATACCTGGGTGCATAAGATATTATCACCAAGTAGCCTAACTTCATGGTGGTCGTACAAGTCTCTTAAACTTTACGGCCTAATCTTTGGATTCGTAAAAAGGTCAACCACCCACCCCTTTTACTTATGCCTGGCTTTAACCTATTCTCTTTCTTATTCATTTATTTATTCTGACCATGTTCGTCTTCAATCATAGTATCACATAAATCAATAAGGTCCAATTTGTGACGTCAGTTGACAGGATGTTTTTACATCTGAAAGTCATGTAAATTTGAGTTTTTTCTTCAAAATCCAAACTTTCGGAGCAAATCCCGAACTGTATAGCAATCTTTAAATTTCACAAATTTTATGCGAAAATAATTTTCAAACTCTCTAATATTACAGACATAGTGCTTTTTTTTTTTTTTTTTTTTTGCTTCTCTTATATTTTAAAACAAATAGCCTTGAACTTTGCCCTCTCATATTTTTATTTCCACGAGTCCTAGAAACAAAAAAATAGACCCTGTTTGTACTTCCAGGTGTCTTCTAATTGAGTGCAAAATTTCAAGAATATTGATAAAGATTAGCTACTTTGATTTTGAAAAAAAATCGTGTAAAATTTATCCTAAAAAAAAAACCGGTCATATTTTTGTTTTCAGCTGTTCGACCGAAAATACGGTTTTAACTTGCTGTAAAAAAATAATTAGATTGATGAAAACCGATAAAATTACATATTTAGAAATATTATTCTATTCTCTTTCCAACCATATAAATCTTTTTAAGATTGGTTAAGAAATACTCGAGAAATTGCAAATTTTACTGATTAAGGTCGCAAATTTGAAAATGTCAGTGTTTTTCAGCTAAATGCTTGTAATGCTACTACTTGATATATCAATTTGTTGGAGGATTGTCCTTTTCATTCTTATATTGCATTAACTTCTTTGATTTGGATAGTAATATTCCATGTGATGCTTGATATAATTTCTTTTAAATTGGAACAACAATGTATGAATATATAATCATACTAATAACATTTTGAGTTTGACAAGATCACTTTAGATTTCAACCAAAGTTGACTATTTTATTTCTTTTTACTGTTAGCACTGCCTAAAAGCATTATGGTTTTCATATAAATGGACACTAACATTTGTTTGTAATCTGATAAGAATTTATTTTTAGACAACTTATACCTTAAAAAAGTAAAAAGTCAACGTTGTGGTATTTAAACATAGTTTTAGCATGAGTAATCTTTGAAGGATATTTCATTTATCACATCCTATTTTTTTCTCTTTTAGAATAGAATCTCTCTTTATTTTTTTTCTCTTTTAGAATAGAATCTCTCTTTATTTTTTTTTCTCTTTTAGAATAGAATCTCTCTTTATTTTTTTTTCTCTTTTAGAATAGAATCTCTCTTTATTTTTTTTCTCTTATAGAATAGAACCTCTCTTTATATTTGACTGAAATACTTTTTCACTTTGTCTTGTACAAAATAATTATGTATCTTTTTAATGATGAAAATATTTTTTTGATCCATTAGATTAAAAAAAAATGTAAAGCAACTATTTTCTCCTTGTTGAGTAACTTGATTATTATGAAATGAAACCTGCAAAAATGTATCTCTCTCACATGCTGTATTTGAAATTGCAATTTTATGTAGTGAAAATAATTGTTGTTTGTCAAGATTTTTTGAATAACTGGGAGATTTATCAATGTTTTTTCTCTCTCATAAATGAACGGAGAATAAAAGCTGTAAACAATTCTGGGTTGGATTGTGAGTTAGCAAAAACCTATGCATTCTATTTTATATCTTCTCTTGTCATTTGTATTCATCAGCAAATTTATCATCTGAAATATGGATTCATTGATTTTCTTTTTTCTTTGGTAGTTATTGCTTAAAAGCAGTTGAGTTTTCTGAAAGTCAAAATAGTGAAGTTCCATCTTAGAAAATTAGAATATTATAATAATTACCATAAATCATGTCAATTAAGATGCCCTTTAACTTTTGGAGGATGTGCTACTTGATCTTGGTTAAAAAAAAAAAAAAAAAAAAAAAAAAAAAAAATCATGTAAAGTACCTATATACACTATTGTGTGTCCATGAACTTAAACAACTTTGCTATAATTATGTTGTAAACCCTGTTACTAATTATGGGAGGTTTAACCAAAAAATTGCAGTTTTTTCGGTTTCATCTTCATACCGTGATATTGCACTGTAATATTTTACAAAACAGAAACTGTTTTCTACTGTTTTACCTACTCATGATTTAATTTGCAGTTTTTAGGTGCACTGGTTTTTACACCTGACTATAAATTGTTATTACCCTGACTTAAAACCAAATATTAACCCCTATGCACCAGTTGACAGAAGTTTGAGCATCCAAAATGGCAACATTTATGGAGCATTAATTTTATGTGACAGGAAAGATCATATTTGGAAACACAAGTAATCTACAAAGTCAACTTCTGGTTTGTATTTCAGTTTCTGAGGGGTTAAAGAATTAGATTGAATGGTTGAGTTGGGCAGTTTGTCAATTTTGATTTCAGTATAATTTTTTTCCCCCTTTGATACTGTAGTAAAAACTTCAGTTTCAGTTTTTGATTTGATATTTTTTTCTTTCTAAGGAAACAATTTATTCTCTTGTTTAATGATGGTTACTAGGTACAAGCAAGAATATTTGCCCTCTGGATGTAAGTATTTAAGTTTTAATGCAATGAAATATATTATTTCAGAAAGACTAACAAAATTAAATAAGAACACATAAAAATATCACACTTATTTTATATTTTAATTGGTTTCTATATAAAATCATTCATAGGATTGATTTTAATATGTTGGAGGATAAAACAATAATATTAAATCAATAACACCAAATAATTATTTATTAAACCCGTAATTATTGTTAAAACCAGTGTGCAAATTAACCACACCATATATCATGTAAACCTTTATTTCATAGTGATATATAAGACACCTTGCAGGATTTTAAATGCACTAATAACATGGGTTGTTTTGAGGCAAATCTAACATAGATTTCATAGACCTCATAGAAAGAATAAATTCTTTTCTATATATTAGTGATTTTGACTATCAGTTAAATACTTGTTCATAAACTTACACAATTCCTGAGAGTACTGTGACGTAAGCAGTGATGTAGTTTAGGTTATGGACAGACACACAGAATCGCCATTATAATAAGATATGCAATTTTACTCAAGGAAGGTCTTAAATTTAAAAAAAAATTTAAAAACCATTACTAAAAATAAAGTACTAAAATTTTTAGCACTTTATTCATTGATGACATCATTTTATAATGAACTAGCAAAAGTACCCGGTCCATGGCCAGACCATAAAAAAAAGAAGAGAAAACAGGAGTAAGAGAGAAAATAAGAGGAAAATGATTTATCAAATGAAAAAAAAAAAAAAATTGCCGTGAATTTGTATAGTAGAATGTTTATTTTAGGAAATGTTTTTTTTTGTTTACGTTTAAGATATTATTTTAAAAAATGCGTTGCTAAAGATTTGACGATAAACAAAGCTAAGAATTAGTGTATTATAATATTCGTTTATTTTAAGAATAGTCTCTTTTTGTTGTTTACATTTTTGAAATGAGCTTCCTTGTCTGTTAATTTCCAATGGTAGAAATGTATTCGTTTAATTCCCTTTTTTACTGTATTAAAATGTAACAATAAAATGCTAAGAATTAAATACAATTGTCTGTATTAGAATTTCCCTAAAAGTAACAAAGAAGTTAATAACTAAACATTACCTTATTTGTAGGTGGAATATTTTATGTATTAATTTAATAGTTTATTTCATAATAGGTTTGAGTTATACTGATTAAAAATGGATATATTTTATTCTAAAATGAAAGTATTAATAATAAAAAAAAAAAGTTGAGTTATTAATCATTAAATGTTTTCGTTTATTATTGTTATTTAATTCGCTGATATAGCCAGCAGCCAGCGACTGTTTAAAAAAAAAAATTAGCAGCAGCAGCTATGCCAAGATTATCGCAAATCGTTTGATTTTTGTTTAATTAATTAATTAATTAATTAATTATATCCCTCATTCGGTAAAAATCAATAACCAAATTTGGTGTTTCTTAGTTATAAGGATATCAAGGTGTATGCAAAATTTAAAATCTGAATAACATCTCTTTTTCCGAGTTATAAGTCGACATGCATATAACCAACTTTCTTTTATATATATATAGATAGATTATTTTATTAAAAAGAATTTTGAAAAAAAAAAATGTTAGGATCGTGGTGGTAGTGGTGGGGTGGGGTCATTATTTGCTCATTTGATTTTTTTTTTAATTTCCAGTCCCTAAAAGTTATATTTCTAGAAATATAAATCCAGAAAACCACATCCTGACAATAAAAAAAAAAACTTCAGAAATTTCAAAACCCGAAAAAAGTAATATGAAAATTTAAGTTATTTTCTTAAAACTCAAAAGATTATTTTTGTAGTGAGTTTTATGTTCGCTTTTTGAACGTTCCTAATGATTAGTGGGTCCAATTTTCTGGATTCGTGGAATTGTTAATCTTTAATGGAATCCGGGGTTTTAATGTAATTTTCAATAACAAAATTAATAAATTTTTTTGGTTTAAAAAAAAAAAAAATTGTTTTAATTTAAAAAAAAAATGAAAATTGCGGTAACGTTTAGTTGAATTATGCCATTATTTTCATAATGATGGGGGTCAACTTTGTGACTCAATCATGTTTTATGGAGTTTTCTATTGAAAGCAAACTTCTATTATTTGTTTTCAACAGTAAACTCCTTAAAACAGTCCGCCCTGTCAACTGGGGCTGCAGAATACACTGACTGCACCTCTCCAAAGGGGTAAAAACCCTCCAATGGGGCCACCTGTTGACCGTGGGTAGCGACCTGTAATGCTTAAGAATGGAACCCTGGTGGCTGAGCAGTCCATGACATGCAACATTCCACTTTGGCCCTGACTTAAGCTAGACAGGCGGTTAGAGAGGCCCCCTCCGATTAACCAGCTGGTCATGTCAAGCCCTTGCACCTATATGATTGTCCCGACCGTATTGCTCTTATGGCGAACCCCCAACCCCTATTTTTACTAGAAGATGCTGGCTGAGGGTCTTGGTGTCCTGGGTATGACATTAAATTCCATCTGATGGTGAAGTTCCAATTCTGGAGCTCTGGTGAATGTGGAATACCCCTTCATCACCATTACTCCCAGTTCCACTCTGACCCGGAGTGGTAGTACCTGTTAGAGTCCCATCTATGTGTTAAATAGAAGAAATAAGTTTGAAAAAATATTTTCAAAAATTGAGTTCTCATCAAGAATAAATAAAACAAAATGTCTTAGGCATAAAATGACCCAACAAGGATTGACATGCCGTAAAATCTTACCAACCAACTAACTAACCAACAGTAACCAGTATGAGAGTTAAAAAGAGATGTGATATTTCACATTTCAACTGTCAGTGAAAAATGGAAAAAAAAAAATTATGATAGCCTATAGATAACAATTTCAGGAAGTTACTGCCAAATTGAATAAGAGAAAATACTTTTTTTATTTTTTTATTGTAAAAATTTTTTCATCATTTCAAAGAAAAATATTATTTTTAAAAATATGAACAGAAAAAAACAAGAAAAAATTATTTTGAGTTTTAAGAAAATAACTTAAAATTTTCAAATAACTTTTTTTGGGTCTTGAAATTTTTGAAAATTGAATTTTTTTATTTTTATTTTTATGATGCGGCTTTCTGGATTTATGTTTCTAGAAATGTAAAAATTAGGGACTGTAATTAAAAAAAATATCAAATGACCAAATGTTAACCCACTCATTCAACATTTTTTTTTAACAAAATAACCAATTAATTATAAAATTAAGTCATTAATGAAGAAAGTACTGAAAATTTCATTTAAGTTGGACAATTTCCTGATTTTTGGTAAACGTTTTAAGATTTAAACATTTTTGTTTTTAAATTTACTACTTCCCTAGAGTAAAATTGCACATACCTACTTATCATCATTACATGAGAGAATGAATGGTTTTCTTTAAAAAAAAAAAAAAAAAAATTAATTAAAAAAAACCCAAAACTGAACTGAAAAATCTATACCGAAATTAAAATTGCCAAACCACCCAACTCTAGTCCTAATATTCAATGCACAAGATATAGAGTAAGGAAACAAATTTTAGTGGAAAATTGCAAAAGTGATCCTTGATCATTTTGTTTTCTTCTTGCTACCAGAAATTGTCTAAATGGAAGGGGATGATAGTCGCAGTAAAGTCAGTGGGTAATAATAAAAATTGGGTACTGTATTCAATTAGAAGTTGGTCTTAAAATATAACTGTAGTTATTTTTAATTATTTTTTAAAATTCTCTCTCCATCACAATTTTTTTTTTGTATTTCTATTAGAATGAATCAACACAGTTAATAAATCATACCAATGATAGTTAATTCTTTCATCATATTTTAGAATTATAAAAATACTTTCTAATTTTTGTTTTATTCTTTAAATTTTTATTGAATAGAAAATCAATTTTGTCATTTTAGTTTAATTTGCGCTTGATTTATAACATGTTGTATTCTCTGAAATATCCGAATTCTGCTGACTTTTTTTGTGTATTAGACAATATTGTTTCCTCATCTTTCAAGATTTATATTAAGCAATGATTATTTTTAAGTAAGGACCATTTGTCATATTTCTTAAAGGTGTTTTTTTTTTATTCTTATGATCTTTTTGGGGGCTTAGGCTGGTGATGTGTCAACATGACCAGCTGGAAAGAATCTGATGAGTAGTTGTAGCAGATATACAACGATAGGTAGGCAAAGAATAAAATCTCTGCTCTTATGAAACAATGGCGGTAGCAGCAGCCAACAAGAACTGCACAATTATCAAGCTTCTCTTATAGATGACAACAGCACCAACCAGCTTTTGTGAGTCAGTTGACTATTGCAAAGAAATAACTAACTTCTTAGAACAGCAGCTGATCTTTCTGCTCTGTGCTTTCATAATCAGTGGTTGTGTATATATATATATATATATATATATATATATATATATATATATATATATATATATATATATATATATATATATTGGATATGTTATTTCAAGTGTATGAGTTGTTGTAGTAGTAGTAGTAGTAGAAGGAAGGGGATTTATCAGTTTATAACAATCACTGCCACTCAAAATGCTGATCAGTGTTATCAATGTCTTAGAAAGAAAACATGCACACCAACCCAATATTATTTGTAATTATGTCACTCAGTTTTTCTTTCTGCTACTGGCTGAAATAAATGGATCAGAGGACAATTCTTGAAGCATTGGATTTTGTTTTATTTTTTATTCGTTTCCTTTCTTTTATTTTTATTACTAATTAAATATGCCTGTCTTACATTAGTTTTTTTTTTCTGTTTGCTCTCAAATAATGGGATTATGAAAATTAAATTTTAAAATAATGAAATTAAAACATCATTAATTTAGAAACTGAAAACTGATTTTTTTAAATTTTTTCAAATTTCATTTTGCTTTTTGTTTCTTTTCATTTCAGTAGAATAGCTAAAATGTTTTCTTTGTTTGAAGTTGAGTATCCAAGAATAGAAACACATTGCAAAGTGGCTTATGACTATTTATTGCAGGAAGTGTATAAAATACTAAGTCTGTTTAATCTGGGAATAATTCTATTTGGAATTTTAAAGCATTTTTTTTTCATTTGGAAAATGCCTCAGTAATTAATTTTGGAATATGATTTAATTAGTCATGGATACTTATTTATTTGACATGGGCTGGAATCTATTTTCAAGATTAAAAGTATAGTCTGATTTAGATGATTTCCCAGGTGTGATTTTGTTGCAAAATATCATCATATGCTTAACATTTTATTAGTTTTTGTTTCTTACTTTGTTAATGAATAGATAGATATTTCTTTGTCTATATGGTTATTTGGAAAAACAAAAAAAATGAGAGGAGGAGGCACTAATCTCAAGGTATTTATTAAGTGTAGCTGGTATTACTATGATGGTTGCTTTTCTTTTCATTGCAATGTATGATCTCTTTAGATTTTATGGTGGTGAGTTTTTCTCAAACTGATTTACATCAAGCTGAGAATAATATTGAATTTAGTAACTTTATTTTAAAATTATTAATTTTTAATTTGGGTAATAGTATATGGATATGAATATTTTCAAATAAATACTAGAAAGTATAAAATCTAAACTTCGTTTTTGGCCATTTGTTCTAAAAAAAAAAAAAAAAAAAAAAAAAAAAATTAATAATAATAATTAGTTGATTTATAAAAAAGATTTTATCTGGAAGTCTGTTAGCCAATAATACCAAACCTTAAAATTTGTTATAAACATGAAATAATTATTCATTGATTGCTAAAATACTTTAACATTTTGAAATCAAAGTTAATGATAAAAACTTTTCATATATTGACTATGATTTTAAGTATTTACTACAATGGCTGTAGACTATGTTGTATGTTAGAGATGATGATCTGGATGTTGGATAGTCAATATAATTTTAATTTCAGAATTGTCTACAAACAGTCAAAGTATTATATTAATTATGTGATGTTTGTTACTTTTTGCAGTATACTTTTTGTAATTGACCTTGATGAAGTAATATCTTCACATTTGACCTCAATCAAAATTAGGCTTCTCTAGGATTAACAACAATTGCTTAAGCAGTTTAGAATTAATCAGTTTCATTTTTTTATAAGCTTCAATCATTTGTTTCCTATGATAATAGTTTCTTTTTGTTGAATAACTGGAAAATTTCTCGGAACTATTATTTGCAATTAACTAATGTTATGTGTTTTTTGTTTTTTTAAATTTTTTTTTGAAGTGAGTAATGAAATTAGCTTTTGAAATATTTAATTTTTCTCTGCTTTTAAAAATGTTTTTAATGCCTTTGTTAGTTTATTTATGGTATTTGCATTGGAAATGACTAATTTAGTAATTATAATTAAACCGTTCAGTGATTTACATTTTATAGAATTTTCTTTTTTCTTTGGAAAATAACTTGATTAATGTTTCACTTGTCAATCTTCATTTGTTAAAAAAACAGTATTTACAAAAAATGAACATCTTTTAATAGTGGTTGTTTTGATTTTTGAACTTCAGAAATTTGTATTTAGTCTTTTGATAACTTTGCACTTTATTTTTTTCCCAATAAAGCATCTCTTTGCAACATATAAAGGTTTATTTTAACCTTTTTTGTCATAAACATATACTTTCTGCACTTAAAGTGACCTCATGATTTATTGTTATTAAAGTATTAGATGCTAACAGCTTCCATTGTTTATACTTATCACACACACACACACAGTTAGCATTACTAAACTGCTCTGATTTATTCAGATAAGTCTCCATCATAACTGGCCATAGCCTGAAGAAGTGTTCACATTTCCTGTGCTCTCTCTCTCACTCTCACTCTCACTCTTACTCTTACTCTTACTCTTACTCTTTCTGTTTTGCATCCTTTCTTTGCTAACAATAAACATTCCTGGCTGTCTTAGGTGGTGTTTGGGTATGTACTATAATCCAGGGAAAATATATTTGTTTATACCTCAGTCACTGTTTTTTTAATTTTTTTAAGTTAGTTACTATTCTGGGTGATCAGACTTTGTGATTGTAACCCCCCCCCCCAACAAAAAACTCCAAGATGACAAACACAAACTTTTACTGTAGAACCATTATTAACTCCTTGTAAAAATGTTATTTTACTCATATTTTTATTAAAGAACAATAAAATAGAGCAATGTATTACTTTTTCATTGTTTTAAAATAACACCAAAACACTAAAAAAAAAAGAAAAAGCTAGATGGGAAGTACACAAGGATGCTGCATGCTATTTTGAAGTTCAAGTTGAACAAAACATGGAAGCAGCACCCCACAAAAACCAGTTGTATGGCCACTTACCTTCTATCAGACAAACCATCCAAAAGTATGTTAAAAATAGAGAAACTGATGTTTAAGTTACATAGTAACAAGATTAATTTGAATAAATGCTCTGAAGAATAGAAAAAGAATTATGAATAGTCAAAAGAGTTTTTAATAATATTTATTGAGAGTTGTGATTTACGTTCAGAAGACAAGTAAATATGAGTTTGTTTTCCTCCAAAATTCAAAGTTTCAAAGCAAATCCTTGACGATTTAGCAACATTTATATTTCACACATTATATATGAAAATAATTCTGAGACTGTCTTCTATTACTAATATAGTGCTTTTTTTCTTCTTTTTTTTGCTTATACTTTTTGAAGAAATCTCCGTCAAATTTAGTCTTTTGTGGTTTCGCTTCCAAAGGTCGAAAAAGAAAAATACAAGTTTCTGCTAGTAGTTAAAAGTGTCTTCTAATTAACTGTAAAATTTCAAGAATATTAATATAGATTAGCTACTTGGATTTTGAAAAACAAATAGCATATAAAATTTAGTCTTAAAAAAAAGTCATATTTTATGTTTTTGGCAGTTCAAAGCAAAATATCATTTTAACTTGCTGTAAAAAATAATTAAATGGATAAAAACACATAAAAATTACATATTTAGAAAGATTATTTTCTTTTCTTTCCAACTATATAAATATTTTAAAGTTTTGACCAGTAATATATGAGAAATTGCAATTTGAACCGTTGAGCGTGAAATTTGTCAGTGTCCAATGATTTTAACAAACGGCCTGGTAATGCTAATTAAACTGCATCTAGTGTGGTGAGGTTCAATTTCTGGAACTCTGGTAAGTGTGTAGTACCCCTTCATTGCCATTATTCCCAGGTCCACTTTGACCCGGAGTGGTAATACCTGTTAGAGTTCCATCTATCGGTTAAATAGATCATAAAATGATTTTTTAAAAAAGGTGTTGAAAAAACCAAGTTAAAAAATTTGAATACCCAATAATAATGAATAAAAAAAACACAATTTTGGCATAAATTAACCCATACTGTAAAATCCAACCAACGTGTCTTTATTTATCAATTAACACTCAAAATTTCATTAAAATCTGATAATTCCCTGAGTTTTGGTAAATTTTTGTTGTAAAAAGAGAGATAATGAGATGAACATACTGGGTGAAAGAGAGAGTGCCTTGCTTGTTGAGTTAAAGTGAAATGTATTAGTCTAATTCATTTCCTTTTGGACCCAATTTTTTACTTTAGTTTTCCTTACTGCGGAGAGTTCTAGAAATGGGTTGATTTTTTTTTTGTTTGTTTAATCATTGAATTAGTAATTAGTAAAATTAGTAAAAATGAAAAACAAATTTTGTGTTTCTTAGTTAGAAACATATTAAGGTGTCTGCAAGATTTTAAATCTGAACGACACCTCTTTTCGGAGTTATAAATCGACACGTATATACCACAACATTTTTATATATATATAGATATAATGACAAATCTTTATCTTATGAGGCAATATACAGACTAGAAACAAATGTATGAAATGATTTTTGATTAAGTACCAGCGTTACTTTTTATCAGTTGCAGTTGTTTTTTTGTCGTTTTTTTTTTTTTTAAATAAAAAAGATTTTGTAATACTTATTTTGGGAAACAAGATAAGATGCAATTTTTGACAAAATTAAATGAAGGTTCATAACAGTAGTTTCTCTCTTGATCAGGTAAAAAGTAGTTCCATATTACATTTATGGAAATTTATTCTCTTCAGTTTAATATTGAGTACTACTTAAGTTTTGGTAACCCATCTCCCTCCCTGTTAAATATGGCCATGATAGCATTAATAGTGCCAGTGACAGCTATATTTGTTATATGCTCTTGAAATCAATATCAGGTGGTAATTGGATCTTGTTACATTTTAGCTTGTGAATCAATGACCCAAAAGCAATGGCACCAGCAGTCAGTTCATTTTTACTGTTACTCTATCATTTTCATCTCAACTTGAGAAATGGGTCTTCTAATTTCTTTGATTTGTACACATAGTCTACTACTCAAAAATTAATAATTGACAATGCTTTCTCTGAGAAATTGGAATACTTTTTATATCAGTTTACTATTAGCCAAAGCATTAACATATTAATGTAGCAGACCAAAAACCTTCTTTTTTTGTTTAAATCTTGCACTTATTGCATGAGAAAGAAACAATTTGGAAATTCTGATGACAATAAACCACTAATGAAACATGTCAATCTGATCTTCCAAACTCTTTTCCTCTTCCCATCAGATTTCATTGAAATCTTTATTCAACTTAAACATTTTTTACATAAAATGTTTAAGTAAAGATGATCTTAAAATAATGGAATATTTCTTTGTTTTTATAAAATGAGTATTCTGCTAATGATTATACTTAGAAGTTGTTTTGCTTGTTGATAAAGTTACAATACCATAGTTTCTCATCTCTTCTGATTGGTCTTTCACTTTGTGTGCTGATCATCTTAGCAAATAGGTTTTATGGGGAGGGTTGGTTGCTTGGTTTTACTGTATGTCAACTTTTGTTGGGTCAGTTTATGCCTGTTAGTTTGACAAGTATGATCTCCAATGATATGTGGTATACCTATCTTCACAATTATTTTAATCAGGTGAACACTTCATTATCTATTTGATCCATACATATCTTCGGCTAGACGGGCGGTCAAAAAGGCCCCCTCCGATCAATCGGCTGGTTACGTCAAGCCCTAGCACCTATATGATTTTCCCAACCCTATTGCCCTCATGGCAAGCCCCAACCCCTTTTTATCATATGGGTGCTAGAAGGTGGTGACTGAGGGTCTACATGTCCTGGGAATGACGTTAAACTCTATCTGATGGTGAGGTTCCAGTTTGGGAGGTTTGGGGAATGTGGAGCACCCCTTCATCACAATTGCTCCCTGATCCACTCTGACTCGGAGTGGTAGTACCTGTTAGGGTCCCATCAATGGGTTAAATAAAAAAATGTATTTATAAACAAAATTGTATTATCCATTAAGAATTGATTTATTTCAAAACATTATCGGCATTAAATGACCCACTGAGGTTGATATGCCGTAAAACCAAACCAAACCAAACCAAACCAAACTTTGATCCATACATGGGATCCTAACATAGACCTGGGGGTAATGGCAATAGATGGTGACTTCATACCCCCCCCCCAATCCAAAACTTCACTATTGGATACAGATTAGTATCATTCCCTTTTTGGTAGGGGTCTTCTCTGCAGAAGATGCACTTGGTATAATCAAAGTCCTGCCTACAGGGTGGTTTATGGTGTAGGATTGCTAGCCCGACACCCAAGATTTTGCTATTTACTCCTGATTTTTAATTTAGTTTCTCTCCTAGATTGATAGCCAACTAAAGCTAGAGGGCCCAATCTGCTCTGATATTTCATTGTTGGGTGGTGGAAAGAATAAATGGATTCCTGTTTTTCACAAGACCATTTGTTAAAAAACTGTCATTTAAACTTTTCTGATTCAGTTTTCCATGATTTGTGTGTGGCCTAATCATTGTAGTCCATCTACATAATATAATTCTCAAGAAATATCATTTCAACTGTTTAAAATTTAATTTTGTCTCTGATAACTTATAAGTTCATAAACTTAATTGTAAATTATTTTCATTTTCAAATAATATTTTGAAAGAATTTATTTCCAGTTTGTACACAATAAAAGTACATCCAACCTTCTATTAATGATCAGATTGGATTATAATTTGTAATTTCTTTGATGTCACAAGCAGTGAAATTTTTGTATCTCTTTCTACATATTATTTATTAGATATGTGCACCTTGCACTGTACTGCTTTTAACAACTTTTTGTTTTTATTCTTTAAAGTGTGAATAGTATACTACTAGAATGTAGAGACAATTCTATTTGAAGATTCAAGAATTCATATAGAATAATTACTTTTCAAAAAAAGATGTAAACAATTTTTTCAAGTTTTTTAAATTCATGTTTCTTTGATGATTTGCAATTATTCTAGCATGAATGCAAATTATGTCTACAAATTTTCATCAATGTTTTCAACCTAGCAAGTTTAAGGGTAGAAATTGAAATTCTCAAGCTATTCCAATGATGGCTCAATAACAATGGTATGTATAAAGATGGGTGTATTGCAATGTTTGTTTATTTTGTTTAAGTATATTGCATATCAAGAATTTGATAGTTAATAAAGGAACTTTCCAGTATGTTATTAATTCATACAATAGATTGAAGAGAAAAATCTAAAGACTCAATCATTAACTATTAATTCCATTATCCCACTTTAAAGTTGTTAACTGATCATCTTTCACCTTTGCATACACCACAGTTGCTATGTGTTATATGTTAAAGAACAGGAACATCAGATGGACCCATTGTCTGTAAGAGAAGTTGGAAAAGTCTAAATTTTGATAAGTTTTAAGTATAATCACTTTAGGAATTGGAATCTGATGCGTTAATTGTAAAGTTATATAGAAGGTGGGAAATATAGGGGGGGAATAGATGTTGTATCAACAAGCTCCCGCCGAGAGGGGGGGGGGCAAAAACAAGCAAGTCCACAGTCTTCCAGCAAGCCAAACCTTCCCCTGGTCAACACGCTCTTAGTTTTCGTTTAGCAGCTGCAAAAATCACATTTCTTTACTCGGTCGTTCGCATCAGTCAACCTGCTACTGCAACTTCTTACTGCCCCGCGTTTGACTCCTACGTTATTTATGTACGCATTTACCGAAACATCCTGGCACTTCGTGTCCGTCCAATGCCTAAATCGCGTCTACCTTCGCATGCGGGAGGACGCGGGCTCGATCCCGGCAAGCAAGCTCTTTTTCGTTCTCCGTCATACTCCCCCCTGATGTCCTCATCACAAAACGTGCAGGTGGGTGCTGGCCTCTTCGTTCGGGCGCTCCTTCGAAGTGGGGGAGCTGCGGCTTCTTCCTCCTCCTCTTCACTACTCTCTGCTTCCTCATTCACCTCTTCTTCATCCATCTCCTCCTCATTTTCATCATCCTCCTCTTCCTCATCGTCGGTAGTTTCCGAGACACTCACGTCACTCGCATACGGCAATTCCGATCCCGGTCCGCCCCTCTGCTCTTCATTCTCTGATGAATTATCAGTAATATTAAATGGCACATGCATTCCTGAAACAGGGCGTAAGTTTTTCACATGGTGAGGAATCCCATCGACCTGCACAGATTGGGGACAGTTAATTCCAGTTACTTGCCCTATCCTGGATTTACTCGTACACCTACTGTGAGGGATTCTCACCCACACAGCATCCCCTACTCGATATTTTCCCTGGTCATCTTGCGGTTCAGGGTTGGCCACGGTATCAATACCCTGAATGCGGACAGTATATTTGTATATAGTGTTAAACAGTGCGGTGGCAGTTGAGACGCTGTCTTTTTGCGTAACATTATACCAATAAACCACCTCTGGTATAGTACATTGTTTCCTTGCCGCAATTGTTTTCACACTTCTGTGGCTCCTTTCTACAATACTGTTTCCAGCTGGTTCATAGGCACACCGAAATTGGAGCCGTAGCCTGTTGGAACTGTTGGAAGTGTTGGCTGGTAAATGCAGTCGCATTGTCTGTCAATATCTCAATAGGTGGGCCACACTCATAGAATACTGACTCCAACTGGCGCACGACACTTGGTGAGTCTTGCGGGCGAATAGGTCGCCAGATTGCAAATCGCGAAGGACCACGATCAATGAGCGAGAGATAATGGTTACCGCCGTAATGCGTGATGTCAACGTCTATCCTACTCCAGTTGTCATCTACATTAAGTCTCCCTTTTCGCCAGTGCACAGGCGCTGGATCAATTGACTGGCAAGCCGTTAACGTTTTTACTGCCAGTCTTCCAGCAAGCCAAACCTTCCCCTGGTCAACACGCTCTTAGTTTTCGTTTAGCAGCTGCAAAAATCACATTTCTTTACTCGATTGTTCGTGTCAGTCAACCTGCTACTGCAACTTCTTACTGCCCCGCGTTTGACTCACGTTATTTATGTACGCATTTACCGAAACATCCTGGCACTTCGCGTCCGTCCAATGTCTAAATCGCGTCTATCTTCGCATGCGGGAGGATGCGGGCTCGATCCCGGCAAGCAAGGCAATGTCTTGCTCTTTTTCGTTCTCCGTCATAAGTTATTTATGAATTTTTAAAAGAAATGATGTATTGTTGATAGTTAAGTATATGAGAAAAGATTCAAACTTTAAACCTCATCTATTATGAAATTTTTAGTCCAAATTAATATATATATATGAAAAAAAAAAAAAATGCATGTTTGCTCTAAAAAGAGCAAAATACTAGAGTTGGCTGGTTTGAAATTTTGATTTTGGTATTGATTTGTTTTTTTTCCCCTTGATACCATGGTTTCTCGGTTCGGTTTCATTTTTTAAAGAAATTTAGTATTTTTTCGAAGGAAGCCATTAATTCTCTTGTGTAATGATGATTAGTAGGTATGTGCAATTTTGCTCAAGAGAAGTAATAAATATTTTAAAATTTTTAAACAATTTCTAAAAAATCAGGGAATTGTCCAATTTAAATAAAATTCCCAGCACTTTATTCATTAATGATTTAATTTTATAATTAATAGCTTATTTCATTAAAAAAAAATTAAAAAAAAAAAAAAATGTTAAGATCCTTTGCTCATTTGATTTAGAAAAAAAAAACAAAAAACGCTTGTCATGGAAATTTGCAAAGTCAACTTCTGAATTTTAGTTTCTAATTTTTTAATTAGACCAAATGGAAATTCAAAGTTTTGTACTTCAGAAATCTTTCATGAATCTTAGGTTACTGTCTTAAGAAGTTGAATTGTTGAAAACGAATAATAGATGTTTGATTTCAATAGACAACTCCATTAAACTTATATGATTGAGTCACAATGTTGACACCATCATTCCTGGAAGATTTGTCCTCCTAAATATCTAATCATTTTAGGTATGTTCAAAATGAGGAGTCAAATGATGTTTCACACAACTTACTGATAAATGGGAAAAATTCATGGGAAACTAAAGATGTCAATTTCATAATGCTAAATTACATTGCATAGCCAAATTCACTACTAAATTTTTAAGTGAATAAAAAAAGGTCTATTGAATCAGAGAAAAGACTTTTGCATCAATTCACTATATATATATATATATATTATATATATATTATATATACTGCTTTTTACAAAAAGAAAGCCAACTACAAAAATTAATTATTGTGTTTTAAGAAAATAACAAATTTTCAATTAACTTTTTTTCGGTTGTTGACTTTAGTTTAAAAATTTTTTTAGGTGATCTTCGGATTTGATCTTTCTGGAAATTTAAAAATTAGGGACTGTAAATTTTAATTCTTCAAATGACCAAAAGTTCAACCCTTCCTACAATCTGAATTGGTAAAAACTTAAAAAAATAAATAAAATAAGCTATTCATTATAAAATTAAGTTATTAATGAATAAAGTACTGAAAATTTCATTAAAATCAGACAATTCCCTGATTTTTGGTAATTGTTTTAAAATTAAGAATTTTTTTTACCTCCCTTTAATATTTTTTTAACATACCTATTTATATATATCTGGAAATATAAACATTTTAAAACAAATTAAGAACTATTTTAATTATTCTTAGTATCTAATTTTAGGTATATTTGCTAGATAAAACCATGTTGGTTTATAAAAAATCTTCATTCATTTTTCTTTGCAACAATTTTATTTTGTGATTGGCTACTAACTTAACAGAAAAGAATTACCCTTAAAAAATTCAGCTTGTTAAATTTAACATTAAAACAAAACTGACAACTACTTTTTATTTTCAGCTATTTTGTTTTGCTGACTTCATTTATTTACTTTTTATTATAACAAGTATTTTTTTTTTTAACATTTACCTTTTGATAACTGAAACCAAAAGATTACAGACATCATATTGCATTACACCACTTTTCAAAAAATGTATTCTAAAATATAAGCTAAATTTCTAAGTGTCATATCAAGTGTATTTTCTCCATACCATTTATTTTGTAAACAAGTAGATTTCACATTTTATTTTCTAAAATAGTCAATTAAATGTTTTTATATTTTTGGTCATTCTTTTTTAATTTTTGAATGGTATAAATGGTTGATAAAATTTAATTTAATATGAAAGGTTTTTTTCAACTGTGTTTTCTTGGATATGGTTGTTTGGTAGTAATAGCACTACACTGAATGGTTTCAGTTTCATAAAATATTTCTGTGCATTATTCCAGTGTGTAGATGAAACCCCCCAATTTTTTTTTTTTTCGGTTAAACCACCTTTCTCTACAAAATACTCTGGAAAAAGTAGTAAAAGTTTGCATTTAAAAAAGTTTTATTTTCTTTATTGAAAATATTGATGGTTTCACTGATTGGAGAGTTTTTGTTCAATATGTACAAATCTGATTACTCATTTATCTCCTCTCTAATGTCCAGATGTTAATTTTCTTTTCAATAAAAGAATTTAGGCTAAGTTACAACTCACTTATAATTAATTATCCATGAAATTTCACAAACATTGCTGTTAATGATATTGTCTGGAAAAACAGTTAAGAAAATTCCAAAAAGTGTTTCTGTAATTTAAAAAAATTTTTTTATGAGGTTTGGTTTATTTCTTGTGATTAAAACATAGATTGTTTTCTTGATTTCACCAAGAAGTGCAAATTATTGCTTACTTGTAAATTAAATCTATGAAAAGTAGAGTTATGTGGTTTGGTAGTTTTGAATTTGGTTTTGGTTTGTTTTCCTTTGATAATGCATTTTTTTTTGTTCGGTTTTTAATTTAGTATGTTTTCTTTCAAAAGAAGCCATTCCTTCTCTTTTGTAATGAGGATTAGTAGGTATGTGCAGTTTTACTCAAGGAAGATAATAATTTCCAAAGAACTTTTTTAAAATTTCAAAAAATCAGGAAATTGTCCAATTTTAAAGAAATTTTCAGCATTTTATTCATTAATGATTTAATTTTATAATTAATAGCTTATTTCATTAAAAAAAAATTTGAAAAAAAAAAAAAATTGTAAAGATCCTTTGCTCATTTGATTTGGGGGCGGGGGGGAAAGGAAAAAAAATAGTTTGTCATGGAAATTTGCAAAGTCAACTTCTGAATTTTAGTTTTTGGGGGGTTAAAAAATTAGACCAAATGGAAATTCAAATTAAAATGAACTTGAAAAAAAATATGTTAGGATCGGTTAACGTTTGCTCAGCTGATTATAAGAAAAAATTTCCAGTTCCTAATTTTTATATTTCTAGAAAGATAAATCCAAAAGACCACATATTAAAAATGAAAATGAAAAATTCAAAACTTTCAAGACCCCAAAAAAGTTATTTGAAAATTTAAGTTATTTTCTTAAAATTGTGAGTTTTTTCTTTTCGTATTTTTAAAGATAATATTTTTCTTTGAATTGATGAAAAAAAAGTATTTTCTCTTATTCAATTGATCCATTTAAAATTTTAATAGTGAATTTGGCTGTATAACTTTGGTCTATGAAATCGACATCATAAATTGTTTTTTATTTTGTACTAGTATTTATAATATGCCTAGACTGTGTACTTTGAATATCATTAGATCACATAAAAGAAAAAGGCCTCGCACTATAAAAAGGCAAGAAGCAGACGACATCCGGCAGAGACTATTACGGATGCCAACTATGCTGATGATCTATCACTTCTTGCAAATACACCTGCACAAGCAGAATCCCTACTACATAGCATGGAGAAGACAGCAGGGGACATTGTGAACTCCGATAAAACAAAGTTCATTTGTTTTAAAAAGAAAGGAGGCATCTCCACACTCGACAGTAAGCCTCTAATGCCAGTAGAACAATTTACATACCTAGGTAGTAATATCTCCTCCACAGAAAGCAATATTAATGCATGCATGCATGCATACAATGGATTGAAGAGAAATATCTAAAGACACTATCATTAACTATTAATTCCCTTATCCCACTTTAAAGTTGTTAACTGATCATTTTTCATCTTTCACTTTTGCATACACCACAGTTGCTATGTGTGTTATATGTTGAAGAACAGGAACATCAGATGGACCCATTGTCTGTAAGAAGAGAAGTTGGAAAAGTCTAAATTTTGATAGTATAATCACTTTAGGAATTGGACTCTGGTGTGTTAATTGTAAAGTTATTTATGAATTTTTAAAAGAAATTATGTATTGTTGATAGTTAAGTATATGAGAAAAGATTAATGCATGCATGGGGAAGGCATGGTCTGCTATAAACAGATTAACTGTCATATGGAAATCAGAACTCACTGACGAGTTAAAGTGACAATTCTTCCAAGCTGTAGTTGTATCAGTAGGGTAGGTTGATTTTCACCTTTTTTAGATATCAAAATGATTCAACTGGGGAAAATTGGGTATTGGTATAAGTACTGACACCAAAAAGTAGGTTTATAACTTGCACCAATTTATGAGCATTTAATTTTAAAGAATGTCTGATATGAAGTCCCTCCAAAATCTCAAAAATGTTTTTGATAAATTTATATATGAAATAGCTTAAAAATCTTATTTCACTCCAGAAAAGTTTGTAAATTTATTTTATTCAAATAAAATGAATAAGATATATCGAAAGTAACATTTAAAGTGAAATAATAACCCCCATCCCACCCTAACAGTTCAGACAAGTGGCATTTTACCTCATTAATTGAGATACATAAGTAATAGCATTGTAAGATATTGTTGTAGGGTTATTTTTTTCTGTTATCAATGGAACAAAAACAAACAAGTAAAGAACTCTGTTAAGAACAAATGAAGGGATTTTCTCTGAATGTTTGAGATGAGGCTTGAAGATTAGTATTATCTGCGTTATTCGGACTATTGTCCCCATCTTCATTGTTATTTGTACAACATTTCGGCCGATATACCCTCCGGCCTTCTTCAGGTATTTCTTCTCGGACTCTGGAACCTTCTCGGACTCTGGAACTCTCGGGGAACCTTCTCGGACTCGGAACCATCTTGTCGTATTCAAAAAAAAAAAAAAAAAAAAAAAAAAAATGAGTCTAGGTAAAAAATCATACATAAGTAAAATAGGTAGATATTCTAGCCAAATCAAGACAGGTTTATAAGTTCCCAAAATTCACACTCCGAGTGGATAAGGCAGTTAGGTTAAGACAGTTCTAAGTGACAGTTATCTCTGGAACCTGAGTTCAATCCTGAGTGAAAGCAGTTAGAAAAATAATTAATTAACACAACTCCTACCCCAGCTATGGTTAGCGGAATGAGAACAGGATATCCCTGTGGAATAAATAAAGAGTTAGGTTCAAAGTTCCGTGATGGCTCCCAAATATGACAAGAAAGTTCCCGAGTTTGAAAAGAAAGTTCCCGAGTCCGAGAAGAAATACCTGAAGAAGGCTGGAGGGTATATTGGCCGAAACGTTGTACAAATAACAATGAAGATGGGGACAATAGTCCGAATAACGCAGATAATACTAAATGAAGGGATGATGATTTTAATATAAGCTACCATTGTAATTTGAACACCCCTCTAAATATCTACTGGTTACTAATAGTGTGTCTTTTAAGTTTCTATTTTATATAATAACTGTAAGACATAAAGTTATAAAAAACCTGACAAAAATAATAGCAACTTTTATCATGCCATCCTATTAAACTGCTCTACATAAGAGTCCTTTGAAGCAAAGTAAGGGCTCATTTCATGGCATAAAACTTTTGTAATGATATGCCTATGTCTTGCTTTAATTCAATAGACCGATTGGGAAGCTGCAGTTAATTCTATTGCTCTTTCGACACTTTGTGAATGTGTAGGCAAATCCGGCAACTTTAAATTTGTCTAACTCTTTGATGACTCTACAAGTTCATAATCTGAAAATTCTCAGGCTCACAAGCTCCATTTTGCGACAGAAGTTGATCAATTGAGACCAATATGTGGAATCAAAATTTATTTTTGGTATTTTTAAAACCTCTTTTTGGTTTGCTCCCCTCTCCTAAGCAACATCCTCCTGTGGAAACCAGCACATGGACATGCAAGTGCGGGCCGTCCAGCAAAGACCTTCATTGACCAGCTCTGTGCAGATACTAGATGCTTTGCAGAGGACCTTGTAGATGAATGATAGGGACGGTTGGCGAGAGATTGTCATGGATATTCGTGCTACTAGCGCGACATCAGGATGATGATGACAACATTAAAAACCCAGAATCTGTTAAAGATAACTGAATCTGCAAATCCAGAAAATTGGAACCCCCTAAATATCTAATCATTAAGAATGTTGAAAATGCAGAAAGAAAAGTCACAATAAAATTACTTTTTGCATTTTAAGAAAATAACTTAAAATTTTCAAATAACATTTTTTCGATCTTCAAATTTTTTGACTTTTTGATAATTTTTTAAAATCAAATGAGCAAATGTTTAGAACATGATCCTAACATTTTTTTTAAAAAGTTATTTTTAATAAGATATCCTATTTACCTATTCATTATAAAATTAAGTCATTAATAAATAAAGTGCTAAAATTTCATTCAAATTGGACAATTCCCTGATTTGTGGTAATTGTTTTAAAATTAAAAAAAAATATTACCTCATTTGAGCAAAATTGCGCATACCAACTAATCATTATTACACAATGGTTTCCTTAGAAAGAAAAAATACTAAATTAAAAATGAAATGAAAAAACTGCAGTATTAAGGGAAAAAGAACTATACCGAAATCCAAATGGCCAAACCACCCGACTCTTCCATTCTATCAAATTCTTTAACACCACAGAAACTAAATTACAACTCAAAAGTTGACTTTACAGATTACTTGTGTTTCCAAATATGACATTTGCAAAATGTTTTCTCCTGTCACATAACATAAATGCTCCATAAAAACTGTCATTTTCGATGCTCAAAGTCAGTTTTTAGTCTTTAAAGGTAATTTAGTCATAGAATTCATGACTTGGATTTAAGTTTGATTATTAAATTTATGAATAAATTATCAACTATAAATAAATATTCATTAACAATTTGGTAAAATACGAAAGAAATCATTGCATAAACTATCCATATTTGTTTGTCCTTGGATAATACATTTTGGAGAGAAAAACTGAAATTAAGAACTATTTTAATTATTCTTACTAATTTTAGGTTTTTAGGTACATTTTCTAGATAAAAACAAATTGGTTTATAAAAAATCTTCATTTTTCTTGTTTACAACAATTTCATTTCATGATTGGTGTATTGGCTTAACAGAAAAGAATTACCCTTAAAAAATTCAGACTTGTAAAATTTAACATTAAAATGAAACTGGCAACTACTTTTTATTTTCTGGCTATTTTGTTTTGCCACTTCATTTATTTACTTTTATTACAAAAAGTAGTTTTAAAAATTTAACTTAGATAACTGAAATAAATAGATTTCAGACATCATGTCTTATCCCCTCCCACCTTTTTTATTTGAAAAAATTCTAGAATATGAAATAGTGTTAAGTGTCTGTTGTAATTCTTTCTTTTTTTTTTTTTTAATTTATTTTGTAAACAAATAGATTTCACACTTATATTCTAAAAAATAGTCAATTAAATGTTTTTATTTTATTTTTGTTCTATCTTTTCCTCTTACAATAGTATAAATTTTGATAAAATTTAATTTTATTAAAATCTGAAAGTCTTTTCAACTATGTATGTTTTTTTATTTTTTATATATAGTTACTCAGTAGTAATAGCAGTGCGAGGTTTAACAGTATGAAGATGAAACTGAAAAAACGTGATTTTTTTTTTGTTTTGTTAAACTGCCCATCTTTAATGAAAATGTTAAAGGATAATGAAAATGCTTTCCAATTATTAAAATAAGGATGGTTTTTTTTCTTTCAAAAGTCTACTTTTTAAATATACATACATTTTCCTTTTCCCAATTGTTTTTATATTTTGTAACAAATTTACTTTCAAGTAATATAATTTTATATTTCTTTTCTATCAAAACCAAGATTCAACTCTGTCATAAGAATATGTTCAATTTTTTCTGATACTGTTTACTTGGCATCTATTATTGACCTACAGCAATTTGCATAATCATTTTTGCACCAAATTTTCTCTGAAATGATTTATGAAACAAATTTGAAACATTTATATTAAAAGAAAAAAAAAATTATTCAGAAAATTTCTAAATGTGATGACTTTCTGAATTGGAAAGCTTGTATTAATGTATTCAGCAGAAATTTACTGTAACAAAGTTTTTTGTTTTTTAAAAAATTATTTTTTATTTTTAATTTTTAAAAATTCTTGGCTATTATTTGTATACTTCATAATGTTGATTGAAAATAAACAAAACTTTTTTATTTTCTCTTTCAGATCAGTGAGAGTGAAGTACCTTGGAAACTCCATTAATGTTTCAACATGTTTTATTGGAAATGTACAGTCAATTTTTCTAAAAGTGAACTCTTGGAGATGTCTCTGACATCTCTTCACTTGAAATCTTCAATTTGTTCACTTGTGTAAACCATAACCAAATGATGGATCTACATGGAGTGTGCCTGTATACGGGCCAGTTGAGCTCAGAAAATGACTTTGTAATGGTTGAAGCAGAGAAAACCACCCTTGCCGCTGATGTTATCAAGATGGCTGTCAAGAAGCTGAAGCTTGGCAACCCTGACAATTTTGAGGTTGCCGAGGTTTTCTGTTCTGGTGGCCAGCTGTGTAAAGAGCGGTGTGTTGAAGCCACCGAGAACCCGGTTCGAATTCAACTCCTCTGGCCTAAAGTGCTCAATGAAGACAGTTACTCCAGCCAAGGTTCAACTGGATACAGATTTTACATCAGAAAAAAAGATGTTGAGTTTAATAGTCGAAGTCTTTCTTGGTTAGATTATAAGCATCCTAGTCCTGTTGATTCTTTCCTAACTACATTCCTGAAGCAACCGACCAGTGATAAGGAGTACCCAGATTTGTGCAGTTTACCAGATTTAAATGAGAAAACGTTGTTAGAGAACATTAAAGCAAGGTTTTATAATGGCAATATTTACACTTATGTTGGATCTATTTTAATAGCTGTAAATCCTTTTAAGTTTTTTCCTATCTATAACCCAAAATATGTAAAAATGTATCAGTATAAATGGCTTGGTGATTTGCCACCCCATATTTTTGCCATAGCAGATGCTGCTTTTTCCACAATGTTACGGACTAAAAAGAACCAGTGTATTGTGATATCTGGAGAGTCAGGTTCAGGGAAAACAGAGAGTACCAACCTCCTTTTACATCACCTGACTGCTTTAAGTCAAAAAGGAAATCATGCCACAGGTGTAGAACAGACGATCCTAGGTGCAGGACCAGTGCTGGAGGTAAGGTTTCTATTTATTTATTTTTTAAATGTTTATTCAGTCAGCAACTAGTTTTCTCTTTATGAATTTGATGTATGTTGGTAATCAACCAACTAGACTTGTTAAAACGTTGACATTATTTTGTTAGGTTTTCAAACAACTTTTTTCCTCTCCTGAGATGTGCATATTTTTCTGTCTGTCTTTATTATTGGTTTGGAATAATATAATTTTGTAGCTTATTCATTTTGAATTATTGAAAATTAATAGAACTCATTAAAATGGGTAGAAACAATTGGTAATAATTAATTTTGATAGATATTTCCTCACTGGAATTTTATGGTTATGTATCTAGAGGGAGAAATCAGCATTTTTTGTCAACTTGAAATAAATGATTTTTCACTGTCAGCTGCTTGTTAGAATTTCATGAATCTGATAACATGTACCACCAAAGAATTTAAAAATTAATATTTACTACTGAAATGGGCATAGTCATATGCCAACAAATATTACTTTAATTCATCATACAAACTCTATTGGTAAAAACTTCCTGTATAATATTTGTTCTATTGGTCATTTAATATAGCAAGGTATTATTAACAACATATTAGGATATCAAATGTTAAAAAATGCTTTGTATTTCTAGATAAGATCAGTTGCTGACATTGATTTCTCTTATTTTTCTTATTGTCCGCTTATTGAAAATCTTTTTTAACTGCTTTGGATTAGTTTATTTCAGAGATAAAAGTTATTGTTTTTAAACTTGATCCGTCATTTAACTTTAATTTTTCTAAATGAAACGTACATGACAGGGCTCGACATTAATACCGTCACGTTGTCGATAAAATTACATCCGCGACGATCAATACGTCATCCATCCGGGACAGTTTGCCAGGGACGGTACTAATTTTTCCTAAAAGTTAGTACTACATTCCAATATTGGCCGTCCAGTGATTGCCCGAATGCTGACCTCAAAATGAGGCTACGGGACCGCAGGTCTATTCTCAAAGCCATGTAATGAATAATGGTGGAGGGAGATAGTTTAAAAGGACCGAATTATGTACTACTAACCTTACTCAGGGTAACTTGAAGTAAAAAAGTATTTTTTTTTTAGCTCAAAACACATTAGGAAATGGATTTTTTTTTTGTCCAAATATCCAGAATTATCACTGCTTCAGCTTTTCTTAATGTTTTATTACATGTTATTATGCTACTGATGACTGACAAGTATAGATGATGCTAATGAATTAAACAAAAATATTTTGATTTCGGGACGGTCCAAACCCCATTCGGGACTGTTGATAATTTTTGTTCGGGACGGTCATGAAAAAAGTTAGTGTCGGGGCCTGGTACTGATATTTCCTGAAAATGTGAAAATGCTGCTCTATTTTTTGTTAATCTTCCTAGCATTCCCAGTTGATTTTTTTTATTTGTGGTTATTATTATTTAATCATGTTAGTTATATAGATCTTTGTAGGTGGAGTTCAGAACTGTTTGAATTATGCAAATATCTCCAGTGGTTCAAAAGTTATGAGAATTAAAACCCCGAAATTGGGGGTACAAAAGTGGACATGATTTTGTTAAAAAAATATGTCAAATCATTAAAACAATAAATTTAGTAATTTCTTCATCATTTCTTTATTTTTGGAGCAATTTTGATAAAACTTTGCATTCTTATGTAAAATTGTATGTTCTTTCTGATTCTGCACTTAAATTTTATGTATATCCATGCTAGAACCCATTATTTGGGGAATAAAAAGTAGGGTTATCGAGATTTTTTGTTTTTTTAAGATTACCACAACATTTTCATTTTAATACGGCATATATACACATATATAGTATTAATTTATATAAATAACATCACTTTGGACTTAAATTTTTTTTTTTTTAAATACCTGCTATGTTGTATTACATACAAGAAATAGAATGATTCTATATAATTTTATTTAACAAAACCTGTCCTGTGTGTCCAGATTTGTTTACGTATAACACATTTTCAGCTATTCAAAGAAAAAATACTGTTTTAACTCTCTGTAGAAAATAATTCAATTGATAAAAATACATAAAAGTTACATATTTAGAAAGATTATTTTCTTTTCTTTCCAACCATATAAATATTTTAAAAATTGGACCAGAAATAGGTGATGAATTACTAATTCAAAATGGTATGGTTTGGATAAACGATGCCTTGCTGAGAGTTATTTACATAGGGAGGACAACTGAATTTGATTTTTTTTTTTTTTTTTTTTCCAAAATTCAAAGTTTCAAAGTAAATTCCTGACGGTATACAATCGTTTTTATTTTTCACATATTTCATATGAAAATAATCCTAAGACTGTCTACTATTCGGCATATAGTGCTTTTTTTTTGCTTATCTTGTATTTAAAAAAAAAAATCGCCTTCAACTTTGTCCTATTGTAGTTTCTCTCCCAATGGTCGGAAAAAAAAAATTCTTCTTGTAGTTGTCCCCTATTTAAGTATAAAATTTCAAGAATATTGATAAAGATTAACCAAAATAACACAGAAAATTTGAAGCGTAAAAAAATTTGTATCACATGTTTTTCAGCCCTTTTAAGAAAAAATACCATTTTAACCCGCTGTAAAAAATAATTCAATCGATAAAAACCTATGTAAATTACATATTTAGAAAGATTATTTTCTTTTCTTTCCAACCATATAAATATTTTAAAGATTAGATCAGGAATAATGCAAATTAAATCTATTGTGGTCGGAAAATTACTGTGTACTAGCCGTTTACATATAAAAAGAATAAATTTTAAGTTTTTTTCCACGTAAAATTCAAATTTTGACATAAAAGCCTGACGGTTAACCATCATGTAAATATCACAATTTATATATCAAAATAATTCTGAGAGTATATAGTATCAAAGATATAGTGCTTTTTTTGTGCTTAGCTTATACTTTTTGAAAGAACTTGTGTCAACTTTCGTTGGTAGTGGTTTCGCTTCCGAAGGTCGAAGAAGAAAAAAACAACCTATACGATATAGTATAAAGTGTCTACTAATTAAGTGTTCAATTTCAAGAATATTGATAAAGATTATCCTCTTTGATTTTGCAATGCAAACTAATGACTAAAATTTAGGCCCGAAAAAATGTATATTTTTTTGTTTTCAACTTTTCGAGAGAAAATAAGGTTTTAAATCGTTGTAAAAAATAATTCAATGGATAAAAACCCATGGAAATTACATATTTAGAAAGATTATTTTCTTTTCTTTCCAACCATATAAATATTTTTAAGATTGGTTAAGAAATACTCGAGAAATTGCAAATTTAACTGATTAAGGTCACAAATTTGAAAATGTCCGCATTTATCAGCTAACTGCTTGTAATGTTAATCTTCCAGTCATACTAATTTGTTCTGTTGCCTGTTTAACTTTGATTTAGGAGTTATAGAGATCTAGAGAAACTCAAGTAATTTCTTATACTTTTCTACAAATTCAAGTAAAAGCAACTGCATATTTATGAAATATAATTGCATTGTGTTAAATGATAGGAAATATATTTTTGTCAGAAGCACATAGACTGCATATTAGGGCTTGTCAACTGAATAGTAAATAGTGAAATCTGACAAATATTTGTGAATTTAAATTAACTGTTTCTGTCCAAATTATTATTGCATAGTAAAATCTCTTTTGTTAGAACTGCTTTCCAATGACATGATTATCTAAAATCTTGCAATTTTAGGATTAGATTTATATTTAAAAAAATCTTTTCTTAATAGAACTAATTTTGTCTGTATCAGTTTGTCTAGTAAGCATAACATTGCTAAATAAGGAAAACATGTTTTATAAAGCAAATGACAAATCCTGGATATATAAATGCATCCAGTTAATAGAACTCCTTAAAATATTTATTTCAACTAATTAAATTGTCTTGTTTCATGTCATCAGATAGTCATTAAAATGGAATTTTAATCAAATATATTAATTAACCAAAGTAACTTGTATCAAATATTTTTTTCTGTTTTTAGATTTTTAACAGTATAACTTTGTTTCAGATTTCAAACTTTCTTAAAATGAAATTAAGTTATTATTAAACATTCTTGATTGCTCATCTATCTATACATCTATATAAAGGGCAGTTGTATGTATGCATGTCTGGAGGAAACTATGAAAATTAAACTATTAATGACATAGTAAATATATATACACACATTCACTATCACCAGTGTTTGTTTTTGTGCAAAAATAATGATTTTATTTATATTTGGGAAGATATTTAAAAATTAAAATTTGAATAGCAACAGAAAGGAAAGTCATTAGTGTGTTCGTAATTAAAACATAAACAAATCAATTATGGGAGAGCAAAACAATCAATTTTTTCTTTTTATTTCTTGTCAGCCACTATTTATAAAATAATTGTTTTAATTTAGTATTTTAATTATTGTTTTTCATGTTAATTTAATTTTTTTAATTATTGGGTTTCTTTTTTGTTCAAATATTAAATATACTATTATTAAATCTTTAAAAAATCATACTGATGTGTTAATTTTTCGTATTGAAAAATAATGCAAGAAATTATATGGAGGTCTGATCTCCCTGACAAGCTGAAGCGACAGTTCTTCCAGGCTGTGGTTGTATCGGTGCTGCTATATGGCTGCACCACTTGGACCCTAATGAAGCGTCTTGAAAATAAGCTAGATGGAAGCTGCACAAGAATGCTACGTGCAGTCTTGAACAAATCGTGGAAGCAGCACCCCACGAAGAGACAGCTGTACGGTCACCTGCCTCCCATCTCTCAAACTATCCGAGTGAGACGGACAAGGCATGCAGGACATTGCTGGAGAAGCAAGGACGAGCTCATAAGCGACGTTCTCCTGTGGAAGCCAACACATGGACATGCAAGTGTGGGGCGCCCAGCAAGGACCTACATTAACCAGCTATGCGAGGATGCTATATGCTCAGCAGAGGACCTCCCAGGTGCAATGAGTGATAGGGAGGGTTGGCGAGAGATTGTCATGGATATCCGTGCTGCAAGTGTGACATGATGATAAGATAAAAAATTCAATAATCAAATTTTAATTAAATCTACATTTTTAACTGTTTCAAAATTTTCATAAATATTGCATTCAACAATCATATGGGATAAACAATCATTTATTCAATCTGATTTTTTAAAATATAATTCACTTTTTTATGGACAGTTTAAGAATTAATCACTTAGTTTCACTTTTGAACATCCGTACCTAAAATGAATCCTGTAATTTGATATTTAACTTTTAAACTAATTCAAATTTCTTCTGTAAAATTTCCATAAGTACTTTTGTTTTGATATTTAAAATTTCTACATTTTAATTACGCCATCATATTTCACTAACAAACAATGAATAGTGATTGCCATTTATGACAAATGAGTATATGATTTTCATCTGTAATGAAAACACAACAGAAAAAATTTCTGTAAAAATTTTTGATATTTAAAATCTGTACATTTTCATTACGCCATCATAAGTAAAACAATTAATGATAAATTAAATATATATAAACATACACTATCACCAGATCTTGATTTTTGTGCAATAATAAGGAAGATATATAAAAATTAAATAGTTACAGCAAGGGAAAGCCATTAGCACATTCATGATTAAAATATAAACAAATCAATTATGGAAGACCAAAATAATCATTTTTTTTTTTATTTATTTTTTCATGTTAATGCAATTATTTTATAAATAGTGGCTAATTTAATTTTTTAATTATTGGGTTTCATTTTTAATGTTCAAATATTGAATATACAGTTATCAAATCTTTAAAAAAATCATACTGATGTGTTAATTTTTCATATTGAAAAATAATGCAAGAAATTAGTAATGGATTAGAAGATAAAAATTCAATAATCCAGTTTTAATTAAATCTACGTTTTTACTTATTCAAAGTTTTCTGAAATATTTTATTGAACAATCGTATTGGATAAGCAATCATTTAGTTAATCTAATTTTTTTAAATTATTATACCCATTTTTTTGGACGGTTTAAGACTTAATCCCTTAGTTTCACTTTTGAACATCCATACATAAGATAAGTACTCTAATTTGATATTTAACTTTTAAACAAATTCAAAATTCCTTTAAAAATATAAGCTTCAAAATTCTTACTTTTTATTTTTTTCATTTAATATTTTGAATTGGAGATAATATTTTTTAAATTTAAAAACAATATACAATAATAATTTAAATTATTCAATTGTATCATTCGATCAATTGGCTACAGATTGAATTAATGATTTTTTTATATAATTATTTATCAAATTTTACATAATACAAAAAAAATTAAAGAATTACTTTAATTTTGAATTTGGTCATTTCATTTTAATTCAATTACTTATATACATATATAATTTATTTTGCTTTGAAATATAATATGATTGAACTAATTGTCTCATATCTTTTTTTTTAAATTGGAAATTATTGAATTAAAATTTCTTAGTATATGTTATATATGATGTTATTCTATCTATGTAGGCAAAAAAAAAAAAAATTGCTGATGTCCTACCAGTTCTTTTTCCTGTGGGCATTTTTATAGGGCACCCAGGGAGGATCCAACTCACGATTAGTAATCATGGTTCTGTGAAACTATTTTTTTTATCCTCCCACTACCCAGGCGAAACCGGATACACACTTCTAGTTATTTATACTTAAAACATTGACAACTTAAATGGAGGTTTGTGTACAAACTTAGATTGTGAAGCAGAGCTGATAATGTGAGGAAATGTTTCCTTTGTAGAACTTAAAATTGGTGCTATTCACTCAAGATTGAATTTCCAGAGATTTCTTAATATAAATTTAACACTGAAAATAATTTTCTGCATGTTGGAAAAATTACTAATGAGAAAAGTTTGAAAGCTTATCTGAATTTTGTTTAAAACAAAATCAGAAATTGTTGTCTTTCTGTTAAATATTGTCTTTTGATCTTTTATTTCATCCAACTGACGAGTAACACAGATTTTAATGACAAAGCAGAGTGACACATAACTTTTCTTTTTTGTAGTAAGGAATACTGTTCTGCCACTAAATAGTAAAACTAGATTGTAGCAACTGACTTGTTTGGTTGGAAATAGAAATAAATTGATTTTATTTTTTTGTACTATATAAATAGCATGGAGTATGTTAGATAATATTGGCATTTTGAGGATTTAAAAAACATTTTTTTTTCTTTACAGTTGTAAGTAAAAATGTCAATTTCACATCTTGTATACATTTCTAAATTTTAAAACACTTAATGGTTGAATTTAAGTTTTCTGGTTACTTTTGATATTACAAAAGTAAGCAACTTTGTGGGTCTACTTATTAGGAAAAAATAAAGAATAAAAATGGATGAAATACTTAGTTTTCTAATTTCTAAACCATATGTTTTGTGTTTGCTTTGTAAAAGAAATACAACCAATTTAAAAATAACTTTGGTTTTTACATGAATGAGAAATAAATATACTGATAGTTTATGTTGTGTGTTCAAAATGAAAGGATAAAATAAGAGGGTTACAAGTAGTTTAAAAAAAAAATGCTTGTAGAGTGATTTTTTTACAGGAAAAGAAAATTTACAAATTCAAGTTTTTTAATTTTTTAAATTTATTTTTATTTAAAAAAAAACATTAACCAGAGTTAAAAAGATCAAATGAATTCCACCCCCCCCCAACCACATCTTGTCTGTCTATCATCCCTATCTACTGAAATTCTATAAATGATATCATCAAATGCTGAAAGAGTCTTTCAGCACTTCCTGTTCCATTCATAAGAAGACCAAACATTATTGGATTGCATTTACACTATGAGAATACCATTTTACCATGAAATAATGTGTGTGATAGTGGTGTTTCTTGTTTGTTTTTTCTTCCCACTCTTTCTTGAAATTGAATTATTTTATGTGCTTTATTCTTGTTTTTGTCTTACGCTAGAACTCTAATTATAAGATATCTATGCTCCCACTCTCAGTATTTCAGAAAGAACTTCAATCTTTTTTCTCAATTATTCACAAGTGCCTGGCTGATTGTTAATGACATTATATCTCTTTTTATCATGAGTAATACTTGTACACATACAACAAACCTTTTTCTTTCTTTTTTTATTAGTTAAGTTTTGAGTTTCTTGTCAAAATGAGAGGGGGGGGTGATTTGCTGTCAAGTGACTTCACCATTCTAGAAATAATTTTGTATTACTGAAGTTTTAGAATTTATGGTAATGAAGTTAGCATAAAAGTTGACATTTTGTTTATCAGTTACTTTAACAGTGAATTACAGGATTTTTTGTCATTTGGGGAAATTGGTGAAAATTGTCAATAACTTTAATTTTTTTGAAAGACAAATGCAAAATTTGAAGTAAATCTGAAATTATTTGAGAATAATATAAAGAAATGATTTATATCAATGCTAGACCTGCCCAGTATCAGTAATTGACTTTTGCTTCTTTCCAGTATAACACCCATCTAGGTTTCTAAGTCTCACCATATCCCAACTGCAACTCCCCTGATCATTTTTAACTGTGACTATCCTACAGTTTTTCTCTTCCTGTCTTCTTCATTCCTCTGTATTTCTTTGACTTTCCATATCATATGAGACCTTCTCTATAATCAGGAGCCTCTCCCATTTTCTAACTGCCCATTAATTTAGGTACATATCACTTTTGGCTTATCTCAGCCTCTTTTTTTTTTCTTTCTTTTACACTAGTCTGACATTTTTTTTAAAGGCTGGCATTACAATATTAATAAAATGACTTCTTATTCTGAATAAGAAGTCCTTCTAATTTTGAAATTTTACTATAAATACTAGGGATATATAAACAATTGGAATGTTTGTAGTTCAGTTGTCTGGTAAATGAATGCTATTCATGGATATGTGTATTAAAAAAAAGAGTAATGAATTAACCTACCAATCATTTTGCATGTTTTCATCATGGTCTCTTTATTAAATGTGCTTTAACAGATGTCTTGTAGAGATAGAGATTACTGTTGTAATTTAAAAAAATAAACTGCTTATCTTTTATATGAAGAGGCTCTTGTTTCTCAAGATTTCCCTTTTGAGTTCTATATGAATTGAGTCGGAACATTTTGATATATGTTAACTTCATTGTATTTGAAAGCAAATAAAATTGGGCAATGTTGCTGTAGAAATGCTAATATTTAAATAAGTAAATCTTATTCATTTCAGTTACTCAATGTTTTGTTGATTATTTTTGAGAAATTTTGTTCTTAACTTGTCTCTATTGCTGAGAATTTACATAAAAGTTACAAAAAGTGGTTTGTCATAAATAGCCCTTTAATTATGGTATAAGATGTATTAAAAGAATCCTTTTGTAATAGGACAATTGCAATTAATAAAAACATTAGTTACATTTTTCACAAAAACCTTTTAAAATGACTTGCGTTTCAATTTTGAATCATAATAATTATCCAATACTTATCTCAAGCTGTATTATTTGGATTATTCGGACTATTATTCCTCATCTTTATTGTTATCTGCACAACGTTTCAGTGGATGTGCCCTCTGGCCTTCTTCAGGTATTTCTTGTTTTCTCTTTGAACTCAGGAACCTTATTGTCGTAATCGGGAGCCTTCACGGAACTTCAAACCTAACTCTTTATTCAATCCACAGGGGTAGACTCTTCTCATTCCGTTAACCATGACTGGGGCTAGCATTAAGCTGTGTTAATTATTCTATGTTACTGTCACCCTTGATTGAACCTGCAGCCTAGAGATGAATGTCATTTAGTTATTTCATGTTATTGTTGTTAGCATTTGTGAAAAATAATCAGTTAAAATTAAAAAAAAATTAAAATCAATATTGAAATTACAGTGGGATTCTAATGTCAGATACAATCATCTATTGGTTTGTTTACAATTAAGCAGATGCTAGTGGTGAAAACCAAAAGTGACCTTTTCATTACTGGGGTGATTTGGGGTGCTTATAAGAGACTTAATATAATCACACCTTGAAAAATCTTTGAATGAAAATAAATTTTCCATAAATTTCATTGGAACTTCTTTGCTATTAGTCATGAAAAAAAGGACTAATGGATGATATATATAAAATGCACTGCAATTCATCTGGTGACACACACAGAAAAGCACAGATCTATAATGCCAATTCCTTTTTAGAAAGTAATCAAATCCTTATCCAAAGTTTTGTATGTCCCAAGTAGACAGATGGAAGATAAAATCAAATCATTTGGTTTGGATTGTCTCATTCATAATACTTTGAAATTGACAGGAATTTCAACAGCCACAACCTTGAATTCTCTGTACAATGAGTTGTCATGCATCCTTATACTATTGTGCCTTGTAAATATTCTTAAAAGTTCTGTGCATGGAGATAAAGACAGTGCTGAAGATGAAAGCATGAATGAAAAGGAAAGCTACATTTTTAAGAATGGGTCTGCATATTCTAAGTCCCGCCGAAAGGGTTGGCCAATTTTGTGTTGATTCTGTCATCAAGCTCGGCTTTATAATGGTTGGCTGATTGCTTGCATTTTAAGACATGTCATCCTGTCTAGGGTTATTTTATGCCAAAGAAGTTTTGTTTTATTCATTTTTGATGGGTATCAAATTTTATTTAAAACTCAATTTAAAAAAAAACATTTTTTTTATTTTAAACTCATTTTATTTTAAACTCATTTTTTCTATTTAACTCATAGATGGGACTACCATGCTTAGTCAGAGTGAACCTGAGGGTAATGGCAATGAAGGAGTACTCCACACTCCCCATAGCTCTAAAATTGAAACTTCACCATTAGATGCAGTTTAGTGTCTTACCCAGGACACTAAGACACTCAGCCACTGCCTTCTAGCACATAGATGATAAAAGGGTTGGGAGATTGCCATAAGGGCAATAGGGTTGGGACAATCATATAGGTGCTAAGGCTTGAGGTGGCCAGCCGATTCATTGGAGAGAACCTCTTTGACTGTCTGTCTATCCAAAGTGGAGTGTTGCAGATCATGGACTGCTCAGTCACCAGGATTCTGTCCTTAAGCATCACGTGACCCTATAGGGAGGATTTTACCCCTCTGTAGACGTGCAGTTGGTGTATTCTACTACAGAATGGGATGTTTGTAACTTCCTTATGGGTTCACAAGGGCAACATCACCAAAAAAAATCACTTTAAAAATAGGTATTAATGAATTTTATGAAAATGTTTACTTTTAATTTAGATTTTAGATTGTATTTCACTATCTTTGAAGTTTTAATAATATTTATCTTGTTTGTTATTTCTTGTGAAAATAAATTTCTAAACATGCAATGATTTTCTTCTAATTGAGATCTTTCTATACCAAATCATTTGATTGAAATATCTCTTGTCATGTTGTTACATTAGGTGCATCAATTGAAACTAATTAAAAAAATTGAATATACTCATTCAATTTAAATTACTGCAATCCTTAAACAAGATACCTTAGAGCATCTTATAAGTATAATAAGATTTTAAAGTTTCCTTCTAATTGGCTTGTTATTATAAGTGAAGGTAATTGTAATTTTTTAATAGAAACTTTTTGTTACGCACATGGTTTTTGGGAATTATGAAAAATTGCTAAGAAAAATAAATTTCCTGGTTTGATTTAACCCTTACACACATGTGTGTATATATATATATATATATATATATATATATATATATATATATATATAAAACCTTGAAATTAATTTTTCTTAGCTATTTTTCATTTCTTTAACTCAGATCAACTTAGTAGTTGTAGGTTTTTTTAGCAGTTAAGAATGTAATCAAATATCACCCTGTTACATTTATGGATTTGCTGTTTTGTCATTGTGATTGTTGGAGGTTACTTCATACTTACCTGGCCCAGCCGGTGGTCCAGTGATTAGTGAAGTAATTAACAGCGTTGATCCCAGGGGGCTATCCTCCCAGGCAATACCTGCCCCCTTGATTTAAAGGGGAGGGCTGGGTTTATTGTCCAGTGCAATTTTTGTACCTGCCACACATGAATCACGGATTGTGGGCGGCCCCACATTAAAAGGGCCTTGTGCCTAACCCGTACACTTGGGGTACGTGGTAAATACCTCATGATAAATTCCTGTTTGTATTTTTTCATTTAAATCTAACAAAGTTTAGTTTCATAACATTTTTTAAATAGTTCTATTAATACCTGGGCCATATAGATAATAAAATCATTTTGGTTTTGATTGATGTCATTATAATCTTTATACGAAGTAGATAAGTGCTACAATAAAGGATTTTGGACATTTCAACTGTTAGATATTCGTAAACAAACAGTATTTTCAAGTTATGAAGATAATTTTATTTAGATATTTTGTGCATGTTATTTAGAGTATATTGACAAAATGTAAAACTGAATTTAAGATGTTATATTAATTTCTTTGTTGTTGTATGTAATATTCCTTGTTTTAGCTGTATAACTAATTGGGGAAGGGTCTTTACTCTTTAGTATGAACCTGTAAATGTTTTAACCTTTTCTTTTGATTTAAAAAGAAAAAAATTCTTTCAAGGCAAAAAAAGAAGAAAAAAAGAAAAAGAAGGCCCTTCTTGCTGTGAATTTTGTTTATTTACTTTAATTTCATAAATGCCAAAAGAAAAGCGTGTTGAAAAGTTGAAATAATTTCTTTTTTTAAATTTATTGAACTTTGTATTAGAGAAGGAAATAGTATCTGTTTAAAAAGTTTATGTAATACCTTGTTTAAGCTCTTAAACAAAAAAAATAAAGAAAAAAAACTTTAATATTTATTCTGCCCACTCTCAAATTATAACTTGGGAGTGTGCATAATGACATTAGGTTTTCATTTCTAATGTGTGATAATAAATTGTTGGTCTATATTGTCTGTCATTAAGAATTAATTATAAATAACGCTGGTACGTAGGTCTATCAACTAGTCCTTTCTATAATGTTAGCAACAATTTTCATTTTATCAAATAGCAGTCTGCTTTACCATTGCCACTTCCTCTCCTTCTCTTATCAACATTGTGGTTCTACAATCTATGATGATAGAGTAGACTGCAAGGATGATTGTCAATAAATCATATGATAGTTTTGTCCACTTTTAGAAACTTATGAAAATGTTGCAAGGATTGATAAATTTGGAGGGATTAAAAAAAAGTAATCTTGGTCAAATTTAGAAAAAAGTTAAATTAATTTGTGTTATTTATTTTATTTTTTATAATCAAGTATTATTTACTTAAAAAAGAAATTACAAAAAAAGAAAAAAGAAAAATATATTTTTTGTCTTTTAGTCATGGCTTGTTAGAATAGTATATCTATTTTAGTGAACTGAATAATCATTTATAAAGGAAGTAGGAACTCGTGTTTGAATAACTTTGTTATTGCTGGCATAGTGAAGGAGTGACCCTCACAAAAACGAGCAAGCCATTTAGCTGTTTCTTTTTTGAGATGCCATCATCCCTACTACTGCTACTAGATAATAGATATACACACCCTCTTTCTCTAACAGCACTTGTTTGCATTATGCCTCTTATTTTATTTCTTTACACTATGCACATTACAGTAAAACTATGCCAAAAAATGTTTTTGTAAAAGTATATATCAAAATACAGAAAGTTCCCAGAAGACAAAAATAACTTCTGTTTATATCTGTCTTTAGAGGAATTTTACCCAATGTGAATTAAAGTGTTGATTTAGGATTGCTATTTTGTCTCCTGAATCCTGACCCAACTTAGGAGAGGAGGAGTGGTTGTTCTCTTCCTCATAACATGATTACTCAGCATGAAGGAAGAGAAGCCACTTTGAAATTAGGTTTACTCATTTACTGGCTAAAGCTTTCTCTTATGTTACTAAGAGTCATACTCATTTGATTATATATAATTTGCATCTCTGCACTGAAAAAAGTTTTTCATTCTTTCTTTGTCTATGGTGTGGCTTTGAGGAGTTGAGGAAATTCAACTTAAATAAATTATTCATTTTTAGCTAGCAAATGGTATTTATTTATTTATCTTTTTTTTTTTTTTTTAATTTTAAGAACTTTACCCAAAATACAATTTGTTATTGTAGGTTTTTTTTTCAATTTCATATAGGTAAATACTTTTACATACATCACATTGATTTGTGATGTAGTAAATGTAATATAAAGTTTTTGTTTGCCTCAATATTTGTTCCAGGATCCATTTTGGCATAACTAAAATTTTAGCCAGTAGTACTCTTAAGCATTCTTATAAGAATTTGTCTTGCCTGCAGAATGAATTTTACCAAGTTTTTTCAACTTCAAATCTCTGTTAGTAAGATTTTAGTCTTAACTGACACCTAGAAAAATCAGTTTTTCTATCCTTTTTCTTTCTTTTTCTTTTTAGTCTTATCTATTGAAAAAAAAAAAAGTTTTCAAAACTTACTGTTGTTAACTATGAAGATTGTTGGCTGGTTGGATTTTATGGCTTGTCAATCCTTGTTGGGTTATTTCATGCTGAAGATGTTTTGTTTTATTCATTCTTGATGAATATTCAATTTTTATTTTTAAACTCTGTTTTCTATAAACACATTTTTTTACTCATTTTTTTCCTATTTAACCCATAGTTGAGACCCTAACAACTACTACCACTCCGGGTCAGTGAACCTTGGAGTAATGGTGATGAAGGGGTATCCACACTCCCCAGTGCTCCAAAATTGGAACTTCACCATTAGAATGAATATTGTATCTGAACAATTTTAGAGAATATTTTAAATTAGATTTTATGTTTAGAACTCTTTACAAGTTTTGTTACTATATGAGATGTGATAAAAAGGTTTATTGAAAGTGATGTTTTAAATTTAAAAAAAAAAAAGAAAAGAAGGATTTAGTTGAAGGCATGTGCAAAGCTGAGTAACTTGTATAATAAAATAATAATGTCTAGACATGTGGACTTCATGTAAATGTGTCAGTGCCAATTTGAAAAACCATTATGAGGTCAGTCTTCCATACTTTTTGATGAGAAATTTTTGTTGAAACACAGTATTATGTAGCTTCAGCACCCTCCCTACCCACCAGATCTAGCTCTGCATGACCATTTCTTGTTTTCTAAATTGAAAATATATCTCTAGGGTAAGATTTGAGGAGAACATTAAAAGAAATATAATGGTGCAACTTCATAGCATATCAAAAGACAAGTTTCAATAGAAAACTCACTGGAATAAGTGTTTACTAATAAGGATTCTATTTTGAAGAAAATTAACATTTTTGTTTATTGTGCATATCCATCTTGATAAATACATTGTATACAGCTATAATCTCTTTACTTTTTGAACACACTTTATATTATCAGATTTCTTGTGTATAGCATATTCCAAAAAATGCTAACATTCAAAACTGAATTTATTCTCACATTTTAATGAGTTTTTTTCTAATTTCTTTTAAAATGTTGAATATATCTGTACAGATGTGATATATTTATCAATGTAAAAGGAGTGTTAAGTTGATTTCTATTTTGCAGCTTGTCTATAACTTGTTGAAAATTTTGCACCTCTCTAAAGTAAATTATATTATGATGTTACTGAATAGAATTATTGCTCATAAATATTCATACTATTTAGGTATTGTGGATCTTTTTTCTTTTGGTCTGAGTTATTTCATTGAAGCTTTAATTACTAGTCCTAATCTGTTTCCTGACTAAGTGAATTTATATGAACCCAGGATAGCAGTTTATTCTGGTTATTTGATGGTTGACTGCTGACTATTATAAAACTATTTACAAAGTAGTGGCATCTCAATTTCTTTTGCTTGATAAAGAAAGAAAAGATTGAGTTTTCTTTCTAAAAATATTTACATGGTTGGAAAGAAAAGAAAATGATCTTTCTAAATATTTAATTTGTATGTGTTTTTATCCATTGAATTATTTTTTACAGCGAGTTAAATCAGTATTTTGCTGAAAATGTGAAATATAAATTTTATTAGAGAATAAATTTAATACGTTATTTATACATTACGTATATAGAGCTCTGTAAATGGAGTTCAAAACAGTCTGAATTATGCAAATATCCCCAGTGGTTCAAAAGTTATGAAAATTTAAAGCCCTGAAATTGAGGGCACAAAAGTGGACATGATTTTCCTCAAAAAATATGTCAAATCACGGACCAATTCAAAACAAGAAATTCAGTAATTTCTTAACCATTTCTTTATTTTTGGAGCAATTTTGATAAAACTTGGCATTCTTATGTAAAATTGTATTTCTTTCTGATTCTGTACTCAAATTGTATGTATCTCCATGCTGGAACCTATTATTTGAGGAATAAGAAGTAGGGATATCAATTTTTTACATTTTTAAAAAAGTTTTCCACAAGATTATTCAACATTTTCATTTTAATACAGCATATATACACATATATAGTATTAATTTATATAAGTAACATCACTTTGGACTTTGAAAAAACCTTTTTAAATACCTGTTATGTTGTGTTACATACAGAAATGGAATAACTTTATATAATTTTATTTAACAAAGCCTGTTCTGCGTGTGCAGCTTTGTTTTTTCGTAAGTTATTTTTGTTTCTCTCCAAAATTGAAAGTTTGACAAAAATCTGACAGTTTACAATCATTAAAATTTCACACATTATCTATAGAAATAATTCTGAGAATATATTCTATTAATGATATAGTGCTCTTTTTTTTTGCTTTTATACTTTTTGAAGAAATCTCTGTCAACTTTGGTCTATTCTGGTTTCACTTCCACAGGTCAGAGAAGAAAAAAAGAGTTCCTGCTTGTAATTTAAGGTGTCTTCTAATTAAGTGTAAATATCAAGAATATTGATAAAGATTAGCCACTTTGATTTTGCAAAACAAAATAACGTATAAAATTTGGTCTCTAAAAAAAATTCATATTTCACATTTTTGGCTGTTTTAACTCACTGTAAAAAATAATTCAATGGATAAAAACACATACAAATTACATATTTAGAAAGATCATTTTATTTTCTTTCCAGCCATATAAATATTTTAAAGATTGGGCCAGGAATATGCGAGAAATTGCAAGTTGAACCAGTTAAGGTGCAAATTTGTCAATGCCCACTTGTTTTGAAAAATAAATGAAATATGAAAAAATAATCATTGATAGTTAATGTTATTAAAGGATTTCTTTGTTCAATTTAAATTTGTTTTACAATGGTGAGAACGATGCAATTATAAATCTGGGAGAATCCCTGTGACAGTAAGCTTCAGAATAGATGAGCCAGCCGTTTCATAAAATGGTTTTCGGAAAAGTTTTTTTTTCTTTATTTCTAAATTGTTTGGTTACATGATAGCATTTACTTTTCTTTTGTCATATTCATCAAACAAAATGTTTAGTATCTTTTACTTGTAAATTTTGTGAAAATCAAACTAGCCTTGAGAAATGAATTTGTTAAAAGTTTGTTTGATTTTTGTATCCCTCTTCCAATTTCTACATCAAAACTACTGTCTATCCCCCCACCCCCATTTCCACTTTTGCTAGTTAGTTTCTTAGAAAAAAATTAAATTATTTAGAAATAGATTAGTCAAACATTTTCTAAAAAAATCCAAGACACTTTTTTTTTTTTTTAATGTAAAAACTTATTCCTTATTCTTTTAGGTATCTTAAAAGGAAAAATAACTAATATTTTAAAAATCAAATTTCAAGGAAATAACTAGGTTATGTTATGTTTTATTCATTAAAAATATTTAAAAACAAGATGATTATTAAATTTTGAAAGAATGAAAAAAAAATTTGAAAAAATCAAAAAAAAAATCCAATTTATTTATGATTGGAAATTACATTTAAAATGCCAGATTATGTTTTAGAATAACGATTTGAATTCTGGAAAATTGGGAATCTTTTCAGAAGTATAGTCAAAATGTTTAACTACCATTTCAATGACTTGAAATTTTTGAAATGTTAATGTTATCTTGGTAAAGTCTTATTTAATTGAATAAAGACAAACTTATAAGTTTCACTTAGTATTATTTGGATTATTCGGACTATTGTCTTCATCTTTGTTATCTGTACAACATTTCAGCTGATGTATCTACTTTTTTGTATGATTTTTTACCTTGACTCATATTGCATTTAAAACAAAAATCTAATCTAGCCTTTTTAATTTCACTTTAACATGTGTTAGTATAGTTTGCTTCTCTATTTGCTGAAATTTTAGAGTTAACAATGTAATTTGCCTGAAAGTTTGTTTTTGTTTTGAAATTGTGCTTTCCAGTTCTGTTGTTTTTTTTGGAAGGATAGTTTTCATTTTAATTATTAAAAAATAATGTCTCATTGTTCTTGTGCATTTTCCTCACTGTCAAATGTTTTTTGTAAAATTTGGCTTGAGAATACATAAGTTTATATTTCAAGTAAAATGTTAGTTGCATGTTTGTCTATTTTTCTAAATTTTGTTATTTAAAAAAATTTATTTTTATTTTTACTGTATATCTAAACAACACATAGATCTGTTGTCTTCAATTACTTTTTTGAGTTATAAAGTGATATATATCTTGTTTGTCAAAAAGAAAGTTAAAGAATAAATTGCCCATGTTAATGCTATCCTACTGACTGTTGATTAGGTCAATTCATGAGAAAGCTATAAGAAATGTTTCATAAATGAATATTGGGAAATGTTTGTATAAAATCATTTGATCTTGTACTATTGATCAAGTAGTTTTCATTTTATAGGTCATTATCAATTTAGGTAGTCCATGGTGTCATATGGGCAAGTATCTATAAATTGAAAGCATAACTTTATTCAATAACAGATGAAGAACTAAAAAAATATGCCACCCTCTTAATTTAGCTTTGCATTTTATGTTTATTTTGCAGCTACTCTTTCACTTTTTAAAAAATTTGTTTTTGATTTCATAGATTAAAAAAAATTGTATAGAATTTACCAAATATTAAATTTTTTCTTTTTTCATTCCACTTGCAGGCATTTGGAAATGCAAAAACAGTACATAACAACAATTCTAGTCGATTTGGGAAATTTATCCAAGTTAATTACAAGGAATATGGAATGGTCCATGGGTAAGTATTTTGTGTATATCTGGTGTGTAAAAAAATATCTTGAGTTCATGTATTGATTCATTTTTTTTTTTTCAGTGCAATATGAGAAATTAATACTGTGACACACATTATAGGAGTAGGCAGTGTCTATCCTGACTAAAATTTAATCATTAAATATGAAAAGCAAAAAAACTTCCAATTTATTGTAGATTTATAACTTTAAATTCAATGTATAATTATTTTCATCCTAGACATGCATAATTTTGACTTTCCAAATCAGTATATATAATATGCACCATGTATAATCCATGCACTGTGGATGTTTTATGATAAAGGCAGTAGATATTCTGACTTTACCTTTTGTGTTATTTTTTTTTTTTATTTATAAAGCTTTAGTAAACTTTTGTAAAAATTTTCTTTCACACCATTATCAGAAGGATTTCTCCTCAAAATATTTATAAATAACAGGTCATTGCCTTTGCTAAGCAATTACTCACTTTACATGCCTAATATGTGTATGTATTGTTACAACAGGGGTATGGAATAACTCTTCAGTGGGGAATTCTGGCAATAAGAATCCCTGATATACCATTTGCTAGGCTTATTAAATAACAAAAATAAATGAAAGTGGGTTTTGTCTCGTTTTTGCATTCTAAATCGTTGAATGGAGATTTTGCAAGGTCTAATGAGGAAACAATATATACAAAGAAACATGTTAAATGACCAGTGAAAGAAGAACAAAACACATATTTAGAAATTTAAGTACAGTTTTAAATGTCTTTCTGTTGTGAGTGTGCATGTGAAATGTATTACAGAATTTATTTCATAACTAAAATAAGATGCAGTGAATGAAATTATCAAATTATTACTTGTTTTTCTACTTGAGTTGAATATAGATTAGACTGACTGTTCATGACTTGGGGTTGTTCTACTTTAGAGTTGGGCGTTTGGTAATTTATGTTTCCGTTATGGGTTTTCATTTTTTTCCCCCTTGATACCACAGTTTTCGATTCATTTTCTTAAATTTTAATTTAATATTTTTGCTTTCTAAGGAAAGCATCCATTTTATTGTGTAATGATAGCATTTCCAGTCGATATCTGATTTCGGTTGAGATTGATAAATTTGCAACTTAGCCCGTGCAACTCGCAATTTCTCATGTATTTCTGGTCTAATCTTAAAAATATCTATATGGCTGGAAAGAAAATAAAGTAATATTTCTAAATATGTAATTTGTATGTGCTTTTATCCATTGAATTATTTTTTTACAGTAGTTAAAATGGTATTTTGCTATTTTGCAGTCAAAATGCGAAATATGATTTTTATATTTTTAAATTTTTTATTTTTTTCAAGACTAAATTTTACATGTTATTTAATTTCACAAAATCAAAGTGACCCATCTTTATCAATATTCTTAAAATTGTACACTCAATTACAAGACACCTTAACCTACAACCAAGAAGATGTTCATTTTGTCTCTCACCTGTGGAAGCAAATTCATTAAAAAATTATAAAGTAAGCAAAAAAAAAAAAAAAAAGAGCCATGTCTCATTAATAGAAGATAATCTCAGAATTATTTTAATATTTGTGTGAAATGTTCATGTTTTAACATCAGGTTTTGTTGTGAAACTTTGAATTTTGGAAAAACTGAACTTAAAAAATCACAAACTATTAAAAAATGTAAACAAAAAGGGCAGCTTTTTTGTTCATTCTTTTTCAAGCTAAATGATTTTAAAAAAAATGTTAAATTGTTAAAAATCTTTCCATTTTTAAAACAATTTTATCTGACTTTTATTTTGAAGAATAGTATTTCTTTAAATGAGTTTCAATATTATTTGATGGTTGTGGTGGAGTAATTCTTTGACTTATATATACAATTGTGCTTTTAAAAAAGCTTGATATATATTGAAATATAGATATTATGAAAAGCTATCTAAAAAAAACAATTTAATTGAAAATTTTAAATCTGCAAAATTCGTAAACGTATATTCCAAAAAGTTTATGGAAGAAATTACTTAAAAATTTTTGGTACTTGTTTGCAATATTACACGTGTTTAGTCTAGGTACCAACAATTGTGACGTCATAGATGTATTTTGCAAAAACAAATTACTACCCCTGATTAAAAAAAAAAAAAAAAATTACCAAAAAATCATGGAACTATCTGATTTTAATGAAATGTTTCAGTGTTGATTTATCAATGAATGAATTTTATAATGCATCAGTTATTTTATTTCAAAACTTTGATTCTTTTCAGGTCATTTGATTGTGACCCCATCCCCTTATTTTTGGGGCACAAAATATCTGTGGGGTTATATAGATTTGAAACTAATTCATCATCATCCTGTTGCCAATTAGCACAGATATCCATGACAATCTCTCACCTTCTCTATCATTCATTGTCACTGGGATGCACAGCATCCAGTATCCTCACAAAGCTGGTTAATGTAGGTCCTTGCTGGGCGGCTCACACTAGCATGTCCATGTGTTTGCTTCCACTGGAGAACATCGCTTATTATTTTGTCCTTGCTTCTCCAGCTGTGTCCAGCATGTCTTGTCCGTCTTACTGAGATGGTATGTGAGATAGAGAGCAGGTGGCCATACAGCTGCTTCCTTGTTGGGTGTTGTTTCCATGACTTGTTCAAAATCGCACACAGTATTCTTGTGCAGCTCCCATCTAGCTTATTCTCCAGATGCCTCGTCAGGGTCCAAGTGGTGCAGCCATATAGCAGCACTGATACGACCACAGCTTGGAAGAATTGTCGTTTTAATTTGTCAGTGAGATTGGATTTCCATATGACAGTTAATCTGTTTATAGCTGACCATGCCTTCCCTATTCATGTATTAACATCGCTTTCTGTGGATGAGATATTACTACCTAGGTACGTAAATTGTTCTACTGGCTTTAGAGGCTTACTGTCGAGTGTGGAGATGCGAACTTTGTTTTATCGGAGTTCACAATGTATGCTATGTAGTAGGGATTCTGCTTGTGCACAAGAAGTGCTAGATCATCAGCATAGTTGGCATCCGTAATAGTCTCTGCCGGATGTCGTCTGCTTCCAGCTTGGAAGAATTGTCGTTTTAATTTGTCAGTGAGATCGGATTTCCATATGATTGATAATCTGTTTATAGCTGACCATGTCTTCCCTATTCATGTATTAACATCGCTTTCTGTGGATGAGATATTACTACCTAAGTATGTGAATTGTTCTACTGGCTTTAGAGGCTTACTGTTGAGCGTGGAGATGTTTCCTTTCTTTTTAAAACACATGAACTCAGTTTTATCGGAATTCACATAGAGACTGATATTCTTTGCTACCTTCTCCAGGCTATGTAGTAGCGACTCGGCCTGTTCTGGTGTATTTGCAAGAAGTGCTAGGTGATCAGTGTAGTCTGCATTTGTGATGGTCTGTGCGGAATATCGCCTGCTTCTTGCCTTTTTTAGTGTGAGTCCTTTTTCTTTTATGGTATCTAATGATGTTTGGAGTACATAGTCTAGATATATTATAAATATATATGGTGCTAATGTATCTCCTTGTAGTACTCCAGTGACTATGTCAAAGAAATCTGTGTCGCCATCAGGTGAGTGTACCATTGCTTTAGTGTCTTTGTAGAGCATCATTATAGCGGTAACCGTTTCTTTGGGGAGACCATATGCTAGTAGTATTTACTCAAACCCCTTCTATGATCCAACAAATAGTCAGGATCTAAGAGGTTGTGGAATCTGTTTTGGTTTTTCTTAAGGATTTTCTCTATTTTGGGTCCAATGCGATTAAGAAGGGCACTATATATCTTAGCAGCAATAGCAGTAAGAGTTATCCCCCTGTAGTTCTTAGTGATTCTGAGGTCTACCTTTTTGGGGAATGGGAGGATGCAGCCTTTCGTCCATTTATCTATTCTATTTTGTCTATATACTGCATATATAGCCTAAGCTGTATGTCATCGAACTTTCTTATCTTCCATGCCTGGGGGGTATTTCGCCAAGTCCTGCAACTTTTCTACCTTTTAGTTTCCTTAGGACTTCGTTGAGTTCTTCTGTTGGCTATCTACGATTTTTTGGGTATTATTTTCTATGATTCTAGGGTTTCCCAGTAGTTTACAGAAGTGGTCTTTTCCACTTCTGAAGTCTATCTTTTTGGCTGGTTGACCTTAACTTTGATCTAGAGGTACTTTTCCTACCACTAATTTCATTTACTGTTTGCTATGCTAATCGCAACTGCCTGTCTTCCACTGATTGTCTTATTTTATCTATTTGTTTTTGGATATTATCTATTTGTTCTTTTTTGTATGTTTTGGTTAATACTATCTGGGCTTTCTTAAGGTTGTGTATATTGACGTTAGTTGGGTTTCTTTTATTACGTTGGGCTGCTTTTTTTAATATTGTTTCTCTTTTCTCGAATTGCTTCTGTCTCCCAGGAACAGTGTTAGGCTCTTAGTTTGGTGGGTACGCACTCAGCTGCTGCTTCTAGGTGGGCACTGACAAAGTTTTCCTATTCCTCATTTGGAGGGAACCTTTCAGATGTCTTTTTGGAGGACATCAAATTTATTTCTTACTGCTATAGAGTAGCGATTGTGTATATCGCTGTTGGCAAGTGAAGACCAATTGTATCGTACAGATTTACTGGTTTGCCTTTTGTAGGCTTAGGCATAATTTTGCTGTGACTATTCTGTGATTGGAGGAAACCCTTCAAAAGAGGAGTATGATTTGCAATTCATTGCACTGCTTAACCACTTTTTATTTATTAGGATGTAATCTACTTGTGCTTTTGTATTATTTGGGTAGGTGTAGGTCCATAGTTTGCCCTTTTGTTTCTGGTATTTGATGTTTAAACATGCAATCCTGTTCTCAAGAGAAAATTCTGCTAGGAGTTCACTGTTTCTATTTGGGATGTTGTGTAAGCAGTATCTATTGTTCTCGTTTTTGCCTATCTGCACATTCATGTCACCCCCAATGATCAGGACATTGTGCTTGGGAATCTGTCTGCATAAGGAGGATAGCTCATTGTAGAACTTTGCGATATCCGTTTCTTCGCTGACATTAGTGGGGCTATAGCACGAGACTACTGTCATGCAGGGATTTCCTTAAAAGGACAAAAGACCAAAGGTGTGAATAGAAGAACATTTTTTAAAGGAGCTCTTTTGGTAGAAAATGAGTACTTAAAATCAAATGTAAAAAAAAAAACCCTAAAAAAATATATTTTTTACTCTGTTGTTTATGTATATAATTGACTTTTAGATTATCAGTGAAAAAAATTATACAACAATATTTGTTCTGTTTAAAAGGGTGGGGTCTAACTTTTCAATTGAGTTTTCTCTAAAAATTATTGGATAATAATACTAAAGTAGGCTTGTTATTAAATAATATTTGTTTTTAGAATCTAAAAATATGAAAATTTAAAACTTAAAATTATGCGCTTTATATTTTAAATTAATTTTATCTATTAATTAAGTATATAAATTGTTGCTCTAAATTCTCATATGAATGCAGTGAACGGTAATATTTATTTGAAAGAATTTAGATTTATTTCCATTGAATCAGTTTGATTGAAAGGATTCAGAAATTTCAAAGAAAGAATTTATTAATTAATAAGTCAACACTGAAAATTTGATTAAAATCAGATAATTCCCTGACTTTTAGTAATTTTTTGTTTATCAATCTGGGTTAGTGAATTGCCACTTATAACCTCCCGTAGACATGGGTATGTCATGCTAAACTTGTTTGCTCTTCAGACTGAACGTAAACAAGTTATATGGACTGCGTGTTTAGAATGAAAAAAATTATATTACAATTAAATAAATATCAACAAGTTTATAATTTTTCTGTACATAGTGTATTTAATGTTTTTGTTATTGAGTTCTAAGAAGGAAGTTTTAAAAATGTTTTAAAGGGTCTGTTTTGAGTGCTTCATAAATCTTCACTTAGACATTTTTGGGGCAATTTTAATTGTTTAAAATGTATTAAAAATGAATTACATATGTAATATTATTATTATTTTTTAACTTCATTCTTGCGATAAGAATTATATATTCTAGTTTGCTTGACTTTTCTTCTCTTTTCTCGTTTGTTCTTCAAAGCATCAGTGTCTCCCTCGACACTGGGTATCTTGTTTTCCTTCCGTTCCTTGGGGAAAATGGTCATTCCTCTCTTCCAATTTATTTTCTCTCTGTTAGGGAAAATATCTGAGCTAGACTTATACATACTAAGTCTGTGCTGTGGTCTAGCCTCTGAGACTAGAGCCAACAGCACGTCTGTCCTCACCGAAACTAGAAACAAAAAGAGGCTGATTTTCTTTCCTCTTCCCTCACTTTCTGTTGTTTGCATCTGTGCACATCTTTCTGGAAGTGGGCTTGTTGTCCCCTTTTTCTTTCTTTTTCCTTCCTTCCTTTTTCTTTTCTTTTTTTCCCCCCTCTACCTCTAATTGCAAGCTTGCTCTCCTTCTCTCTCCAGTGCCATGGCCAAAGAGAGGAGGAAGGCCAATAGAACAACAGGGGAGTGGAAGAGATAAGCTGTTAACCTATTCCCTGGCCATTGCCTGATCCAAATTCGGCCATGTATCTTTCGGCTTGCATTGAGACAAAATTCCTCGTTTCTTCCACTCAGTTATGACATCATATGTCCACAGCAAAATAAGTGAAAAATGTAAAAGACATTTTCACGGTAAAAAGTTTTTTTCTTCTTTTCTTTAAAATGCGAGTGTCCATATGTCACAGTATATAAATCCCATTTTACTTTAATTGTGAACACTATTATTCCAATTTTGTGTGAAATATACATTATCTTTTAGATGAATATTACTCTCTTCTGAAATTATCTAATAATTGCTGTCAATAATTTAATCATGTAGATTTAGTCAGTTTACAAAATTAATTATTCCCCATTAGAAATTTGATATGAAAGTTGAGTATTTAAATATATGTAAAAAGTATCACAGTTTACCAGAAATACTTTGGACAATTGAACTTCCTTTTAGTATTCTTGGTGTTAATACATTGTTTTGGCCAACCAATTCTTCAGTCCTTCTCAAGTGTAAAATAAAAATTAAAAAAATTTTCCACCCAGGAAAAAACATAATGGTACAGAAAAATGTGGTCATAACTGTACTAAATGTACAAATCCATTAATTTAACTTCAGGTACATTGAGTTTTTGGTTTATAGCATATTAAATTCTATCTTAAGCTAAGAAAATCAGTGTTGAAATCTTTAAACTGATTTAAAAATAAACCAATGTATGTTGCTTTCTTGGCCTTCCTTACATCCCAACAATCACTTGAACTCCATTGAATCAGGATATCTTTTCCCTTTCAGATGTAGTCTGCTAAATTATTATTTTTTTTCTCTTTAATTCTGGTTATAGGCACCTTGTGTTTCTTAAAAAGGAAACTTATTTCTACCTTATATGCTGTTGTCAGGTCCTTCTCTCTCACAGGACCAATGCTAGTAAGGAGGTTTAGCAGATCACATCTTGAGAGTGAAAGGTATGCACTATCCCATCTGGGATGGGGTCCTAGTGATTGGGATAGGATTATTAAGTTGTGAAGAAACTGAAAGCAGTATATCTACAGAATACTTAAAATTAAGTGTTTTCTGTGTTTATAGTGGATGTTGGAAGTCCCTGTTTGAATCAACCACGGATATAGTGCACCTGCAGTGTTATAGATTAGTAATGACCACAAACTTGAATTTTGATCATAGATTTGTCAATTTGGAATATCTATGCACACATTTTTCTGTGCCATTGTTTTTCCTTCCTATATAAGATTTTTAGTTTTGTTTTATTTTTTTTGTTTATTTTCCCACCTTTTTTTCCCTCTTGGATGAGGGCTGAAGAATAGGCCAACCAAAATGGTGTGTTAGCAACATTAAGAATGTCCAGATGTTCAATTGTCCAAAGAATTTCTGCTATGTTAATGGCTCTTCTCAAAGTTATTGACAATAAGCATCATAGATGTGTGATGGTAAGTAATTTGGAATATATTAATCCATAAGTGTATCAACAACACACAAGCTTGTTTAGATTTTTAAATATGATCTTAATTGTTTTCCTGCTAAAATGTTGCATTATAATCTTATGTAGTTTACTTGCTAAATCCTGAAATTATGAAATAATTAGCATTACAAGCATTTAGCTGATAAATGCGGACATTTTCAAATTTGCGACCTTAATCAGTAAAATTTGCAATTTCTCGAGTATTTCTGAACCAATCTTAAAAATATTTATATGGTTGGGAAGAAAATAAAATAATCTTTCTAAATATATAATTTTTACGTGTTTTTATCAATTGAATATCTTTTTATAGCCAGTTAAAATGATATTTTTCTTCAAAAAAACAAAAACATAAAATGACTTTTTTTTTTTTTAATTTTTTTTTAAGACTAATTTTTACATGCTACTTTGTTTTTCAAAATCATAGTGGCTAATCTTTATCAATATTCTTGAAATTTTACACTCAATTAGAAGACACCTGGAAGTACAAACAGGACCTTTTTTTTTTGTTTCTAGGCCCCGTGGAAGCAAAAATATAATAGAGCAAATTTAAAGGCGATTTCCTTAAAAAAATATAATAGAAGCACAAAAAACCCCACTATACCAGTAATAGAAGACAGACTGAGGATTATTTCCATATATAATGTGTGAAATAAAAACGATTGTATACCGTCAGGGATTTTGCTCAAAGTTTTAATTTTGAAAAGAAAACCGTCAAAATTACTCTATTTTCAAATGTAAACAATCTCTCGTAATTTTGACCTTATCACCTTAAAAAGGTAATTACTAGTGTATTTTGGGCCCAATTTAAAAGATAATTATATGGCTGGAAAGAAAATGAAATAATCTTTCTGAATATGTAATTTTTATTTGTTTTTTATCCATTGAACTATCTTTTACAGCGAGTTAAACAGTATTTTGTGTTAAATCGGACGAAAATGAGTGATAGAAATTGTGGTTAATCTTTATTGATATTCTTGAAATTTTACAATTAAATAGGGGACACTTTTAACTACAAGCAGAAATTTGTTTTTTTCTTTTCCGACCTTTGGGAGTGAAACTACAATAGACCAAAGTTAAAAGCAATTTCTTCCAAAAATATAAGATAACCAAAAAAAAAAGCACTATGTGCCTGATAGGAGACAGCCTTAGGATTAATTTCTTATATAATGTGTGAAATAAAAACGATTGTATACCGTCAGGGATTTGCTTTGAAACTTTGAATTTTGAAGAAAAAAACCTCAAATTTAGTTGTCCTCTGTTCCGTAATGTAAACTCAGCTAGGCATTGTTTATCCAGACCATAAAGTTTAAATAGTAAATTGATTGTTTATTTCTCGTCCAATTTTTAAAATATTTATATGGTTTGAAATAAAATAACAATCTTTCTAAATATGTAACTTTTATGTGTTTTTAACAATTGAATTATTTTTTATGTCGGTTTCAATTTTGGAAAAAAAAACTTTAAATTATGAGAAATGTAAATAAAACACAGCACACAGTGGACCTAGGGGGTTGTGTAAAAACATATGTAAATAGGTAATCTATTTCTTTTATGTAATTCAACATAAGCATTTAGAAATGTATTTTTAAGTTCAAAGTGATGTTATATATTTAAATTAATATTATATATGTGTATACATGCAGTATAAAAATGAAAATGTTGAATAATCTTGTGGTAAACTTAAAAAAAAACAAAAATCTTGATATTCCTACTTTTTATTCCCCAAATAATGGTGATATATACAATTTAAGACCAGAATCAGAAAGAACATAGAATTTTACTTAAGAATGCAAAGTTTTATCAAAATTGCTTAAAAAATAAAAAAATGATGAAGAAATTACTGAATTTCTTGTTCTGAGTTGACATATTTTTTTATCAAAATCATGTCCACTTTTTTACCTCCAATTTCGGGGCTTTAATTCTCATAACTTTTGAAACACTGGGGATATTTGCATAATTCAAACAGTTCTGAATTCCATTTACAAAGCTCTATATAAGTAATGTGATTAAATAACAATAACCTCAAATTAAAAAAATCAACTGAGAATGCTAAAATAATGGACCTTGTTCTATGAAAGTTATGGGGCAAAAATCTGCATGTTCTTAGTAACATTGTTAGATTTTTACTTGTTTTAAAAAGGCATAAAATAATCACTATAAAAGTAAATTGGAAAAATGTGCTTTGTATCTATTTTTTCATAGTTATTGACTTTGGGTCTTGCTTATTGTTTAGACTGTAAAATATATTCTCTTCACTGTTAACTTTAATCTGTATGTTGAATGTGTGTTTGTGTGTGTTGAATAAACAGAAAATCTTAAAAACGAATCTTTTAAAAGTTTAAATATAAGATATTTGAACTTGGATCAGATTTCATAATGACTTGATTGTTTATTATAAGTAAGCAGTAACCTAACACTTGATTAAAAAAAATAATAATCAATATAATTAAGAAAGGTTCTGGTTAAAGATTGGTTTTGGAAAAAGAATGATTCAATTGATCTAGATAGGCTTCAATTTTTACATATCTTATATTAAAATTACTAAGTATTATTTGGATTATTCAGACTATTGTCCTCATCCTTATTGTTATCTTAATGTTTGGCCAATCTTTCGGCCTTCTTCAGGTATTTCTTCTTGAACCCGGGAACCTTCTTCTTGAACTCGGGAACCTTCTTGTCGTAATCAGGAGCCATCACAGAACTTTGAACCCAACCCTTTATTCAATCCACAGGGGTATCCTGTTCTCATTCCACTAACCATAGCTGGGGTACAGGTGTTAAGCTGTGTTCAAAAAACAAAAAGAAAACGCAATATGAGTCAAGGTAAAAAATCCTACATAAATAAAAAGGTAGATATTCTAGTTAAAACAAGACATTAGATTTATAAGTTCCCAAAATTCAGTGAATTGTCCAATTGGGCACATAGCATAGTGGATAAAGGCATTGGATTAAGACAGTTCTAAGTAACAGTTATCTCTAGGCTGCAGGTTCAATCCTGGTCAGAAGCAGCAGTAACAGAATAATGATTAACACAGCTTAACACCTGTACCACAGCTATGGTTAGCGGAATAAGAACAGGATACCCCCTATGGATTGAATAAAGGGTTGGGTTCAAAGTTCCGTGATGGCTCCTGATTACGACGAGAACGTTCCCGAGTTCAAAAAGAAGGTTCCCAAGTCCAACAAGAAATATCTGAAGGAGGAGGGCACATGGGCCGAAAAACATTGTACAGATAACAATAAAGATGAGGACAATAGTCTGAATAATCCAAATAATACTAATTATCAAGCCTCATCTAAAAAATTCAGAGAAATAGTAAAATTACGAAATAAAAGCAAATAAAACTATCTTCTGTTAATCTGTAAAAACTGTTCGTTGGCAGTTCAAATCGGTGTAGGTAGGTTTTGTTGATAAGCAAATAATTCTTTTGAATGTACACCTGTACCACAGTCTAAATGACTTCTGACATTTTATTTGCTATCATGAATTTTGGAGTAAGACATTTTGGAACAAAAATTGTTCTTGGTAAGAAATTTTGATTCACTTGATTCTATAATAGCTAGATAATCACCATGAATAACAATATGATTCTATAACACTTGAATAACAATAATACACCATGAATAACAATATGATTCTATAATAGCTAGATAATCACCATGAATATCAATGAAAATCCTATTTTTCTATTCTGTCTTTTAATTTAAAAAAAAATCCTATTACATTATATTTAATTTTGTTTGGGAATTTACTGTTTAGATAAATAATCCATCTTGCTTATTTAGGGGCAACTAACTTCTTTTTGTAGGTTTTCTTTTGTTCACAGAAGTTTCTTAGTTTGAGTTATCAAAATGTTTGGCTATTTTAGAAATTTCATTTTAATATTTGGTACTTTTTCCACCCTTCTATTTTTCAGAGAAAAGACTTTCTGTTCAACATATTTTGTTGAAAACTAAACTGAAATTATCTTTGTTTAGCTTATTGTAAATCAGTGGGGATGAGGGCAACAATGTCATCCCCTGTCCTGTCCACAGATTAGTAAACTGTCACAAAAGGCAGTATTGTTTATTGTATATATATATATCACAATGAAACTATTAGATGCTGATTGAGGCAGGAACTTTATTTGAATTTTGTTGTTGGTGAAATAATGACTGGATATATTTTTAGTAATATTCTATTAACTTGATTGATGAAAATGTTAATTAATAATAAGCATTAGTAAATTGTATCCAAACTATTATTCTGAAGAATAACATCAATAGCTGACATTTTTGTTTCTGTACGTTTGTATGTACATAGATTCATTAAAGACTAATAGAATATGAAACAAAAGGTGGTTAATTAATTAGTCTAAATATTTCTTACTTTTTTAATCCATAGATAAATTAAGGCTTGATAAGTCTAATTACTTAACTGCTGTTTTATGGCTCACCTTAATTTAAAATTCTTATTGCTTTTTAAGTTCTAATTGTAAATAATTATTTAAAAAAATTTTATTTAAATTTTTTTTTCAAGGTCATAGGTATCTCAACAACTTTATAAATCAATATTTTTATGTTAATACTCACTTCCTCGGGAGCTGGCCACTTTCCAAACACTATATTGACTCCTGGATATTGTAAACAAAAGTATTTAGTAACAGTTATTGACTTCTTATCCTTTTTCTGTCTGCATGTGACTAGCAAGAAGTTTTTCATATATCTTGGTAAGTTACCAAATGATGCTGGATTTCATCATGTATATTTGTTAAAGGAGAGTAAATGACACTTTTCAGCAAGGAGATAGATCCTAATTTACACTGGCATAGGTTCTTCAAGCAATTTCAAAAGACAGAAATAGAAAAATCCAGTTAATTTAGTCTATTTATAGAGAGAAGTAGTCTTTTTAACTTGGAAGGTCCCATAAAACAATTTTGATAATACCATTTCTTTTTTCAGTCTTGATAGTTCTTGCATTAATTTTGACTGATATGTGATTACCTAATATATAATTATTCTGTTCATGAGTTGTTAGTAGTTCAGTTATCTTTATTCATCAGTTGTTTTTCATTTTTATATCTGTAAGATTAAACAGTCTGCAAAAAGTAAAAAAAAACCAAAGACACCCCCCAAAAAACAAAACAAAAAAAAACAATGGTTTTTAACAGATAAAACAGTGATTTGAAGTAAACAGATTTTTTTTATAACTCTAAGGAAACAACTTGCAGTTACCATATTTCTGTCATAGTGTTACAATTTATGAGAATCATAAATTGTGAGCGTACCTGTAAGTTAAAATTTTAAAGTTTTAAGTAATTTACTGATGTGGTGGTAGTGGTGTCAGATTAAGATGTAATCTTAAAGAGATTTTTCTCTGTGGATCACCAATCCTCAAAACAATATTTTATAATTTTTGCCCATTGTTACAACTGCTCAAATTTTGAAATGAGATTTCAACTGGATATCATCATTAATTGCACAAATTGAATTAAATTACTTGTAATATCTGAATTATAAAAAATATACTGTAGTTTAGTGATTTTCTATGCTGGCAAATTAGATTATGTATTATGTTGTTAGCAATAATACTGTTTGGTATTGTTTTAGCTTTAACTTAGTATGAAGGTAATAATATTGTATTTTATAGATCTTTGGTGAATAAAAGTTATTTATCTATTTGTATTACAGTAAAACAAAAGCATTTATTTGGATACAATTTCTCTCTTAGTAGTATTGATTATTATTATTGTTGAATTTTTTTGCCACAACTGAATGGCATATCACACTAGCTGACCTCAATGATTTCAGTCTTATACAGATTCCTATTGAATGGAGAAGTTCTTACAGGCCTAATAAAAATGTTTCTCATTGTTTACTGAGGAATTTCAGTGGAAACTTTAGCAGGACACTTGTAGATGATGTGACTTTATATGTCACATGTAATATTTGCTGACAAAACTTATATAAGACATCCTACCTTAAGGTAATCTACTTTCAGCATGTACAAAATATAGCTGATATAAAGAGAATTAATTTTTCTAAATTTGTATTTAATTGAAACAAAAACATCATTTTTAAATATTCTTAACAGGATCAAATATATTTGATACATTCAAATATTATGAGACACATTCTTAAACCAGTAAACAATGGCTATTCAATGGCTCAAAAATAGTGTGCCTACTTGGAAAAATGTTTGGAGAGTTTATATACTGAAAGGTGAATTGGGTAAAATGCGGAATTGACATTATTTTTTTTTTTTTTTTTTTTTTTTTTTCTAGTATTTCTTTTATCTTAATTTCAGTTGCTTTTTATTACAATTTTTCTGATCATTATTCTATAGTTGATCTGTGATTATTTTCCAGTGTTTGCTTACAGTCTGAGAAATTGTTATGAAAAGCTACTGAAATTAAGCTAAAAGAAAAAGCTAGTTAAAAAAGAAAAGATAATGCTTTATGTGATTATAAATTGAAGGTGATATTGATCTAGTAATTTGTATAAAATCTTTGATCTATATATATTGGCTGTATTCTGTAGAAGCAGATTCCTGCATTTGTATTTTTAGCTAAAAAAAATCTTCAATTAATTTCTAAATTGCAGTTTTGTTATATCATAATGCAAAATATTCATTATGATGATGATCAGCTTTGTTAATATTTTGCTTTCAAAATTTTATCCAGGAGGTGGTAGAAATTCAAAATTTTTATTAATTAAATTTTTGGTTATAAAATACTTTTGGAATTTACCATTATAAATTTAATATAACTTTGAGGGTTATTAATAATTATTCCACGGGATTGTTTATGTACATATACAATTCAGACTTTTTAGCTGAATAAGCTACTTTATTTAGTAATTTTCTTATTTTTCTGTAATGTAAGAAATTAATATTTAATGTTAAAAACTAATGAACATGTATTATAATAGTAGAACCAGAGTGGAAAATATATATTTTAAACTTCTTCTTTGATTAGCAGTATATATATATATATAACAAATAATTTCATTAAGATTTTATTGAGTTCTTGGTTGTGAATATTCTACATTCAATCTTTATTGACTTTACAATCTAAACATAAAATTCTTTTGTGACTGATGTGTAAGGGAATCCCTTTCCCCACCAAAAAAATCTTTCAGGTCTTGCCACTAATGCCATCCTCAAGTGTAACAGCTGTTTATATAGTAAATAGCACATGTCAATGAATTTACATGCAGGGTTTGACAATCGTGATAAATGCTGTGCATTGTACACAATGCTTTCTGGCAACAATGTACTTGCATCTTTCCACTATGCCATTCCCTGCCGAGAAGTGAGCATATCAAAAGCACAGGCGGATGCCCTAGTCTTCTGCAAATTTTTCTGAATTTGCTCCCACAGAATGCCAACCCATGGTCTCTGAGTAGCTCACTTGGTTGCCCTCGTTCATAAAATATCAACTCCAACTGTTGGATGACGCTGACTGTCTTGACAAAAACATTGGGCACCAAATAGAAAACAGAGTATAGCCACAATCAACCAGTGTCAGATAGTCAGCTACTAAGGTGGATTATGTCATTCAGCACCAAGTGTCTCTTCCACTTCACTGGAGCTAGGTCTATGGACTGACTTGCCTCACGAAGTACAGGGTACGCTTTACTCCAAGATCTCTGCTTTCTTGATGGATATTCATTATTCTGGTAAAATCCTGTGCATCAACAACTGCAGCACACATTGTGTAGTAGAGATGGGCGGTTCAACTGAAAACCTTTTTTTTTTTTTCCATCTGCCCACTGAAAACCGCACAGATGTTTTATGAAACTGAAACTTTGGTTTAGTGGTATTACTACTAAGCAACCATATCCAAAGAAACATGGTTGAAAAAGACTTTCAGATTTTAATAAGATTAAATTTTTATCAACATTTGTACTATTGTAAGCGGAAAAGATTGAACAAAAATATGATTATATCATTTGACTATTTTTTAGTATAATTTTAAGAAATGAGAAAAAATAATGGGGGAAATATGACACTTTGGGAATCTTTTTTTATATTTTGGTATAGAATGTTTGCAAATAAAAAAATAAAAAATAAAAGGATGTCTGAAATCTTTTTGTTTCAGTTATCAAAGTTAAATGTTTAAAAAAGAAAACTTTTTATGTGAAAAGCAAATAAATGAAGTCAGCAAAACAAAATAGTGAGTACAAATAAAAAATAGTTGCTAGTTTTGCCTTAATGTAGCAACCCCAGCAGTTTCATTGATTGTGGTAGACATTGACAAATTCCGAACTTAATCAGTTTAAATCGCAATTTCTTGCGTATTACTGGTCCAAACTTAAAAATATTTATAGGGCTGGAAATAAAATAAAATAATCTTTCTAAATATGTAATTTTTATGTTTTTATACATTGCATTATTTTTTTTCGCACATAGTATCATAATGAGTTTTTTTTCCCCAGTATAAAATTTACATGATTTTTTCGTAAAATCAAAGTGGCTAATCTTTATCAATATTCTTGAAATTTTACACTTAATTAGCACACGCCTTAAAATACTAGCAGGAACTTGTCTTTTTCTTTTCCGCCCTTTGGAAGCGAAACCACAACAGACCAAATTTGATGGAGATTTCTTCAAAAAGTATAAAAGATCAGCACCCCCCCCCCAAAAAAAAAGAGAAAAAAAAAAAAGAAGCACTATATCACTAATAGAAGATATTCTCAGAATATATTTTCATATATAACGTGACATTTGGATGATGTTTAACTGTCAAGGTTTTTTCATTAAACTTTCAATTTTGGGGGGGAAAAACAACTTAAAATTACAAGAAATGTAAACAAAACTCTGCACACGCCAGACCGGCTTTGTTTAAAAACATATGTAAAGAGGTATTCTATTTCTTGTATGCAATTCAACAGGTATTTAAAAATGTATTTTTAAGTTCAAAGTGATGTTATATATTTAAATTAATATTATATATGTGTATACATGCAGTATTAAAATGAAAATGTTGAATAATCTTGTGGTAAACTTAAAAATAAAATAAAACAAAGACGACCCCCCCCCATGCTATCCGTAGCTTTTATTCCGTAAATAATGGGTTACAGCATAGAGATACATATAATTTGAGTGCAGAATCAGAAAGAACATACAATTTTACATAAGAATTCCAAGTTTTATCAAAATTGCTCCAAAAATAAAGAAATGGTGAAGAAATCACTGAATTTCTGGTTTTCAATTGGTCCGTGATTTGACATATTTTTTCAACAAAATCATGTCCACTTTGATACCCCGAATTTCGGGGCTTTAAATCCTCATAACTTTTGAATCACCGGGGATATTTGCATAATTCAGTTTTGAACTCTATTTAAACACATTTAAACAATATTCAACTAATATGATTAAATAAAATTTTATGAAGTTGGATTTTTTAAGGGTACACCAATAGCAAAATAAAATTGTAAACAAGAAAAAATGAATGAAGATGATTTTATAAATAAATTTGTTTTTATCTAGCAAGTGCATCTAAAATTAGATATTAAGAATGATTAAGACAGTTTTTAATTTCAGTTATAAAATGTATATTTCTATATATATATATATATATATATATATATATATATATATATAAGTCATCTACAGACACAGTGGTTTGATGTTTACGTCTCATCAGTGTGGCTTGACTTTAACAACTACTTATATAAGCTTTCCTGTTTTCCCTCCAAAAAATTGTTATCTAAAGACACACAAACATGGATAGTTAGTGATGATTTCTTTCGTATTTTACCAAATTGTTTATAAATATGGTATTCATTCATAGTTGACAATTTAATTGAAAGTTTAATAATTAAACCTTTATCTAAGTCATGAATTCTATGACTAAATTAGTCTTTAAAGACTAAAAACTGACTTTAGATGAATAATCCCTATTTTTTTACCTACCCTTCATTTAACCCTGATTTACAATTTTCAGTGCACTGGTCTTTACACAAGCTGGAAATTTTTTTTTTCTTCTCCAACAAACGAAAATACAATAGAACAAATTTGACAGAGATTACTTTAAAAGTATAAGATAAGCAAAAATGAACTCTCTATCATTAATAGAAGATAGTCTCAGAATTATTTTTTTTTAATATGTGAAAATTTTTTTTAGATATATGTGAAATTTTTTTTTAGATATAATATGTGAAATTTTGATAATGTTTTAATGTCAGGATTTTTTTGTGAAACTTTTAATTTTGGAAAGACACAACTTAAAATTACCAGCTAGTATTAAAATGTAAACAAAACTGTCATCCAATCTTTAAAATATTTATATGGTTGGAAATAAAATAAAATAATCTTTCTAAATATGTAATTTTTACCTGTTTTCATCCATTGAATTTTTTTTATAGCGAGTTAAGACCGTATTTTCCTTCGAACAGCCAAAAACAAAATATTTTTTTTATTTAAAAAAATTTTTTTTAAGGATAAATTTTACACGCTGCTTTGTTTTTCAAAATCAAAGTGGCTAATCTTTATCAATATTCTTGAAATTTTGCACTCAATTAGAAGACACCTGGAAGTACACATGAGTAGTACTCGTTCTCCGTCACACTAAATATGTAATTTGTATGTGTTTTTATTCATTGAATTATTTTTTACAGCGAACTTGAATTTATCCGATTTTAAAAACAAAAAACTTCAGCCAGCATGCGTCAAGGCCGGCTTGTCTAGTTTATTCATTAAGTTCTCTTTTCCACACTCATAGCATAAATATTAAGAATATTTTCATGCTAAATGGTTTTAAAGAACATTGAATTGTTAAAAAATAATATTCCATTTTGAAAGGAACTTTGTCTGACTTTTATTTTGAAAAATAGTTTGTTTTTTTTGTTTTTTAAATAAATAAGGTTCGATATTCAACATAATGATGGTGGCACTGAACTGTGTTTGTATTATTAAATATACAATTGTGCTTGATATATATTTAAATATAGATATTATCAAAAGTGAGCTTTAAAATAAATAAATGAAAAAAAAAAAAAAAAACATTTTTTTTTTTTTTTTTTTTTTTAGATATTTACCTTTGAAAAATCAACCTGTGCAAAACTTATTGAATGTACATTTCCGGAAGAAATTACTTAAAAATTGTCAGTACTTGTTAGAGACATACACATATTCAGTCACTGCCTCTGTAAACTTTTAGGAGGGTTTGATTCAGTACGTTGGAAAGAATTTTTAAGAAAAACAGCTTTGAAATTTCATGAATGAAAATTTAATAAAGTAAGTTCTATCTATTTGCTAGTTAATTTTCCTTTTTTCTTTGTTTCTTTGGTTTTTTTTTTTTTTTTTTTTTTTTTGCTGTTACAGTGGCATAAAAATAAAGACTGTTAAAATAATTAGTATGTTTGCGTCTGTAAGAAACTTTTTGAAAAACAACTTCGAAATTTCATAAAATAAAACAATGAAAATTGAATAAAGTAAAATAAAGCAAGTTTTATCTATTTGCTAGCTTATTTACCTATTTAGCTGTAGCAACACCAGTTGTTTTGTTGATTGCGTTGGACATTTCCAAATTCAATTCACCACGCCGGTCAAATAATAAATTTGTAAGTGGAACACAGTAGTGGCTTGATGAGATGCAAACCAAATCTATTGTATCACCTAGAACCTTTGCTGTATCATTCACAAAATTTAAAATGAATCCAGCTTACTTCATAGAGGTTTTACTCAATAGCAATGGAATTTCATTATTTACTATACAGGACTCAATCATAACCTTTTTTCTGCCAATCGCTGCTGGAAATTTCACTTTCCTAGTTGCAGTAACTGTATAGTAGCTCCATTTCCAAACTTGAATATTGTCTCAGTGGAAAGATATCCAACTAAGTATTTGTCTTCATCAGACAAAGCATCAATAAAAAAACGTCCAACCATGTTTTACGGAGACAGATTTTGTATAGGCATTATCCAATATGCCCATTCCAAAAGTTTCTTCAACCAACATGGAAGCATGGAGTTCTGTGTAAGTAGGGTTATGTAAATCTCTTGTCTTGTTTTTTTTCTTGTTTTTTTCTCGGCATTGTCTACAGTCGCTTGAAAAGTGTTTTGTAGAATTGCAATTAAAGCATCTTTGCCAATTGGATTGCAAACTTCATAAGTTCTGCTGGGATACCCCCCTCCCCCTCGCTCTCTAATTTACTTATCCACACCCAACCTCTTGTTTGAAAAGTATTCTCATTTTTGGTTACAAAAACTGGTTCAGATTTAACATGTGCTGCTCTCATCTGGCCATTAGATTCGGCAGGATCCGCAAAAATCTTTTTTTTATAGTACATTTCATATTTTCATTGTCATAAACCCACACATAACAGGAACCAGTCGCTCATTCTCGTCAGACATTTGCTGGCTATTAATAGAAATAAAGCATGTATACCTTCCAGTAATTGAAGCCTAAAATTACACAGTTTGTGATATAGGTATTAGAATTTTATCAAAAAGTCATTCACACTTACTCCAGACGGATGCCTGTAATCATAGAATTCCTTAAAGGCTACATAAACCCGAATATTGTCATCCTTTAAAAATAATGTTTGTCTGGTATTTTCTGCACACCGTTTTCATGATCAATTTCCTGAAGTTGTAGATCCCTAACTCCATCTCTTGCTCATCCAGTAAAACTGAGAAAAACTGCTAGGGGTTGTTTAATCTTATGTAAGTCGGTATACATCTGCCATATTGTTAGATCGTGTTTCCATTTTACATAGCAGTCCTCATTCTCTAAAACTGGTGGCAATTTCAAAGCATTTTCATTCATCATCTTAAGATGCAGTATAGATGGCAATGTGTACAACACAAAACAATATAAAATATCCCACAACTGGGTCTCAGTCTGGTGAATAGCAGTAGTTCCAATGGCAGACAATTGTCATATATAGTTTGTTATCAATTCACTTTTTCCTCTCTTGCCGAAGAGTTCCTCCTTGCAAACGAAATGATCCAAGGGAGATAACTCACAATCCACATCTAGGGCCCCTAATTTATTTTCAAGTTTTGAAAGAATGAAAACAAAAATTTAAAAAAAAAGCACCAAAAAGCAATTAATTTTGTTATTTTTCATTAAAAATTGTATAAAAAACTCAGATTCCATTTAAGATTAACAATTCCATCTGCATGAAAAATTGGTCCCCCTAAATATCTAATCATCATTACACAAGAGATTGAATGGTTTTCTTAGAAAGAAAAAATACTAACGAAAATTGAGGTATCAAGGGAAAAAAGAAAACCCGAATGGACTAAAATTGCCAATCTGCCCAATTCTACTGAGCAGGCTCTACCTTCTTCCAAATTGTGTTGAGCCATCTCTGTGACCCCATGGATGAGATGATTGACCTGGTTTGGGCTAAGTTTGACCAAGGCCATGTCGATAGTTAGACCGTATTCTTTGGCAAGCCCCTTGATGTCTTATTAGCATCTCTGTTGCTGCTTTAGTGGCTCTGTCCGCTTTACGTTACACATTTTGCAAATAAGTTCTGCCTTATCCACCCACTCAACCACCGATCCAAATAGAGGAATCAACTTCAGATTGAAGCCGTTATTCATTGTATGTGCCAAAATAGTTGGTAAGGGAATTTCCCAAAAAAGTACTTCAGGTCTCACTCGCTGCTAGTTCTGTCTTTGAAATGATTAGTTAAGCAGGACAGCTGCTTATATAGTTGAATGTGCATGGTTCAACTAATGTAATGAATGCTTGACATTGTGCATACATCTGTATGTGTTGAGGATGATTTATGGCCACCCCACAGCAACTCGTGGAGGTTTCAACCTTGGTAAGCTACATGTGCTAAACACTGTTTAATATATGATTGATTTTTATCTTTTGGCTTTTCTATTTAAAATTTGTTTGAAAGTTTACAGCTTTACCCTTATTTTGTTGGATGACATGTATAAAATTTAAACACTTCTAAATGGACTTTTATTTTTTTCAGTGCTATTGTTGAGAAATACCTGCTGGAAAAGTCAAGAATTGTCTCTCAAGCTAAAAATGAAAGGTAAGTAATTATTTTTATTTTTAATTTCTTACAGACATATTAGATATTTTGCTTTCAATATTCATACTTGAGTTTGTAATCAGCATATATAATACCATTCTAAGCGAAGTACAAGTGAGAAATTTTCCATACAAGACATAAAAGGAAAGTGTTAGTTAATTATCTCCTCTTCCTCCTTAAGAATTTTTTCTACTAGCATTGAATCCATATGTTTTCTGTTATGTCCTCTACTGGAACTGACATATTGTCCATATATACAGATCCTATATTGTGTTGTATGGTGAACTCAAAGAAGGGAAACATCTCTTGGGAGGCCTCCAAGAAGAGGTGGAAAGACCATTTTTTCTGCTCCTATTGCTCTTGGATTCACTTTGCATATTAAAGCTCACTAACATGGAATGATTAGTGGAGAATGAAGAACAACATGAGGACAATATCATTGTCAAACTAATGAAAAGCTAGCTGGCCATCATTTGGTAAAAACTTTTTTCACCTTTTGGGCTTGCATTGTTGTTCCATCTCTCTTATTTTTAGTTTATTTCAGGGAGCACAGTGCACCTTCATTTTCTTTCTACCAATTAATCTGATTATGGATTTCTGGTATTACTCAAGTCTGATCTTTAGACAACTGGCTTCTTCCTTATATTGCTTGTGTTTATATATGAAGCTTTTTGCCATCTTTTTCTCCTATAAAATATTGCATAGTGTAATTATTGACTGCAGATATTTTGGCTCTTATTTGCAATCTTTTCTGTATAAGGTAGTGATCCTGTTACTATGCTTGATGTAAAGTGTTAGGTACATTCATTGCTTATGAATTTAAAAGTAAAAAAAAACAAAAAAACTTCTTCATAAAAAATGGGTAATTGAATTCAATTAAAGTTCATGTATATTGATTTCTTGTTTATAGATGTCTTAATTTCACAAAGAAACATCTGGGAAAGAAGGTTTAATGTAATTCTTTTTTTCATGAACTGTATTTGATGTAAATTAACATGATCTAATCATACATCCCTCTAGTGTGGTCATCACATGAATTGTTAAGGTAGCAAAGATTTTAATGGTCCAGATTCTCAAAGTATTTTATACAGGTGTTATATAATAAATAATCCTATAATCTTTCTTCTGTTTTTTATGTCTCGTGTTAGAAATGCCTTTTGGATAGAAATGTTTCTTTACTCAGATGCTGTTACTTAAATGTTCGGTTTGTCTTTAATTTGTTTCTTACTATTGGCATCTGTAGTAATTTTGTTAATCTGGTTCTTGACATCCAAGTGAACTGTGTGATTTGGATGGACAATTTTAAAACTTTATTTATTTAGGTTTCTAGAGTGAATTGGATTTAGGGACAAAAAAGTTGGAGATTTTTGTAATTCTCACCAGTTAAGTTCTTCAGATGGCCATAAATTGACTTTAAGTGATAATAACACTATGAATACCTTAGTACTCTTTTTAGCAGAGGTTAACAAGATAATAGATTTTATAAGAGTTAAATATTTAGCATGATTTTGTTATTAATCCTTGTACACTGAGTTTACACACATGTAATAAAATATAAAATAAATAATAGTAAAATTATAATATGAATGAAATATTGTTCTTAATACTGGTTATGAAGTATTTTTTACCTCTCCAACAAGTTATTTTCTTAAAATAAGGAAGGACGCTGATGATGAAAAACTGTTCAAAGTGGATTGTTTGACTTGAGAGATATATATATATATATATATATATATATATATATATATATATATACCTTTGTGTTAGTTGTGTCGCTACTGGTACCATGTAATCCAGTATGACCTGTTTCATAGTTGAATCATCAGTGACTAAACTGGTAACTCCACAGATTTTATCTGTGGAGGAGAGAGGCTAGACATCCTGAAGGATGAAAAACAAGACCAGTAAAAAGGGCGGAAGAAGCTATTGGCTCAACGGCCATCTTGAACATTATTTCTGGGAGTGTTGAACCCCTTATTCCTTGTTAGGTTATCCAACTAGGAGAAAGACAACTCTGATTTAACACCTGCGATTGACATGAATACTGGTCATCTTGCTTCGGTTTATCACTGGATAATAATCATGAAAATTTAGAGAGTGGTATTCATATTGTACAAGCATTGACCACTATAATACCATGATGTACAATGTTCCCTTGCTATCTTTTCATCTATCAACCTCTCAAAAAGTCCCATGAATGTGTGACGACATGTGCAGACCTGGCCAGTTGGAAGCATGCAGTTACATATCTACACATTGGTGGCAGGAGTCTTATCCTAACATCATTGTTGTGTCCACCCATGACAGGGACTGACCCTGGTAAAGACTCTTGTGTTAGAGCAGTCCTATTTAGGAGAGCACTGCTCACCCAAACTAATGGGATAGTGCTAGAAAAGGTGCACTAAGCATTGCCTGTCACCTCAACACTGGTTAGTTTTCTGTGGCTAATGGTGGTTCATTTTTAGCAGGAAGAAAAGAAATATAAATCAATTTTCAAATGACTGGATGAAACTTAATATTTGTTGTTGGAATGTGAGAACTCTTCTAGATCATTGCTCTTCAAATTGCACTTGTTACAAAGGAACTTCAGAGATTAGATTGATATTGCTGCTCTATTGGAAACCCGATTGTCAGAGGAGGATCAGTTGACTGAAGTATCGACGGGTTATAAACTCTTTTGGGTTGGAAAGCCAAAGGGCGACTGGCGCGAGGGTGATGTTGGATTTGCTGTGAATACCAGACTGGCAAAGTTTTTGTAATTTCCTTCAAGTATTAATGATCGTATAATGAAACTGCTTATCCAGCTGCAATATGGACAGTATACGACCTTATTCTGTGTCTGTCCAAACCCTTGAAGCTGATGAGGAGACTCTCATGACTTTTTATGAAGCCCTTCGCACTCCAATTGCCTCTCCGCAAAAGGATGATAAGCAATCTGTAACAAAGTCTGTTTTGGTCTTAAGAGACGTATGGTGGTGCATAAGCATAAAATTTTATCATCTGATCCATTGGATCCAGTGGGAAGGACGTCCTTCCTATGTCATATTCACATCAAACTTTGTGGATCTGCAGCAGGATTGATGAGTCACTTGAGGGCTCATAAGAAGAAAGGTTCTGGTGATGGGGTTGTAAAATTGTGAGGGATGGCAGTGATCTGTATAGATTATGCTATTGCTATATATATATATATATATATATACGTGTGTGAGTGTGCGCATATGTACTTCCACTTGTTGTCTCCTTGATCGAACTGCACCCACTGGGGGTAAGACCTTGTCACAAGAAAATAAATTAGAGAGAGAGAGGCGCAAAGGCAGGACAGGGTTCACATTCCAATGGTCGAGAGATTTGTAACACTCATGCAATGCAACTGTCTCAGTCATTCATCTCTTCTCTGCTACTATCATATCTTCCTGGCCAAAATGCGACTAGCCACGGTCTGAAATAAACTGCTCCCAAAACTTAACTGTCTTCAACTAACTCTAAAATCCAACTGTCTCTAGTTCTCACTTTCCAGTCTCATTCTCGCAGCCCCTGGGATCTCGTCATCAACCTGCATGATTTTTCGAGATTTTAACTTTTTCTTTGTTTGGATAGGGCCACCTAAAGCCGCTCCTTTATGACCCTTATCACAGATTTTATCAATCCTATTCTCTTTCAAAACTAGACAACTCTAGACCACTAGTCACCTATCTTGTCTTTATTGCCCATAGACCACCCCTGACTGAATGCATACACGTCTGGGCCCCTGTGACCCAGCGAGATTGCACACACACATATATACATATATATGCACACACACACACACACACACACACATCTACAGACCCATATGGGGTTTGTCTTGTTTATACCCACATATACATATATGCATACACTTGTATGCATATATGCACAAAACATACTCTATTTTCTTTTTGTTTTTAGTTTTAAACCTATTAAACACCATTGTGTCATGCAACCATGAGCGTTTATTACTGCAGAACAAATTCTTGGCTTTTCTAGCATCTTGTAAAAGTATTTTGTATTTGGATTTTTTCAGACTGTTCTGCTCATCTTTATTATTATATACACAATGTTTCGGCTGATGTGTCCTCTTGCCTTCTTCAGGTGTTTCTTGTTGAATTAGGAGACTTCACAGAATTTTGAACTGAACACTTTATTCAATCCATTGAGGTAAACTTTTGTCATGGCCATGTACAAGTGTTAAGCCCGCCCTGTCGACTGAGGCATTAAAATACACCAACTGCACCTCTGCAGAAGGGTAAGACTTTTGTTGGCCGTGGGTGGCGACCCGTGATGCTTATGGACCGAATCTTAGTGGCTGAACAGTCCATGACATGCAACACTCTACTTAGGCCCTTACTTAAGCTAGACGGTTGGTCTGTCGGAGAGGCCCCCTCCGATCAATCAACTAGTCACGTCAAGCCCTAGCACCTATATGATTGTCCTAACTTTATTGCCCTTATAGCAAGCCCCAACCCTTTTTATCATATGGATGCTAAAAGGCGGTGGCTGGGGGTCTTCATGTCCTGGGAATAACGTTAAACTCTATCTGATTGTGAGGTTCAAGTTTTGGAGGTTTGGGGAATGTGGAGCACTCCTTTATCACCATTGCTCTCTGGTCCACTCTGACCCGGAGTGGTAGTACCTGTTAAGGTACCATCTATAGGTTAAATAGAAAAATGTGTTTATAAAAAAGAAATGAATATCCATTAAGAATGAATTTATTTCAAAATTTTATTGGCATTAAATAACCCACTGAGGTTGATATGCCATAAAACAAAACAAAACAAACCAAGCCAAACAAGTGTTAAGCTATGTTAATTATTCTATGGTCAGGATTTAACGTGCAACTTGCAGACGATTGTCGCTTAGAACACTATTACATTGCCATATGGAATAAAATTAATGGGAATATTACTTGTAATACAATACTACGATTACTTTCATTTGATTTGTGAAATGTCTTTAGAGGAGACAATTTTTATGTTCCTATTTTTAAAAGTTTAAACTCTGATCTGGTAAATGCAGATTAGTCCACTGAAATATTGTTTTGTATTTTGCATTTTCTTTCTGAAATAATGAATTCCATATATTCCCCATTTTTTATTCTCTTTGTGGTGTGATGTATTTACGCTTAGACCAATTGGAAAAGAGAGTCCCCATAGACAAATACTACATAATGCAAATATAGAAAGATAGATGAGAAAATTAATTCTACTCTAGGGCCCTGAAAATATGACACTCCTAAAATTTATGAATAACCCTCTCCCCTGGGACTCTGGTCACACTCTCTCAAAGAACTGTACAATCTAATTGCCATCACTCTCTCCGTGACCCCCCTCTCTCTACAGGTCAATAAGACAGCTGCCAGCAGGTAAG
>CM042139.1:34560965-34623465 GCA_023376005.1 Doryteuthis pealeii | reverse complement strand
TTTTATTACAAAATTTGTATTAATTACAAAACATCAATTTTCATAAAAGTTCAAATGTCACCTATGAAATCTCTATTTAAACATGCCAATTTTTCAGAACTGAAAAGTTGCACTATAAACTCAGCGATGTTTATTGACTTCGCAATAAAGAGTAAAATCATAAAACTTAAAATTTAATTTGTAAGGCAAATTATGAGGAATATTTTAAATTGTATTTTGAATAATAATTTAAATGTTGGTTGTTAGTTGTTTTGTTTTATCAACTTTTCGGGTAATTTACTAACGAATCATGTCATTTTGATAAACAAAGCGCTTTCAATTTTTCGTACTTACATATAAAAATTTTTTGAAATGTTCCAATAACTGGATATTGTCAGATAAACTTGAAATAAATTTCGTCTTACAAATAATTGACTACTTATCTCCAGTCGGGCCTTCGACTAAAGATAAAACACCGGATTGTGTCCGTATTAGTAACCTTTGTTTTTGTTTTTTTTTATCGTGGTTTGAGAAAATAATTAGTTAACGAACCAAAAGAAAAACAGTTTCTAAGGAAATTCGTCAATCTTATTGTTATTTTTAACCCTTTAAAACTCTAACAATAAAAATTAATAAATAAATTAAAGAATTAAAAGTCATTTTATTCGAATGAAAATCTTAGTTTAATTTATACAAATATGTAACCGTACTTACGACGTAAACTGATTTTCATGATACTGTTATTTACGATTAAACTATTTTTTAAATAATGTAACCGTAAAGCGTACATTTTGATTTTCTACAATTTTTATGCATTACAAAAATTAAAATTAAAATGAGTGTACTGTACAATTTAAGAATATGGACAAACTCGCTGTAAAAAATAATTTAATCTATAAAAACACATACAAATTACATATTCAGAAAGACTAAGAGAATCCGAACTGCCTTATTCGTATTATCGCCTATACGTAATATTTTTTTTTTTTAACTCGCTGTAAAAAAAAAATTAATCTATAAAAACACATACAAATTACATATTCAGAAAGACTATTTCATCTTATTACTAAAGATATAAATATTTTAAAGATTAAAATCCTAAATAGGTAAGAGATTCCGATCTGACTGTTATAGACTGCACTGCTTGTATCGCAATAATCATAGGCAGCGTGGCTATCCGAAGCCATTTTTTAATTTTTTAACTCGCTGTAAAAAATGATTCAATTAATAAAAACTCACACAAATTACATATTTTGAAAGAGTATTTTCTTATCTTTCTAACGATATAAAAATTATTAAAGACTGGACCATAAATAGGCCATAAATTCGGAGCTGAACGGCTTAGACTGCAAAATTAATTCATTAAAATCAAAACTTCGCTGCTGTTATCGCTTTAACAATAAGCAGGCAGAGACAATATTTTATTATCAGGAGGGCTGATATACGGACAGTTCCGCAAATTGGGTGATTTTGGATTAATTAATCGATTAAATCCCTTAATCAGTAAAAATCAATAACCAAATTTGGAATTTTTCTTAGTTAGAACGATATCAATGTGTATGCAAGATTTTGAATCTGAGTGACCTCCCGTTTTTTTGTTATACGTCGACACGTACATACCAAAATCTCTGTTTTATATATTAGATATATATATTTCGGACTTCAGTCACAGGTGGCGCTGTAACTTCAGGAGCACATAAAAACTTTATTATAGTCTTCCGAGACTGAAATGCCAATGAATGTGTGTGTGTATGTATGTATATGTGTATGTATATATATATATATATATATATATATATATGTGTACGTATCTATTATTACACTAAAGCTGAGATAATCACCTTTTATTGCCTAAAGGTTTTTTCCTGTTTAGTTTAATGACACAAAATTCATATTAAAATATACCTTGATTTTAGGATTACGTTATGTTTGAAAAAAAATTCCATTTTAATTGGTTCTAATTAGTCGTAATTAGCAATTAAGTAAAAAATTGACCAATCTCTCTCCCACATACTGCATATTACTTTCACCCTCTGTGTATATCTTGATTACCTTCTCTGCATATAAATATTAGTCTCTCTGTGGGAGAGTCATTGTGATAGAGACATGTAACTGACTTTATTTGCATATCAAGATTCAGAGACAATTTGTATGTTAATTAAATTCCATGATCCATTTCAATTGTCCCACCTTCTTTAATTGTTATCATTCCAAACCCATAACTGATAATAGCTATCACCATTTCTTACTACAATCCTTTGCAGCGACTATTTTATCCTTATTAATTCCTAATTTAAGCACGCTGAGTTTTTTTTTTTTTTTTTTTTTTTTTTTTTTTTGTTGAGAAAAAACATAGCTTAGTCAACTTCTTAATACAAAATCAAAAGTTTATTAGAAAATAAATTGATTAGAATTAAATTCTCAGCTACCAAATTATCCAGTTGTATTGTCTCACTAATAATTTCATTTACTTATTCTTTTAGTAAATAAATTGTCTTTCGTTTACTTTAATTGCCATTTACATTTAATTCCACTTAAATTTATTTACATTTTTAAGATTATCTGGCCATACTTCTTTATTAAATTGTACAGCCAAAATGTTGGCGCATATTGCATGAATGCGTCCTGGCCTCCTGCCCTAAAAAATGCGATGCTTGCTGAAAATCCGACCCGTGCTACTTATGAACTCCCTAGCTATTTGAAGGTGTGTTTTCCGAAAAGTTAATGCGAAACTGTCGTGTTTGTTTAAAAATTTATGCCAGGTGTTTTGAATTAAAATAAAATGAAAATACTGAAAAAATAAAAATATATTTTTAAAGAGGGCCCCCCCCTCTTTAAAAATATATTTTTATTTTTTATACATTTGCTTATCGATAAAAGACCTGGAGGTGGCTTACTTTTTAACGCCTTCAAACCACTTAAACAGTTATTTGTCGATAAAAACGCCTTCAAACTGCTAGGGTAAGGTTGGCGAGAGGTTGGGATATCCATGATTAAAATCCTATCTGTAATTAGAAATTAACTAAGTGACCCTTCACTTGTTTTTCCTTTGGTCAAATGAAAATGTTTACTCCAGGTTAAATAACTTATTTGGACAGTTTAGGAATACTTTAAATTCGCGAAATGATATTATCATGTGATTTTTCCAACAATCTAACCCGGGGTCACCTTTTTTCTAGTATATATATATATATATATATATATATATATATATATATATAAAAACCCATGACTGTAACAAAAATAGTTTTTCATTTCATTTGAGAATGTTGGTCATTGTTTGGTGAGACAGTTATTTGAGTATAATCAATCAGCAAATCTTAATTGTTTGGACATTCTGATGTCATGAAAATAGAAAAAAATAAGGGATAGTTGTTAATGACATGAAATTATTAAAAACATGATTAGATTGTCTGAATTAAGTGAGTAGCAGAAACTATGTATGTAGACTTTAGGGAGTGACACTGACTTCTTAACATTGTTAATGCTAGGCTCTTTTATTGAATGATAAAAACTTACTAAATAATAATTTTTAGTGCCACGCAGGTATGATTTAATTGTATCCGCATTTTTAAATTGATTTTAAATTTATTGACTGTATTGAGATTATGATGAATATACTTGAACAAATAACCATTTATATGATATTTGGTTTTTTTTTAGAAGTTTTAAAATGTGTTAGTTCCTTTTGATTTGATATAGGTTTTACCTGTTTAAACAAAATTCCTTCATTTAAGGCTGTGTTTAGATAAATTCTTTCCTGCTACCAAAAATTTTTATTTTATTTAACTGTTTTAAAAATGAATTGATATAGTCAAAACTTTCTCTTTCTGCTTGTTGTCTAGGGACTAAAATATCAAAATGCTCTGGTATACCACCAATGTTATTTTGGTATCTTTATCCTTTTGGTCTATTTCCAAGAGTCTGTTGATCCTATCTCACCTTCTCATTGCACTTAAAGGGGGTAATCAGTCCTTGAAGCATTTCAAAAGAATCAGACAATTTTTGGCCCTACCCACTTAAACTTTGTGTGATAATTATTCTTGTGGAGAGAATGCTTCATCTTTTTTTTTTTTTTTTTTTTTTGGTGTTCACGAGTAAGGTGGCATGCATGCTAAAATGGACAGAGCAAGCCAAGATCTAATCCTGGATGAGGCAGTTTGTGTTTCACTTTACGCTAATGATCTTGGGAAAGGTATGTCAATCTAGCATTGCCAGCACTTAGCTGAAATCGACGGACATTGACAAATTTGCGACCTTAATCGGTTTAATTCGCAATTTTTCAAATATTTCTGATCCAATCTTAAAAATATTTATATGGTTGGAAAGAAAATAAAATAATCTTTCTAAATATGTAATTTCCATGGGTTTTTATCCATTGAATTATTTTTTACAGTGATTTAAAATGGTATTTTGCTTCGAACAGCTGAAAACACGAAATGTGAATTTTTTTCGAGGCTAAATTTTAGTTGTTAGTTTGCATTGCAAAATCAAAGAGGGTAATCTTTATCAATATTCTTGAAATTGAACACTTAATTAGAATACACTTTATACTACATCGTGTAGGTTGTTTTTTTTCTTCTTCGACCTTCAGAAGCGAAACCACTACCAATGAAAATTGACGCTGGTTACCTCAAAAAGTATAAGCTAAGCAAAAAAAAAAAAAAAGCACTATGTCTTTGATACTATATACTCTCAGAATTATTTTGATATATAATATGTGACATTTGGATGATGGTTAACCGTCAGGATTTTTTGTCAATGTTTTGGGAAAAAAATGAACTTATGATATAGTATTAAAACATTAACAAAGCACATCATTACATGCCAGCTGGACAGGCTTTGTTTAAAAAAAAAAATTGATGTAAATAGGTATTTTATTTCTTGTATATAATACAACATAGCAAGTATTTAAAAAGGTATTTTTAAGTTTAAAGTGATATTAATTATTTAAATTAATACTATATATGTGTATACATGCAGTATTAAAATACAAATGTTGAGTAATCTTGTGGTAAACTTAAAAAAAAAAATGTTGATATCTGTACCTCTTATTCTCTAAATAATGGGTTACAGCATAGAGATACATACAATTTGAGTACAGACACAGAAAGAACGTATGATTTTACATACGAATATCAAGTTTTATCAAAATTGCTCCAAAAATAAAGAAATGGTGAAGAAATTACTAAATTTCTTGTTTTGAATTGGTCCGTGATTTGACATTTTTTTTCAGCAAAATCATGTCCACTTTTGTACCCCCAATTTTGGGGTTTTAAATTCTCATAACTTTTGAACCACTGGGGATATTTGCATAATCCAAACAGTTTTGAACTCCATTTACAGAGATATATATAACTAATGTAATTAAATAACAATAACCTCAAATAAAAAATCAACTGGCAAAACTATAGGTAAGTAGTAGAACAGATTGGGCTCTTTAGCAAATAGTTAAGAAGAAGGAAAACTGAATTCAAAGCAGCTATTCCCTGCTTAAAAACTGACCTTGCGCCACATCTTGCCCTTGTGCCACATCTTGCCCTTAGTGGTTTTGGCTAAATACAAGTGATACCACTTATACCTGGGGATTGTGCTGTGAGTGGAGTTGAATAAATTTCACATCAGCTCCTTTTAGGATTGTTTTTTTTTTTCTTTTTTTTTCTTCTTCCCTTTTTCTCAATGCAGCAGCAACAAATCAGATCTATTTTTTTTTCTTTCTTTAACCTGTTCATAAGTAAAGCGTCTCCTTTGCACTTGATAACCATATGTTAAAGGGTCATTCCATGTCAATTCACCGGGGTGTTACACCCACCGACACCGAATTACTTGAAATTTAGCACAAATGTTCCCCTTCATGAGTTAGGAAAGTGTGCCAAATTATTTTGTCTTAAACCTTACAGTTCCGATTTTAGAGGGGGGGGATATAATTTTGCTATTTTGCCTCAAAATTAAGGCTGTTCGGTGTCGCAAAATCTCAGTGTTTTTTTTTAATTTAAAAAAAATACTTTCATACATTCAATATTTCTGAAACTTGGTATGTAAGGCAAATAAGGACTGTAGAATTCAAATATCCAACTATTTTAACCCTATACCTCACAGAAAATTTTATTTTGCCTGACTCCAAAATCAACAACTTTTCACCTAATGTAGCTTACGGTCAGTCTATCGAAAATGGGTCCTCTTCAATTTTCATAATATTTTTTTCTTAACATCTACTATGTCTGCCTAAGTTCACCAAAGAATTTTGTGAGTGGGTCAAGTCTACTTTAGAAGATATGAACCTGCCAAGTTCAGAGTTTTTTTCCTATGTACGTGCAGGATTTCAGTGAAAGATTATAATTAATGACAATCATCCCAATGCTCCATGAACTCTCAAATGTTGATATTGTGCTCAGTGACTTCTTAAACTATTCAATAATATTGTTTTTATCAATTTAAAAAAAAAAAAATTAAATACGAGGGTGAGTCAAAAAGTAATGCCATTTTGTTTAGTACAGGTATAATTACTGACACAGGAACATGTATCATGAATTAAAATGAAGTTGGTCCTCTGTGGATCACCTCCCTACTTTCCCACAGTCACTGTTTTTTTTCAATAGCAATATTCCACCTTCAAATGAGAGTATGTATCCCTATTCTGTTAACTGTTCTTTGAGCCACTTCTTCACTACAGATTTCACTTTGTTTATTTTTTTTGTTGTGTTTTTTGTTATTTAAAAAAAAAATTTTTTTTACTATTTTTCAATCAAAAGAAAGTGATAATAAAAATGAATATATAAGGAGTCTTTAAAATATTACATTTTAAACTACACTGTGCCATAAATTTTGTTGTGTGTATAGACCATCTTGGACAGATGATAAACTCTACCATTTGGTGTTATAGGGACATCAACAGTGCACAGAATATTTGTGAATGGCACAAAACATATCCTTAAAATCCTCTTCCCAGTAAAATGAACAAGATGGAAGAGCTGGGCGCACTAACTTAATCAGCAAGTCATTCTCTGTATCAATCCAAATTTTATTGTCACACCTACAACAAACATATCCTGAAACAACAAATTTCACTGTTTTTCTTCAGTTCCAATAGAGAAGTCATGTATTAGGTCATAGGTTTCATCTTCACTACATTGTTTTATGGCTATTTTATCTCTGATGAGTGGAATAAATTGATGAAAACTTCTTGTTCCTGGGACTGTGGATGCATTTTTGAATCTCATGTTGAGGCTCCTCCTTGCTTTCTCAACTTCCTCCTTTTCAACCAGAATTAATTTGATACCTTCAATTGCAGATCTGCAATATTCAAACATAGATTTTTGGAAATGATTTCTTTGGTAGTTGGTCTTCGGAGACTTTCTTTTGACACTATCCTTTTCACTGTCCCACCTATACCATCACATGGTTGTTTACCATGACTTGTTGCAAAGAGATTCCATTTTGTATTGAGACCCAAATATTTCTGATGGTTGCAAAATTGGCAAAGTTCTTGTATTGTACTGTGCAACTATCAGTAAAATACTCACTATTTTTTATATTTGGCAAGATAGGCCCATTACCTCAATTTTTTTTCTGTACCATATAAATAAATGCTAAACATGTGAGTTATCACTCAACATAATGCAGAAAAAAAGGTTTTGCATTGCATTTTCAAGTTTAAAATAAGGTACCACCGGATTTAAAGTACATTGTGGGGTACTCCAATGAAAACTCTGGATCTCATCTTGAACTAAAAATTTGTAGTTCTCAGCAAAATCTCCCAGGAACAAAACTTCAAAATCACTAATCTCCTCCTTTCTTTGCTTTAAGTATCTGGATTGTGATTTAGCCAATTAAGAATGAGGTGCTAATTTATTCAATTGCAAAACAACTAAATAAATGTAAGCTTGACAGGATTCCTTTTGTGTTGTCAAAGTCAATCGGTCAGTTGTTATCCATTGTGAGAACTCTATTGATTCAGTGTTATCAATATTTCCTTCGATGATGTCATAAATTTTTATTCAAGCTGCCCTGATGATTTAGGAAAATTTGGCCACCTATGAATCATATACTCTCTGCTACTGGTATTACAGACAATATATTTCAAGAGATCTTGATATGATACATTCAGTGGTTCCAGTAATAATTTCATGTTTTGTTGGATGGTACATACACATATGGCATGTGTACCTGCACTACCAGCAAGGACACAGCATTTCAGCCTTAGACTACAAAATCTTGAAAACTCCAAGAATGCTATCAGGTTCTGTTCCTTGAATGGTCTGAAGAGCTCATTTAGGTTGCACAAGATTAGTCTTTTCTGCTGATGAATATTATGTTTAATACTAACATAGTCTTTCCTGCCTGGCATCAGTTGAGTATATTCATCATCTTAGTAAAATGCTTCCACTAGCTGTGCAATATTAGCAGGCAAAGATTTGCCCCCTTTTGGTTCTGGCACAGCTAAAATACCTCTTATGAACACAATTTGTGAGCCTTGCGTACAATGTGTTCTGAAACTCCAAACACACACGACTTTTTTGTGTGACCAGTCGGTAGGAGAGCAAGTGTCAAGATTTGTATTTTTATGTTGGTTTTTGCTACAAGAAGCTTTATCATTTTATCAAAGTACTTAGCTTTATCTAAAATTTCAAAGCCTCATCATTCAACAGCTCAGAGTCAACATTTAACGACCTGCCTACTTTGGTCTTTACACATTGTAATACAGAAGAATGTTTTCTCTCACCTAAATGAGCTTTTCCAGAGTAATGATGTCCTTTTGTTTTTATTGGAGAAATTCCAATAGCAGAGAAACATTCATTGATATTTATCTTCTCTGTTTCTGCAGAAGTACTTGTATCAAGCTTTTTCATTGCTGATCTGATACATGTCTTGGTTCTTCATTATTACTACTCTTCTCTGATTCTGCAGAAGTACCTGCTTCAAGCTTTTTCATTTCCTCATCAGGAAGAAGTTTGTGGATTTGTATTTGACAATTAGGGCAGAGTTTCTTGTCTGGGATTAGTACCAACTTAGCCTTTACCTTGTCTGCCATCACCAATGAAATTGGTTTCAAACTGCCTTTAATTTGCTTTTTATGATTTTTAAATGGAATACAACATCTCTTTTCAAGCCATTCATATTTAGTCAACAAGGTCTGTTTGTGATAGCAACAGATAGTCTGTATTTCATCCTCATCACAATCTTGTTCTCTAGGCAATAAGCTTTATATCCATCGCATCCAACTGATCAATTGGAATCACTCAAACCTGTTTATCATGGAATAACATTTTCAACTGTTAGCTCAGTACAAATAGTACAATAATGTTTGCCTCTAAAACTCTTTCATTCTTTCTTTTCAATAAAAACATTATTCCAGTGATGAGGAAGTGAAATCTATAGTGAAGAAGTGGCTCAAAGAACAGTTAACAGAATAGGGATACATACTCTCATTTGAAGGTGGAATATTGCTATTGAAAAAAAAACAGTGACTGTGGGAAAGTAGGGAGGTGATCCACAGAGGACCAACTTCATTTTAATTCATGATACATGTTCCTGTGTCGGTAATTATACCTGTACTAAACAAAATGGCATTACTTTTTGACTCGCCCTCGTATTTAATTTTTTTTTTTTAAATTGATAAAAACAATATTATTGAATAGTTTAAGAAGTCACTGAGCACAATATCAACATTTGAGAGTTCATGGAGCATTAGGATGATTGTCCTTAATTATAATCTTTCACTGAAATCCTGCACGTACATAGGAAAAAAAACTCTGAACTTGGCAGGTTCATATCTTCTAAAGTAGACTTGACCCACTCACAAAATTCTTTGGTGAACTTAGGTAGACATAGTAGATGTTAAGAAAAAAATATTATGAAAATTGAAGAGGACCCATTTTCGATAGACTGACCGTAAGCTATATAGGTGAAAAGTTGTTGATTTTGGAGTCATGCATTTAGGTGGGCAAAATAAAATTTTCTGTGAGGTATAGGGTTAAAATAGTTGGATATTTGGATTCTACTTATTTGCCTTACATACCAAATTTCAGAAATATTGAATGTATGAAAGTATTTTTTAAAAATTAAAAAAAAACACTAAGATTTTGCGACACCGAACAGCCTTAATTTTGAGGCAAAATAGCAAAATTATATCCTCCCCTCTAAAATCGGAACTGTAAGGTTTAAGACAAAATAATTTGGCACACTTTCCTAACTCCTGAAGGGGAACATTTGTGCCAAATTTCAAGTAATTCGGTGTCGGTGGGTGCAGATTTCAAATTTTTCCGGTGTTTTGACATGGAATGACCCTAAAGTAAAATAAAAAGGTTGAATCTAGTTTGAAGCAGATACATTACCTCATAATATTATCATTTTCTCTGCAACTTTTAGGATAGATTTCTACTAGACACTTCTCCCTCATGTGACTAATCAAGATCTTTTTGAGATATTCAAGCAACCAATGACAGTCTCTAGGTAAAGAAGCATTGCTTTAAAGTTAGGCTATCATTATCTAATCAAAACTTTATATCTACTATCTTGATGATGATGATGTCAGTGATAGCAGAAAGTTGTGTCTTTTGTGCTAACACTACTGACACCATCTCTCTCCTTAAGCAAATATACTTGAGTCTACAAAATAAATTTTTTTGGCTTGAGGTTAGGCAAGTTGCTTGGTTGATAATTTATTCTTATAATATATGATTAGCTTAAATACTTGAGTTGAGAATATCCAAATTTATCAATGTTTTTTAAAATAGAATAAGTAGATTATTTTGATTTTTCAGACTGTCGTCCTCATTTATTGTGATATATATAAAAAACATTTTGGCCATTGTACCCTCCTTGCCTTCTTCAGGTGTCCCTTGTTCATCTGAGCATAGCAATGATTCAACCTGGGCAATCATTTTGAATAGTTTTATTGTTGAGCAAACAAGGCATTGAAGAACCTATGAAGATCCCATTCAAATAATGATGTCATTGTTTTTGCATGCCCATTGATCTGAGAAGCGCCACGAGAAGTGTCATGATCTTCTTTAAAAAAAAAAAAAAATTATTTGGTGTTCCTCGGAAATTTGAAGCGTAAAATTCAGTGGCATCAGTTATTCTCTCAATAATTTTAATTTCTAAAATAACTTACTTAAAAAAATAAACAACAAATTAATGTAGCCTTTTCAAGTATTGGTTCCCATATTGACATCTCTATTCACAAAAAAAATAAGTAGAGTTGAAAAAGTTCTTAATTATTTATTACTTTATATAACAATGACAAACTTATTTAAGTGGTAATATAATTTCCATTTCATTGTGTATTTTGGTTCATTATTATTTATCTTCATGATAGCTTTTCACACCCACCTAAGCTGGTGGTTCACTGGAGGCTGAGTGACAGCAAATCTCCTCAAGTCTCCCGGACTCTTCCGAGTATTCTAGCTGATCTTAACAATGCTGTTGTTTGGATCGTCTCAATTCTTCCTCGCATTTCCAATCCCTCCAAACTCTTTTCCAAACCCTTTGGGACTGTTCCCAGGGCCCCCAATTACAATTGGTACGACCTTTACCTTCATGCTTCAGTTTTTTCAACTCTCTGGCCAGGTCCAAGTATTTGTTTATCTTTTCATTTTCTTTCATCTTCACTCTCTGATCTGTCGGGATGGCAAAATCCATGAGATGACAAGTTTTTTTCTTTTTAATACTAGATCTGGTCTGCTAGCTGGGATTAAGTGATCTGTCTGTATCACAAAGTCCCAAAGGATTTTATGCATCTCATTCTCTAGGACAGATTCTGGTTTGTGCATATACCATTTAGTAGTAGCATGGTGAAAATTGAATTTCTTGCAAAATACCCAGTGGATCACCTTTCCCCTCTAGTACATAGAATAATGTATTAGTGTCAGGAACATGAATAGTGTACAGTAATAATATACATGTATGTGTGCACATGCATGCATATGTGATTGGAGGGGGGAGGGTATCAGGTATATGTTTATTTAAATAAAGTGTTGTTCAGAAATAGTATCACACAATTTGTAAAATTTGTTTTTGTCAGATACAATATAAATACAAAAAATTGTCTGTTCTGTTTACAAATGTTTGAAATGAAACTTACCAGTGACAAGTTAAAATATGAACCTTCCGTTAGTTTGATGAGCTAGGTTGCTTACTGGATATTTGATCCATTTTTGTTTTTAATCCTTTAAATGTTGACACTTAAAATTGTGTTAATTTAACATTTTGGATGTTTTTGTTTTTTCTCATGCCAGGAACTACCATGTTTTCTATTACCTCCTCAAAGGAGCTACTGACGAAGAACGAGCTCAACTTCATCTAACAAAGGCCGATGATTATCATTATCTTTCCCAGGTATTTAACATATATTTGTGTTTGTCTTTTTCTCTTTCTGTCCATGTATGTATATCTGTCTTCTGTTTTTGTGTATACCTACCTATGCGTGTCTGTTCATCTGTGTCTATCTCTGTGTGCCTGCCCATCCACCTCCCTGTGTTTCCATCTGTGTGCATCTCCCTCTTGGCCTCTATTTGTTTCTTTAATAATTTAGACATCTGCACACAATCTAAGAAGGTGATTTTGAGGTTGTGAGGTGAGGGGTTGCATCCAATTACTTGGTTGGTTGGGCTCTTTATTCACCTAAACAATTTACTTTATGTAATAAAAGCAAAGACCTTTTTAATTAAAGGTATTTTTACTTGTCATTTTTTTTTTCTTTTTTTCTTTTGCAATACCATTTGATTTTTTTTCTTTTTAATTTAAAAAAAAACATTTTTTTATTTGTTAAATGTATAATTTTCTCTGGTACTAACATAATTTAAAATGATCCTACTTCAATCTTTTGAAAGTATAGAGAAATTGATTTTGAAGTGATTTTTGTATTTTTCTTTTTAATGATTTCAAAGTTTTCTCATTATTTTCAATTTTGAGAAGTTTGTTCACAACCTTCAAACTAAGCTTGATTAAATGATGATCTCTAAGCTAAATTTTGATTTTATTTAATTAATTTTCCATATAATGTTTCTTTGTCCATTACAATATTTTTGAAATGAGCATGTAGATATGTTTGTTATTCTTTTATCTAAGAAATAATTCTTAGTACAATGAATAAAATTTTACTTTTCTTTTTACAAATATTTTTATTTAATTTTCAATTTGTAATTTTATTTTTCTGATGGCTTTCTGCACCATTCTGACATGAGAGAGAATGAGAATTTTTATGTGTTCATAGAGGAGAAATAAAAATATGGGGTCCTAATGTAGAATCATTTACTTAAAATTGCTACGTATCAATAGTTTGAAAAAAAATAGTTACATTTTTCCTGATAAATTGAAAAAAATCCAGAAAATTGTAGGAGACAAAATTATATTTGTATTAAGAATCAACATCCAGCCTACTTCTTAAAACTCTCCTAATTGACATAACATTTCTCTGCTATTACAGGATCATGAGTTTATTTGCTATGACTTTGTGTGATTGATATAATAGCAATTAATTTTCATATTAAACTGAAACATTTTCAATAGCTGAAAAATTTCCTATTCATTACATTTTTTTGGGTGTGTCTATTGACTATTACAAACAGTTTATTTTGTTAGTCATTCCTGTATAAACCCTGAGAACTCACATCTTCTTGGTCATTCTCCTTTTTCTTGATTTTGAAACTGGTCAAGAGGCTGTTAAAGCTTTGAACTTTTCAAGTCTTGGGCCAGTTTTCTTATTAATTTGAAGGCATGCATTTTATGTATAGACCACTTAAGATTTGGCTAGAATCCAAAAGACATCATTTTAGAATTAGTCTCTTAAAATGAGCTGCATAGGTCAAGGGTCTTATGACAAACCTTTACAGAAATTTTGCTATGCAAATTATTTTAAAGTATCAGCTTTCTTTTTTCTCTGTCTTTACTTAATCTTAGAAAATAGATTACATTCAATTTAAAACTCTACTTCACGAACAGAAATTTAGAAACCAATTATAAAGTAATAAAATATTAAATATACTAGGAATTATGCTAATTGCTTTACAGTTGGATTGGTTTACATTTCTTTTTTTATTGTCAAAATTTCATCTTTAAACAATTGTGGGTGAGCCATTGTAAGCAGTTAGTTTTGTATAATGCGAAGAGTACATTGTAATTAAACATAACAAAAATGACATCAGTAGTATCCTATTTATAGACACTTAGGGAAAATATCCATAAAATGTACAAATAAACTTGACAGACATACTGATAAGGGATGTTTAATTTACTATTGGCTACTAAAATTAATCAAATTATTGTGAAATTAGAAAATATCTGCAAATTCACTTTAATGACTGGTTAAATTTGGAAAAAAAAAAAAAAATGATAAAAAAATAATAAAAATTTTTTTTTTTTTAAATGTAAGGTATTAGTTGACAGTCTTATTTTTCATTCTGCTGGGTATCTTGCCACACTCCTCACCAAGTAAACCTGGTGGTGGTTGGAGGTTGGTTTAATCTCCAATCACTTGATGATGTGGTTGGTAGTACTGGGCTATATAGTGTCGGTAGCACTTTTTGAGTGACCTGACAATTTACTGTACAGCTTCTCCTATTAAGCATTAATTGTATCCTCCTACCACCTGGATTATATATATCATTGTATACTATTTGTTATAGCTAATACTTGTCTATTACTGGATTGATGAGGTTTTTTTTCTCAATGCTGTATAGTTAGAAAAACAATGTCATGGTATTAATTTTGTGAGAAAATATTAATTAAACATTAGTGTTATTTTTCAATTGCTATTTAAAAAAAAAATTTTTTTTTTTATTCTGACCTTAATTATTTTGTTTAATAGTTTATTGATGTCTTTTAATTTGGTTAACCTCCAAAGTACTTTTAAGGATACACTAGGCAAAAAGAAAGTAGAAACCCTTAATTAACCCAATTGAATTTCTCTTGAACTATGAGGTTTCATTCATACCTTGGCAATTCTCATCATTCACTCAAAATGATTAAACTATATTTGTTTTGTAACTGTTGGATACATTGGATTAAGAAATGATTTTACTTGAATGCCAAATTGAGCTTTTTGTGACTCGGCAAGTTCTTTTCATTTGCATCAAGTAATCTTTAACGAAAGAGGAAAAGTGTAAAAATTGTTTTTTTTTAGTCACAGGAAATAGTTATGTTAAAATGTGAAAAAAAAATCAAAATGCTGTATAATTTTTGATTCCGCCTATTGTGTTTACAGATATAGTCAAAGGTGACTACAAGCCACTAAGGTGATATGTTTATGAAAGTTGTCGGAAATTAAGGGGTAGACTTGATTTTGGGAGTGAATAGCACCAGATAACACTTGTTGACGATTGCAAAATAGCTACAATTTTTTTCTTTTATAAAGATGCTCTGAGTTTTTTAAAATTCAGTCAGAGCTAGAGGGGAGATTGTCAGAGGAACCATGAAACTCAAAAATTGCTGAAATATTAAATCTTTGCCACTAGAAGAAATATACTTTGATATTATTTCTTCTTTCTAAAGAAGCCATTCATTCTCTAGTGTAATGATGATTAGTAGGTATGTGCAATTTTACTCAAGGAATGTAATAAATTTAAAAATAAAAGATTAAAATTTTTTTTATAACAATTACCAAAATTCAGGAGATTGTCCAATTTTAAAGAAATTTTCAGCACTTTATTCATTAATAACTTAATTTTATGATGAATAGATTATTAATATATTTAAAAAAAACTTGAAAAAATATTAGGATCATTGGTCAACATTTGCTTATCTGATTAAAGAAAATTTCCAGTCCCTAATTTTTAAATTTCTAGAAAGATAAATGAATCATAAAAATAAAAATTCAAAACTTTCAAGACCCCCAAAAAGTTATTTGAAAATTTAAGTTATTTTCTTAAAACTGTGAGTTTTCTCTTTTCGTATTTTTTAAAGACAATATTTTTCTTTGAATTGATGAAAAAAAAGAAGTATTTTCTCTTATTCAATTGACCCATTTAAAATTTTAATAGTGAATTTGGCAGTATGACTTTGGTCTATGAAATCGACATCATAAATCTTTTTGTATTTTTCACTGACAAAGTAGAAGTGAAATATCATATCTCCTTTTAACTCCTATACTGGTTACTGTTTTAAGGAGTTAAATATTGAAAATGAATAATAAAAGTTTGATTTTAACAGACAACTCTATAAAACTTATATGATTAAGTCACAAAGCTGACCCTCATTATGGAAATAATTGCATAGTTCAACTAAACATTACATCAATTTCTTATCAAGTTTTGAAAGAATTAAACAATGAAACAAATACCAAAAGCAATGATTAATATTATTTATTTAAAAATTACATTAAAAACGTATCTCCCTGTAGGACTCCAGTGACTTTGTCAAAGAATTCGGTGTCACTATCAAATGACTGTACCATTGCTTTAGTGTCTGTAACAAGAATGAAAGTAAACTCAGTTTCCCCAATCTTCTACTACCAAGGGTCATGCAATCAAGTCTGATGCAAATGCTCACTGGTCTCTAGTCCGACGCAAATGCTCGCTGGTTTCTAGTCCGACGCCAGTGCTCACTGGTCTCTAACGAAGCACCTAGTGAATAAGCTAGCTAGGAGCTGCATAAGAATGCTGTGTGGAATCTTAAACAAATTGTGGAAGCAACATCTCACAAGGAAGCAGCTGTATGACCACTTGCTTCCTCTCACACAAACCATCCGAATGAGATGAACAAGATATGCTGGGCACTGCTGGAGAAGCAAGGACAAACTTGTAAGCAACATCCCCCTGTGGAAACCAGCACATGGACATACCAGTGCGTGCCATCCAACAAAGACCTACATTGACCAGCTCTGCACGGATACTGGATACTGTGCAGAGGACTTCTTGAAGACAATGAATGATACGGATGGTTGGTGAGAGAGTGTCATGGATATCAGTGCTACTAGCGCAACATCAGGATGATGATGACATTAAAAACCCAGAATCCATTTAAGATTAATGATTCCGCGAATCCAGAAAATTGGACCCCTAAATATCTACTCATTAAGATTGTTGAAAATGCAGTGAGAAAACTCACAACAAAAATTATTTTTTGATTTTTAAGAAAATAACTTGAATTTTTTTTTAATCAAATGAGCAGACGATATAAACATTTTTTCAATTTTTTTTTTTTTCAATAAAATAACCTATTCACCTATTTATTATAAAACCAAGTCATTAATAAAGTGCTAAAAATTTCATTAAAATTTGGACAGTTCCCTGATTTTGGGTGATTGTTTTGAAATTAAAAATAGATTATTTCCTCCCTTGAGTAAAATTGCACATACCTACTAAATCATTACACAAGAGAATGAATGGTTCCCTTAGAAAGAAAAACTACTAAATTAAAAACCAAAACCTAAACGAAAAAAAGCTGCAGTATCAAGGAAAAAAAAAAAAAAAAACGAAATTGATACCAAAATCAAAATTGCCAAACCACCCAACTCTTCCAGTCTGTCAAATTCTTTAAAATCTCAGAAACTAAATTACAACTTGGAAGTTGACTTTGCAGATTACTTGTGTTTCCAAATATGACATTTGCAAGATGTTCTCTCCTGTGATATAAAACAAACACTCCATAAATGCTGTCATTTTGGATGCTCAAACTTCTGTAAACTGGTGTGTAGGGGTTAATATTTGGTTTTAAATAAGGGTAATAAAAATTTATAGTCATGCATAAAGACCAGTGCACTTGAAAATCTCAAAATAAAGAGTAAGTAAAAAAAGTAGGAATTATTCATCTAAAGTCAGTTTAAAGTCTTTAAAGGTAATTTAGTCATAGAATTCATGACTTAGATTTGAGTTTGATTATTAAATTTATGAATAAATTATCAACTATAAATAAATATTCATTAACAATTTGGTAAAATACGAAAGAAATCATTGCATAAACTATCCATATTTGTTTGTCCTTGGATAATACATTTTGGAGAGAAAAACTGAAATTAAGAACTATTTTAATTATTTTTACTAATTTTAGGTTTTTAGGTACATTTTCTAGATAAAAACAAATTGGTTTATAAAAAATCTTAATTTTTCTTGTTTACAACAATTTCACTTCATGATTGGTGTATTGGCTTAACAGAAAAGAATTAACCTTAAAAAATTCAGACTTGTAAAATTTAACATTAAAATGAAACTGGCAACTACTTTTTATTTTCTCACTATTTTGTTTTGCCACTTCATTTATTTACTTTTATTACATAAAGTAGTTTTAAAAATTTAACTTAGATAACTGAAATAAATAGATTTCAGATATCATGTCTTATCCCCTCCCACCTTTTTTATTTGAAAAAAATCTTGAATATGGAATAAATTTCTTCAGTGTTATATCTGTTGTATTTCCTTTTCTTTCCATTTATCTTTTAAACAAATAAATTTCACATTTATTTTTTAAAACATAGTCAAATGTTATATTTTTGTTCAATCTTTCCCTCTTATAGTATAAAGGTTTATAAGATGTAATTTTATTAACATCTGAAATACTTTTTCAACTGTGTTTTCTTTGGTATAGTCGCTCAGTAGTAATAGCATTATACTGAACAGTTTTGGTTTCGGAAAATATTTCAGTACAGTTTCACTGTATGAAGATGAAACCAAAAAACAGTGGTTTTTCGATTAAACCGCCCATCTCTAGTTGTCTTGTTTTTAGAGTTGCCAACAACTATGGCAGCTTATTTCCACTAATCTCCTGACCCGTCACAAAGACGCTCCGAACCTCCTCTTCCACAACTTTCCTGTGTGCTGATCAACACAATGTGGGCGCAGGAAGTTCAAACAAGCAGGTTCACCGGAGACATCAATCTTTAGGTGGCCTGCAGCACAACACACACTTATAGGACTACGTTTTTATAAATTGTAATTACTCTTCCAGATACCTTGTTGAGTATCTGTAATTTCCTTTTATCATATCAAGGCAAATTTTTATGACCTGTTAATTGAATGATTAGAAATTCCTCTGTTGGCAAAAACATAATCTTCTAATTGAGTTAGCTCTTAGAATTCTATACTCTTGCAGCATACATTCTCTTCATTATTGTATCCTATCATTAGATATTTTCATATTGAGTTTTAACTTGATAAATTTCATTAGAAATGAATTTGTAGTACTTTTTATCTTTCTGAATCTTGCTTTTCCTATGAAAACCAGTTGTAGTATGTTTTAACACCTGTAAGTGATTGAATCATTTGGATATTGGACATTTTACAAGTATAATATCAACCATTAGAATTAAAGGTTTATTATTCAGTTGGTTCTTTGAATTTCTTTCTAAAATGAGTGCCAGTATTTTTATTTTATATTGGAAGGAGGTATTACAGATGGAAATAAAACTGCAGTTTGGGTCAGAAGAACTTACCAAAATCTTTTAGATAAGTGGTAAGAGCTACATAAAATGTTTCACACAGGAGTTATTATTGCATTAAAATGTTTTTTTTTCATATATAACATCCCATTCCTACATTTCCATACATAACATCCCATTCCTACATTTCCATACATAACATCCCATTCCTACATTTCCATAGATAACATCCCATTCCTACATTTCCCATCCCATCCTACATTTCCCATTCCTACATTTCCGTACATAACATCCCATATACATAACATCCCATTCCTACATTTCCATAGATAACATCCCATTCCTACATTTCCATAGATAACATCCCATTCCTACATTTCCATAGATAACATCCCATTCCTACATTTCCATACATAACATCCCATTCCTACATTTCCGTACATAACATCCATTCCTACATTTCCGTACATAACATCCCATTCCTACATTTCCATACATAACATCCCATTCCTACATTTCCATACTTGAATTACCTAAAATGTCACTTGTGCAATTAGTCTGAATCTCTGTTGTATTTTGTTAGTATTGAGATGCTCATCATTATTTGTATACTGATTCTGTATTTTAATATAAAAGAAACATTGTGGATTGCTTGTTTATTAACTTTGATATTAGTCCTAAGTTTATATTAAAGTGAATGGAGCAGGCAATATAAATATTCATTTCTTTTTAAATATAAAGTAACTTTAGTCAGTTTAAAAAAAAATTATTTTATTATTAAACAATATTGATATTGTTAGTTTTTCAATCTAATTTCTAATTGGAAAATTCATAATGGTTTTGTTCACTTTTCTCCAATGCTCCTTGGTCTAATGTTAATAAAGAAAAATAGAAAGAAGAAATAGTTTTTCAGGATACCACAGGGTAAAAAAAATCTAATTGATATTTTGAAATATGAACGAGTCTCTCTTTATCAATTAAATTCTAATTCAAATCTGTTTTGGGTAAGTCCATTGTAAGATTCTTGTGGTTATTTATACACATGTAGTTATACTGAATATTCAAATTATATTTAAATAAGGTTTCAATTCATTAACATTAGTTGCAGTAGAAGTGCATATGGCATAATGGAAGCTGTAGGAAATGGACTTGATGACCTAATTTCAAATTCCGGATAAGGCTGTTTCCTTCTAATGCCCTTGGAAAAGGCATGAATCTATCCCTTCTCTTCCCAAACTGAAACAGTTGCCCTTACAAAGGCTAGAATCTGGTCTGACCTCGGTAAGACAACCAGTGCGACAGTGCAATGTGTTGTAGTGGAATGGTTAAACCAAGAGCTGGAATCCCCAAAATTGTTAGATTCACCCTCATTCTAGCAACTCCTACACCTATGCTAATGTATAAGCCCCCACCCCCCACATTATATTGGTATTTTTAAGCCTTTGATTACAGAGACATTTTTAAGTGATTGTTAATTGTGAAAGACCCAGCTATAATAATGTATAAAAAGCTTATTGGTGATCTGTTCTTTTTTTTTTTTTTCTTTTCTTCCCAGAGCAACTGTTTTACAGTTGATGGTGTTGATGAAGAACATGAATTTGCTCGATTAAAACAGTCTATGGAAATGGTAGGATTTTCCAGTGAAAGGCAAAACAGGTTTGGTTCTTGTCTTAATAATTTCCTGCATGATTTAAAAAAAAAAAAAATGTTTTACATGTTTCCTATCTATTTGCCTCTTAATTTGGTGGTCATTGCTAATGGAATTCTCATTGTCAACAGCTAGGACTTGTTAAATGGCATTTCATGTCTTTATTTACATTCTGTATGAAAACAATTAGTCAATTTTCCTCCCTCTCTACTCTGCCTGTTTAAGAATTATTTGCTGCTGCTGCTGGAATTCAATTTAACATGAAGTGATTAACTGCTGCTGCTGGATCATTTGATGATAGTTATTTTTCTTTTTAATTATGGCTCATTAACATCATTTCATTTGGAATTTAACTAGTGATAACAGAGGATTAATATCATGAGTGTTTGGGCTGTTGTTAAAAAGCTTATAATTTTCTAGCAGTTTCATTCTCTTACTGAGATATATTAAATCTGAATTTTGGGTTCTATAGGCATCTAGCTTTTTATCTTATTTCCATCAATTTGTTAGCCTTGTGGCTCTGCACATATGCAATCTTTTCATCTATTATGATAGTTTAATTAATAAGATATTCTTATTTCTATCAGTACTATGATACTCCCAATAGCTTTTTAAGTCTTCTGAATTCTTGTTTAATGGACTTCACAGTCTGATGATGACATGCCTTTATTTTAGTTGATGGGTCTTTTCTACAAACAATCAAATTAAGTTTTGGCAAGCTTATTCCTGACTACTTGTATGCCTATATTTTTATGATGAAATTTAAAAATACAATCTGATTTAAAAAAAAAAAAAAATTATCTACTTAATGGATACAATGGAGGCTGTATCCTCTATCATAAGGTTCTGTATTGTTTTAATGATTTTAATCTCTGTCCATTTTATTTTATAAATAGCTGTATATTGGTTTGTCCAATCTTTTTTCTTCCAATTCAAATTGATCTGATCACTTTTATCAGTTTGATATGGTACCTTGGTTGATTCATAATTATTGCACAATACTTGGAAATGATTTTGAATTATAGTTTTTATTGATAGACTTTCCAAGTGTATTTCTTTTACTATATATAAATGTGCATATGATGACTAAAATGACTTTATATTTTGTAAGATTTCTAAAGTAAATACCAATTGAAATATTGCCTAAAGAAAGGCTCTCATATAGTGTTTAACTACATAATAGCTCTTTCAGTTTTAGATTGTTGTTAGCTCAAGTATGTTAATTAGACTTCTTAACACTTAATAAGTTTTTAAATGATAATAATCTTCCACAGATATCTAAAGAATTTCCATGCAGATTTCAGAAGTTCTTACTGATGGTTATATATTATCAAATCTTTAATGAAATTTCAAATTTCACCCCAAGTAAATTTTTGTAAAAATCAACCAGCACCCCATTCTATCATTCCAGAAAAGTAGGTGACTCTGCATATAGACATTCCCTTTCGGTGCCAATTTTCATGAAGTGAGTGGTATTTTTTTATGGAGTTTCTCTTGTACGCTTTCTCCACCTGCTTTTCACCAATCTGAAATTATCTTTGAATTGAAAATTATTAAAAAGAATATGCATTAATTTGCATAATCTAAAATTTCAGATCTTAGGTCAACAATTTTCCTTGTCAATGTCTTTTGTAGGTTAGAAAATCTGTAAATGATATTTGTTGTGTTAAATCTTTCAAAAAACAGTTGGATGTTTGCTGTTTCTTTCACCTGACCCCTCTCATACCAGTCTGCTTTTCTTTCTCTCCGCCATCTGATTCTGATTCTTTCTCTTCCTTATATTTTCCATCCCCTATTTATGCTCTTGCTCAGGTAAGTTTGCATTCTCAGTCTCCCTCTATTTCTCTCTCTCTCTCATAATTAGTTTGACTGTTTAATGATATTCTGTTTAATTGGCATGAATCAAAATTGATTGTATACAAAATTTTGAAATGCTCAGTGCATTTTGGAAAGCTTATAGGATAGCGATTAGCAAATTAACAATGTCATTTTTTAGAATTAAAAAAAAAGTTGTGTATGCAATTTAAAAACTAGGCTTTTTTTCAGTCAGAAATAGTTGACATTATGAAATTGTTCAGTTCTTGATAAATCATTAAAATAATAAATTCAAATGTAGTTCTTGCTAATCTGCTGTCACTGACTGAGTAAAATCCTTCTTTCAATATCAGTTTAGAGAATAGAATATGCTAGCTAGAGAGTAATGTTTTTATTTGTTGATTAGCATGTCTACAAAAGAAGAGTGTGCAATTTCTGTTTATAATGTCCCTGTTGTTGGTGACAAATATTCTGTCAGGCTAAGAATAAAAATTTCACTTGTATTCTTGTTTGCATTTTTTTTATTGATAGCTGAGATTATTAGTGAACAGTTTGTTTACAAATGCATTTATTGTTTGGAAACTTTTAACAGATCAACATTCCTCCTTTTTAATCACTAAGATAAAAGTTCTATTCTGAACTTAACATGGAACATTAGGAAATCTTTGGATTTGCTTATACATCTTTTAGGTTGGTTATTTTCTCAAGCTTGACTTTTTGACTTTGAATAACAGTGGCAAGTTAAGGCTTAGATGAATATATTTAAGAAATACATTTGTAAAGTACAGAACTAAAATTCCATCTTTTTTTAAAAAACAAATTATAACTTTTAGATTTTGTTTTAGTATTTTAAAATTTCTTTTAGTTTGTTTTTTGATTTTGTAAAATATTAAAAAAAAAAAAAAACTTCTACAAAAATTTAATTACAGAATTTGGGTTTTTGTAACCACATTTTCCTGTCATTGTTCCTTGTATAAATGAATTGGGTTTCTCCTGAAATGTGTTAATTCTTATAAAAAACCCAAAAAAAACAAAACTAATAATATGAAAATGACCTATAAGGGTATATCTATCAAAGAAAAGAACTTGGCTACAACTTGTTTTGTTTTCTAATGAAATGTAAGTTTTCTCAAAAGAAATCTTCTGTTAATTGTTTGTTGTGTTTATGAATGTTCTAAGCTTAGTAAAAAAAAAACAAAAACAAAAAAATTAATTTTATTTATTCACAGAATATTTTCTGTATTGTCTGCTGTTTTACACCTGGGGAATGTTGAGTTCAAAAAGGTAAGCTTATTGCCGATTTGTCATTTGTCTATGTTAGGATTAAAACATTTTTGTGGTTAAGTTATATAAGATTAAGATTTAATCAAGCAGTGTATTAACCCTCTTATCTCCCCTATGTGTTAAATGGTACCACTTCTTCTGCAAGGATAGTTTTGTTATTAAACAATGGAATGAAACTAAGCCTAGTCAAGCAGTCAATTTATTCCTTTGATTGCAAAGTTGATAAATAATAAAATGGTCTTAGAGAACTTAGAGTTTACTCTTATAGAAAATTGCTGTAATGTACTTTTTTAGGAAGAAATTTATATGAATAGATAATTGATATTAATATCTGGTAATTTGATACAAATTAAAATGATGAAAAAAGAAAAAAAAACTTTTGCTGAATAATAATTACCACCCTATTCCTTTACATTAACTGACCTAATGCCAATTTTGCTGTTAGTAGAACAAGTAATAGATTTTTTTATCTAATTAAAATGAACCAAATAATTACCCACTAAATTTGTTGATGACTCAAAATTGTGAGGTCAAAGTCTACATTTTACTGTGGTATAACCATGCTGTATCCTACCCACTCTTAAAACTGGATTTTATAGACTATTGAAGATTTGCTGTCAAATACTCATTCACATTCGCAAAAATAGAAAAGTAATTTAAAAAATTTTTTTAATGTCTGGTATTTAATAATTCTCTCTAGAGATTGGAAATCCTTCCTAATAATGAACTTTGGGGGACCATGAAAGATGCATTTCAGGGGTGTGGGATGTGAGTTTATCTTGTTTGAACCTGCTTTATTATTTCTCATTCTTACAGTTCAACAGCAAAAGAATGAATTGGATAAAGGACTTTGTGATATAAAATAACAAATATAGATAAATAAAATTAGTAAGTAAATGTAAATCATATAGTAATGGTTTTTAATTGTCTATGAATAAATGAAACCAGTGAAATCAATAGATTTGAACTATTTCATTATAAAACTGTTTTCCTATGTATAAAAATATTTCCTATTCTAAAATTGAGGTTGATGTAAATGAATTTACTTGTTGCCCCACCCCCCATTTTTAACATTTAAGTCTTCACTTTTATTTACAGAAAGGAGATCTCCATCATGATGAGTCTGTGGTTATTAGGAATGAGCAAGTTATCACTGTGATATCTGACCTGTTAAAGGTAACATTTTTTCTTTAATTTTATTGCAGATTTGCTCAATGAATTGTTCATGCTTATGTTTGTATTCTTATGACAAGCCACCATCATCAGTCCATCTTGACCCTACACATCATCATCATCATCATTTGTTGCCTCCCTGCCCCTTTTGGCTACACTGGTTACTTTCATTGAAGTTCCTTCACAAGTTGATGCAACCTTTGTCAAGTGTTCAATGTGATTCCATCCATCAGAACTGTTTATTTTTTACCCTAGAAGATTGTTGAGTAAATTGGTTGAAGCTGAGTCTATGTCCAAAAAACAAACTCTGAAGCAAAAATTTTGGCATTACTATAAAATGGTTATATTTATTTCAGCTGGTTGTAAAATGTAGTGGTTAATGACAAAGTATTCAATTAACTTCTCAAAAAGGTCTTTATCTGTAGTACTATATAGTAATTTTTTTTTTCATCAGTTAGGCCCAGATATTTTTCAGCAGTCAGTCTATTGTTCCTCAGGGATCAATGCTCTTTTCACTGGTTGATCAGCAACTGACTTCATTGGGGTTCTGTCCATCACTGACTCAGGACTTAGATTGGAGATTGAAGTATAGTGACCTAAATTACTACATTTCCAAGGAAATGCATTGCCTTCTGCAAATCTCAATTCATGGCTGCCTTCCTCCTATTTGATACAACCCTATGAAAGCAGTGAACAAATGGTGAAGTGTCTGTTACAGGACCTGGAGACCTCAGTTAAAAGACCTAAAATTAAACACACAATAAAGACTATTTAATTACCCTGTAGTGTGTGTGTGTGTGTGTGTGTGTGTGTGTGAAAAATAGAGAGGCTATTGCATAGTTGCAGTAGATAATTCAAATTGACCTCCAGTTAAAAATAAATTTAAAAATTTAATTGGTTTACCAATTTACTTTCTAGATAATTGTAGAATTGGATTTATTATACTTTGATGTATTTTTCTTTCTTTTATAAACAATGAACCAAATTTAAAAAAAAATATATATTTCAGGTGAAAGAGAAGACCCTCATCGAAGCCTTAACCCAGAAGAGAACAGTTGCAGGAGGCGAGACTGTGTTCATGAACTACAAGTTGGAAGATGTAAGTACATAATGACAAAGTCTATATCTGTGGTGTATTATTTTCACTCTTTCTGCTGCCCTGAAGACTAAAGTAATTATTAGCCACCCTCCCATTTAACAGATTGACTCTACTTCCTAAATTTGGTTGTGTGCTGGATTAAGCTAAACTTGTATAATTTCTATACAAAAGCCTAAATATTTACCAAAAGTCTATACAGCTAGATTTGCTCAAAATGATTCCTAAGTCATTGGTGATCTGCATTAGACATCTCTAAAAGATATTTATTCAACTTTCTTGGCGCTTGGTGGGTGAGACTTATTTATAATTCACTTTAGAAATAGAAAAAAAAAAAGAAAATTTTTCAAACAGTTTTGTAAACTGATTCCTTGTTTGTGGTTGTATGTTCAATCTTTGTCAGGTTTTTTGCAATCCATTTGCATCTGTCTATTAATTTGTGTTCAAAACTTTCCCCCATCTAATACATTGTTTGAATATTATTTGCCTTTTTCATTTCTGTACCTAATTGTTTTTATAATTCACTCCTCCTTCCCACAGTCTAATTCCACTTTGTTTAGATAAACTTATAATTCTCCATAGATCATTGCAGCTTGCATATATTCTATTACATCCTTTGGAATAAACTTCTTAAAATCAAAAGCTGTGCCTGTTTTCTAATTTAACACTATTCTCTTGTTATTTTACCAGAGGTTTTCTTAAACTTCATTTATATTATTTAAAGGAAGAAAATAAGTGTGGGTATTGGGGCTGAGGGTGACTCTTTGATGATGCTTTTGACAGAAAAAGCGCTATTTTTGTGACGGTTAAATTTTTTGTCTGAATTTTTTAGATGATTCTTGATAATTTGTATTTGGATTTTTTGGACTGTTGTTCTCATCATCTTTATTGTTAAATTTTGTTTCTCAGTTTTGCTGTTGACTGCAATACTAAAACAATATTTTTTTTTTCTCAAGTAAAAGTAAGTAAAGTTAGTAGAGTGGCCTATTGTCGGTATCAGCCAGATAATGAAGGAGTCTATCCCCTTTTAGCTAGCACTAGACCGGGGAGATTGTGGACATGATTTTACTCAAAAAATGTCAAATCATGGACCAATTCAAAACAGGAAGTTCAGTAATTTCTTCATCATTTCTTTATTTTTGGAGCAATTTTGATAAAACTTAGCATTCTTATGTAAAATTGTATGTTCTTTTTGATTCTGCACTCAAATTGTATATATCTCTATGCTGTAACCTATTATTTAGAGAATAAGAAGTATGGATATCAGTGTTTTTTGATTTTTTAAAAAGTTTACCACAAGATTATTCAACATTTTCATTTAAATACTGCATGTATACACATATATAGTTTTAATTTAAATAAATAACATCACTTTAAACTTAAAAATACCTCTTTAAATACCTGCTATTTTGAATTGCATACAAGAAATAGAATACCTCTTTACATGTTTTTAAACAAAATAGGTTGGGCATGTGCAGAGTTTTGTTTACATTTCTTGTAATTTTAAGTTGTTCTTTTTCTCTCCAAAATTGAAAGTTTCACAAAAAACCTGATGTTAAAGCATCATTATAATTTCACACATTATATATGAAAATAATTCTGAGACTGTCTTCTATTAGTGATATAGTGCTCTTTTTTGCTGATCTTATATTTTTGAAATCTGTAGATAGAGGGTTAAATACCTGCTACGTTGTATTACATACAAGAAATAGAATACCTCTTTATATCATTTTTTAAAACAAAGCCTGTCCTGTGTGTTCAGCTTTGTTTACGTTTTAATACTAGCTCGTAAGTTATTTTTTTTCCCAAATTAAGAGTTTGACAAAAAACCCTGATGTCAGAAATAGTGATTTAAACCAATAAGGTCTGAATTGTGTCCTAAAAGTGACTAAATTTGACCCCCCCCCCAAATTGAAAGTTTGACAAAAAAACCGTAACGTTAAAGCATTATTAAAATTTCACACATTATATGTGAAAATAATTCTATCTTCTATTAATGATATAGTTCACTTTTTATGCTAATCCTATACTTTTTGAAGGAATCTTCATCAACTTTTCTCTATTGTTTTTTTGCTTCTGTGGTTTGGAGGAGTAAAAAAACAAGTTTCTGCTTGCAGTTTAAGGTGTCTTCTAATTGAGTGTACAATGTCAAGAATATTGATTAAGATTAGCTACTTTGATTTTGCAAAAAAAATGATGTAAAATTTAGTCTGAGGGGGGGGGGGTAATTCCACATTTTTGGCTGTTCGAAGCAAAATACTGTTTTAACTCGCTGTAAAAAATAATTCAATGGATAAAAATACATACTAATTATATATTTAGAAAGATTCTTTTCTTTTCTTTCCAACTATATAAATATTTTTAAGATTGGACCAGAAATACATGAGAAATTGTGAGATGAACCAATTAAGGTCCGAATTTGTCAAAATCAGTGAAAGTGCTGGGATTGCTACATGAATATATACAATATACATCATTAAGGTTTTATTTTTCACTTCTTGTAGCTTGAATACTTTTTGAATGTTCTTTGAATTCACATAGCACTGTCTTAGAATATTTTTTTTTCTCTCGTTTTAGATAAATAAAAATCTAAAACAAAAGCAAAAAAATTTTTTTTAATTGTTATCCATTCCGAATCAACTTTCAAACTATGACAAAAAAAAAAAAAAAAGAAAATAAACTGAGGTAGTCACTACTAGAATAGGCTCAGTCCTAATTAGTGTTCATCCTCCACACATTAATACAACAACCAACATTACATTTTTTGTTTTGTGTGACATTGTTTATATTGTGTAATGTCTGAAAATTCGTTGTTTTCTTCTTCTTGAAATCATAACCCCAAACTTTTTCTTTACCTTTAGTAATTTAGAAAATGATTCTTTCTTCTGCTATGCTAATTTATTTTTCCTAATACTCTTATTTTTTGTTTTTGTTTCAGGCAATTGCTACGAGGGACGCACTTGCAAAATGTTTATATGGTGCGCTGTTTGACTGGATTGTGCTAAAAGTCAACCACGCCCTCCTCGCCAAGCGGCACAACAGTGAACATCAGGTAGACTTCCCCCCTGTCCCGTCTTGCACCCGGTATGATCAGCCTCCCCCTTACACACAGGCAAGTTCAGGTCAAGCTGCTGCCACCTCTACTGTGATATCATTGATTCCTTCATTCTCCTAATTTATTTTGGTTTCTTGTTGCCTTTCACATGTGGCCAATAATCAAGTGTTTCATATTGAATGCTTGTGATGACCCTCTCACACATGTTGATTATATCCTCTTCCTATCAATACTTTTTATGTAATTAATAATTATGGGTTTATTTTTTTAATGTTTTTCTTTTTAATATCTGCCAATTAAAAATACTTTGATCACTGGTGCTGTAACTCCTGAGAAGAAGAAAACAAACTTTGCTTGAAGGCTGTGAAAGCATGTACCATATTTGATAGTATATAAGATTTCTAACTCCAATTTACACTTAATATTACAATATCATAAAGGTAGATTATTTTCAAGTATTGGTAGTCTACAATGTCTGAGTAAACATTAATGAGATACTTTGACTTTGAATATAAGACCTAGGAGGTATTTTTTTGGAAAGAAAAGGGAAGGGACCTATGTACCTTCACATACAATAATCACCAGTAGAATGTGACAAATGTTTTCTGGCCAAAAGATTGACTTGATAGCAGAGATTAGTAAGAATTAATTATAAAAGCAAAACACTTAAACACTGAAGGCCAACTTTAAAAAAAAGAAAAGAAAAAAAAAAAAGAACATAAAACAAAACCCGCTGACATATGAATTAGCTGAAAGATCACTCTTTTAATCAAATGCAATGTTTTCTAAATAAGGAACTGTAAGCTTGTAATGACTTCATTCTCTAATAATCAATCATATCATTACCTGTGTTTATGTAGAAATAAAGACATTGATTTGATGAAGTTGTTTGAATTTAAATGAGCTTATAGAACAGTACCAAATCATTGATCTCATTACATCTGATTCTGATATTCCTTCTAGGAACACAAATGTGACTACATTCTTTTGTAAAGTTTGAAACTTTTTAAGTGATATTAGAAAGATATTAACATTACAGACCTGTTAATTTTGTGGTTCTGCTTTCTACATTAAAAATGAATTAGGCAAATTTATTATAAAACTTTTATAAAATTGCTGGTACATCTGATGAGATTGAGAAAATATTCTGTATGTTTATCAGACCAACTTTAAATAGGTCTTACAGTTTTCTAATTAAAATGCAACTTGTTTTGTAGTTTTCTTTTGACAAATTCTCCAGTGGATGCTGAAATAAATGTTTCTAAAGATTGAAACATAATGCAGTGGTTCTCAAACTTTATACAGTGTGGGCGCACTTACAGTACTACAGATACTTGATAGCGCACTGTATACAAAATAGGACTAATATGTTATTAAATTAACTGTTAAATATATAAGAAATAACACATTTAACAAAAGCAAACTTAACATACCTCTATGAAGTTTATTCATTCCTCTGTTAATGAGAAACATGAGTTCGATGAGACCTTGCGATTTCTTCAATGTTTGATCTTATGTTTGAAAGACAAACTCTCATTTCCTCATCAATGCATTGAAGAGTTCCTCTCTTTTTACACTTAATTGTTGCGAGGGTTGAAAATCCCAGTTCACATAAATATGAGGTGGAAAATTGCAATAAAATGATCAGCGCTTTTTTAGATATTGACACATTGTTTTTTTATAGAAATCCAAAAAAGCTTCAAGAGACAATTCTTTGTATTTAAATCATTAATCCATGATCAGTGGACACAGCTGCCAGTTCTTCTTTTTCTGTTAGCATTAAACTAGAATCTATTGCAGTTTCTACAAAAGGGTTTCTAATCCAGCCATATTGCGCAGTGTTAATTGATGGAAAATAATAACTCAAATTTTCTTCTAACGTTGATAAATGTTCAACTATCATTTTTTTCCAGGAATACTACAGAGCGCACCTGAAAAGGCTCTGGGGCGCACTGTTTGAGAACCACTGACATAATGGCTATGTTTCTTATGAGTAGAGATAGAAAGAGAATATCTTTTTAAACATCTTGCACATGTGTTGGGTGGTCAGGGCAACTTTTAACTTTTTAGTTGAATTTGAAGGTTTGATGTCCAGTCTGGTGGTGCTATTGTCACGCTGTTGTGATGTAATGTCAGCATGAAATGTTGTTATATTCTTTTCACCTGTTTGTCTGTGTGTGTATCTATATATACATATATATAATGTGCATGGGCAGCTGCAGAAGCAAAAGCTTTTAAACCTGAATTTGCTGAAAATTCAGTTTCTTAAAAGAATGTTCTTTCAGAATTTAAAAAAATTATTAATCATAACATCTCTTTTTCTCTTAAACATTTTACAATTCTTTATTTTGATATATAAACACAATTCTTTACATATTAGTAAAAGATTAGTATCTTGATAATTTATATGAATTTATTTGCATAAAACCATAAATCAAACTAACAGTAATTTCTCTTTCTTCAAAATCTCATGGATTTGAAAACTTTAGGTCTGAATTCATTTGCTGATTTCTATGCAGGATTCCTGAAATATAAAATGTCAAAAAAAAACATTAATTGTATCATCTTTTGATAAACATCTTCAAATGTTTGGATAGTTGACCATGTCAATTAGTGTTCCCTCTTCCTTTTGTTAGAAAAAAAAACTGGTTCCTGAAAAAAAAAGAGAAAAGAATAGTTCTGACATCCTTTCATATGCATAATCTAAAACTTGTAAATTCTTTAATTCTTGGTGATGCTGATGAAAGGGAATTTTGTCTTGTATAATAATAAATATACTGGATTATAAACACAAACTTAGAAACTCTAAGCAGCTTGTTTGTAGGAATGTGTTAATGACATGACATGAATAGTTTTATAGATTTTCTTTTTGTTTGGTCTGCAAATTTGATTCTAACTTTTTTGCAAATACCAACTTGACATGTTGGAGAGATCTATCACAGAATTCTCTTCAAATTAAATGCTCAAACATAAATGTTTATGTATAGATTATGAAATGTTTAACTGTTTTTTTTGTTTTTTTTTACAAGGCCTTGAATATATTTGTATGATCTTTTATGCTTATAAATTCTTGTAGTTTGAAAATTATTTATGATGCTGTGACCTCTTGACATGAGTAGTTTTTAGGTTAAATATTCTGATTAGACACTTTTTTCCTTATAAGAAGAATGGTTTTATTAATTTTTTTTAGGCAATCTCTTAGCCTTTTATTTAGAACTAGTTAAACACCAGAAGAATTAAAAATTTTTTTTCTTTTTTCTTTTATCGGTGTGGCCTAAAGTCGGTATCAGCCAGACAGCAAGGGAGTCTATTCCCTTTTCACTTGCGTTAGACCAAGGAGATTGTTTTGGCATTTGAGGCGGAGCACCACACTTACCATCAGTTCCTCACTTTACCACACATATCCCTGTGCTACTCATATACTGAGTTGGTAAGGGCCAGTATCAAACCCGGAACCTTGTGGTTCCTAGTCGGACGCTCTACCAACTGAGCTAAACTGCTTGAAAAATTTAATTATTTGATACATTTTTACATAAAAATATTGTATAATTCAATCACTTTAGGAAAATAGTGATCATTATCAAATTATTTCTTATGATAGCTTAGTGTGAAGAAACTTTCTAAAGTTTTTAATTGACAAACCTTTTATTTATTTTTTCTTGCCAAATCAAGCTTTCATTAAGAGTAGCGTTAAAAAATGCAGACTTTTGGAAATTACAATTTTGAATCCCATAAGTAATACAGCATAGACATTAATATTTATATTTCTATCTTTTACTGAATTAACAACTATCAGTTGTTGGTGTTTAAAATGTTGGCCTAGAGTTCAAAGGGTCGGATGGATATACATATGAAGTTTTTTTTCTTTCTTCCGTTTCTTTGGTATTTTAATCTTAATTCTTCAACTCTTTGCATTTCTTTATTCAACCAATCTTTATCTGGTAAGTAATGTTACTTCTGAACTGTCCTTTTTTTCTTGGAAAAACCTTTTAGTTGAAATTAAATATAAATTCAGGTTCTATTTGCTATTGAGAATACAAATATCTAGTTCACCACTTTTTTTAATAATTTCCTGCATGTAATATGGCATGATTTTATATTTAACAAATATTTTACTTTTATTTACCCTTTACTTTCTTTTTTTCTAAATAAGGAGGCTGAAGCAAACATAACTTTCATTTTTCACTTTTCTGCTGATAACTTCTGACAAATTAAATATTCAAGTGAATACAATTCAGTTTCCATTTTGATCTTATTTCCCCAACTCTTACTGTGGAAGGTTATAAAGAAACACAATTGTGATTTCTAATTAATATTTTAGGCTCTTTTCTCTCTTAATACTAAGCATTAGTAAATATTCAATTAATTGTTGGGGGAGATTTATTTTGGATTGGTCATAATTTAAACAAAATAATATAAATGACCTTTTCAAAAAAAGTTGTATTCTTCTAGGATTTAAAAGAATTTTTTTTTTTTATCAAAATGTTTTAAAAATGCAAATGGCAAGCCATGAGATTCTACTTTAATATTTATTTTTTATTTATTTATTTTTTTTCCCTATAATTTTTCACCTGAGCAGCTTAATAATGAATCCGACTTGTTTTCGGTCATTTTCTGCTCTTGACATTGTTTTGCTTGTTGATTATGTATTAACAGCTTTTGCTTGAATAAGCCACATTAGAATTATTCACTGATGGCTGCATTATTATTTTTTTTCATTATCTTCACACATCTTGCCGACCTCCCCTCACATGCATTAAGCAAAAATAGTTTTAGTTTAAAACTAATTCGAATGATCATTTTTTTTCTTTTTTCTTTAACAAAATTGTTCTAAAGAAAATCTACGCTGCACTTTGATAACTGCTTTGCTTAAAGCATTTTGAAGTGAGCAATTGTAAAATCTTAGTATGAAATGAAAAACAACAGGTTATTGTAAGTCTCTTTATAAAACTCTGCTGCTCAAATATAGTTTTTCTGTGTTTGTTTTGTTGATTCAAACAACCCTTTTATTTCATTTTATTGTTGTTGGAATATGTTGAAAGAATATTGGAATTTGGCAAATTTCATTTTTCTTCTTCAAATTAAAGATTTCTGAGTGTAAGCATAAAAATTACCAAAAAAAACATAGAAAATATTATCTAGATTTCTCCTATAAGGCTTATAGTGATTAAATTGTTTAGTGCTGTCAGTAGAAAAAAAAAAGAAGCTTTTCAATCAAAATACAATCTTGATTTTATTTTGATTTTGTGCCAATGGTTAAGCCTAGATTTAAGTTAGGATTTCAAATGTCAATATTCATGACAGGTTAGCCATTTAACATCTGCCAAATTGGTAAAACATTTTTTCTCTTTACATTCTCCTTGTGCCAGACTAATCTGATGTTGATAAATACATAAAAGCCTTTTTTCCTCAAAAAAACAATGAAAAATTTTGTAATAAATCCATTTTGTATTGTTTACAAAGTTTTGTAGTGAAAGGTAAAAAAGAACAGAAAATAAACTGATTCAACATTCAAAGAAGAATGAACTGAAGATTTTCATAATGGTGAAAAACAAAATTTGTAAAAATGAAAAAGAACTGAGAGGGTGGATATATATATATATATATATATATATATATATATATATATATATATATATATATATATATATATATAATAAATGGTGATATTATGGTTTCACACTCATAACTTAAAGTTTCTTGGTAATCCAATCATCAGATGAAAAGTGGTTGAGATGTCAAAAACCAGTCGTGAAATGGTTGAGATGTTAAAAATCAAATTTTTTAGCGTTTATATGAAGCGTTTTTCACGCGATGGGAAATGTAAAGCTAAAAATTGTTTTTTTTAAACTGTGGATTGTTTAACGTTTATGTGACGTGGATTGTATTCACGTGATGTAATGTCATGACGTTAAATTTGTATTTAAAAAATATTATAATCAAACAAACTCACCATTAATTATAAATCTGCTCTGCTTTATTAGCATTGAGCACCTTTCCATGCAAATACTTTTCTCATTTTTTCATTCACTATTCATTATATATATATATATATATATATATATATATATATATATATATATATATATATATATATATAAAATCAACAGCTGTTGCCAAGAGCAAATATTAAAATTTATTTTTCTATTCTGAGAAACCAGCTTATAAAACAATTTTCTTAAAAGTTAAGATTTTACTAAAAATAAAATCATGGAGAATGTGACTTAAATAACTGTCAAAGTGAAATTGCAAAATTCTCTCTATTTCTTCATTCTGTGGCTTTCTCTATGCCATAATGCAGCCAGATACTTTAAGATTTGCTTTGCCTTTTTCTTTTTTTTTTTCTTTTCAGATAGAGAATTTAATTAGATTTTGAGATATTTTATTCAAATGAATCTGAAGAGGGGGATATATTTAATTTTGAGCAAGTTTAGTGTTTTAGGCTAAAGTTTTATAAGAATTAATGGCTTCATTTAAAAAAAAAAAATGAAATTGTTCTTTATTTTGAATGAACATCAATTTTACAATTAAAAAAAAAAAAGTTTTATATGCAGTAATTTAAACAGAATATGTAAAATGTGACTTTTTGGGATTCTTTAAGAATAGTATGTAATGTAAAATTATTTGATATAGCTTAATGATTCCAATTTTTAGATCAAATTCTTTTTATCTGTCCTTGGATTTGTGATCCAAATGTTACTTACTATTTCTTGATCTTTTCATCAGTTTTTCAATTTAAGTTTTTTTCTTTTTCTTTCTGTAGAGGTTATAGGTAAATATGTGGAGGGCTTTTATTTATCTTCTTGCTTCTTATGTTTATAGGGACACAAGAAATGAAAATATCATTTGTATTTTAGTTACAGTTACATAAGCATTGTTTACTTTCTTAATGTGTCAAAAGTATCAGAATTTATGCTTATTTTTCTCTTGTGAAATAATAGAAACATCTTCAAGAAAAAGAATAATACTCCTTAGTGATATACAGTTTGGTAATCAAAATATTTAGTAAAAAGAAATGATTTTGGTAAGTAAATTGAAGTTGATAATTTTTTTCTTTTTAAACTGATATTTACTTTGAAAAGTTTGTTTACTCGTTGTCATCTAATGTTCAGTTTGTTTACAGGGAACGGACACTCAAAATTTTATCGTGATTTTTTTCCCATAATTTGAGATTTTATTTATGTTATTTGTATTTACAGGGGAATTCTATTGGCGTTCTGGACATCTTTGGTTTTGAAGATTTTCACAAGAATAGTTTTGAGCAGTTCTGCATCAATTATGCCAATGAACACCTCCAGTACTATTTCAATCAACACATCTTCAAGTTGGAACAGGTTATTAAATTATGGAATTTTTAAAGCCTTCTAAGAAAGGCTAATTATTTTATAAATAACATAAAATTATCAGTTCTATTTCTTGTTTAATATATCAGGATTTTTTTTTTTTTTTTTTTAAATCGATATTCTCACTTAAAAGTTCTCCAATAATATTTTGTTTCTGTATTAGATATTTTCTTTGATGATTATTTATTTTAGAACTGAGAAATGTTGTCTAAAATACTAATTTTTCTTTGTAGGAAGAGTACCAACGAGAAGGTATTCAATGGAAGAACATTGAATTTATTGACAATACTGGTTGTCTTGAGCTCTTCTCCAAAAAGCCCAATGGCCTCTTTTGTCTGCTGGATGAAGAGTGCAAGTATGTGTCATTTTTCAGTTAAGAGATTCATCATTAATGAATATTACCTTTTTAAAAAGTGATGCTTTCTTCAGTTTTTTGCATATAGAATTACATAGTTTTGCTTTTAAAATGTTTTATATTAGGTTTTGTTTAGGCAAATCTTTTTAATATTAATGGTAATTCAAATTAGTTCAGTAAATCAATAAGCACTAGCAAATATATGCACCCTCCGGGTGCAAGTATTTAAGTTTTAATATAATAAAATATCATATTAAATTAGAATGCAGATAAAAACATTTGGAACAGAGGGGGTATGATTGAAAAATAGAACAACTTTGAAACTAACTCTTCCATCATTTTCCATTACTTCCATCTTTCATTGGTAAATTTTCATAATTTAACTATTTAGTTAAAATAGGAAGTAAAGAATAAAATTACAGATATTTCTTCTTGTTAATGGATTTCTTTTAAGATTTATCCCCAAGATTTTTGCTCATATTCAATAAGATAAAACCAAACAATTAGAAATCAATAATACTAAGCATATATTTATTAAAATCAATTTTTTAAGATCAATATGCAAATTAGCCTTCCCATTCACATTGTAATCCGCAATTTTCTTGTATATATAAATACAATTGCATGTTATTAGTATGTAGATATGGTCAACAGTCTTAATGATGTAAAACAATTTTATTAATAATTGAGGTTTAAATAAAAATAAAATCATGGAGAATGTGATGTAAATAACAAATGGAATTGTGACTTGTATAGTAGTATAGTTTCAGTTACAGACAGAAAAACCCACAATCTCCATTATAATAAGATTTGTTATTGAGTCTAAAATGTAACTCTTCAACTGATTAGTCATCTATAGTAAATCATTATTTTATACAAATTTCTATTAAGATTATATAATTTTGTATTTCTTAAGGCTTTTTTTCTCTCCAGTTGTAAAAACTTTTTTTTTTTTTCAGTTTCCCTGGTGCTAGTAATGACACTTTGTTGTCGAAATTCAACCGTCATCACAAGGGTAATCCTTATTATGAGGTGCCCCAGTTGCGTGAAGGTGTCTTCGTGGTTGTCCATTATGCTGGGAAAGTGAAATACAGCACAGTGGTTAGTATTTATTTATTTTTCATTGTATTGGTTCTGCTCAATATTTTCTGTTGATGAGAAATATAACATTATTTTTCTATTTTCCTCAAAGCATTTGTTATGGATTTGCTTTTCATCTGTTTTGTAAATCAGTTTTTAGGGATAATGCAGAGAACATTGTCAGAAAAACAACGCATCTGAATTTAATTTAACATTGATAGACAAATTAGATATGGGGATTATATTTAATTCTGTAAAATTAATTTGAAAATATCACACTGGAAAATAGAAAATTGAACTTTCAGTTTAAAAAGAAATATTCAATATTGACTACAGTTAATTGTTTCTATTTTTGTTACCTGAACTTTTTATAGATAAAAGGTAGAAAAAAAAGAAAGAAAAAAAAAAAGGCCCCCCCCCAAAAAAAAAAGATAAAATTAAAGAACTTTTTTTGTAGTCAGATTTTTTTCTTTTCATTTTGGAATTAGCAAAAAATGCATTGGCACTGAAGGAACAGATCAGTGTTGTACTGTGACTTAGTGCAGTTTGGTTTACTCTTGGAAGTGTCGAAAAGCAAAATGAAAATCAATTCTGTTGTGAAAGATTCTTAAATTGCTAACAAGCAATAGAAAAGAAAAATAGAAATGTGTTCAGGATATATTGAAGATTTCTTGCAAGTTTGGTTGAACATTTTTCTTTCTAATATTTAATGTTTTACTTGAAGTATTTTTTATATATTTGCCATTAGAATTCTGTGATATCTTCATTTTTTTTCTATGATAAAAAATAAATCTCTAATCAGGATTTGTATCCAATTGAAACATCATAATTTAATGATATAATTCAAATAGTTTATTGCTGATAATTTTCAAGTGACTTTAATTTTCAATAGGATTTCCGAGAGAAGAATTCTGATCTCATCCGTACTGACATAGTTGGAGTTCTTAAGAACAGTAGCTCAGCTTTTGTGAAGGAACTGCTAGGTAAGTTTGATCATCTTTGTTGTCATAATTGTGCTATGGTACCCCCGACCCATTTAAAAAAAAAAACTGTTGTAGGTATAGTAGAGCAGATATTTTTCAGCTAAACCCTTTTTGTATTTTTCTTTTAGGTGTTGATCCAGTAGCGATTTTACGTTGGGGTTTGTTGAGGGCATTCTTTCGATGTGTTGCTGCCTTTAATGCTGCTGGGAAAGCATACCAAATATCTGGAAGTAAGTGTTTTTCTATAGAATCATGGGCCAAATTACATTTTACTCATTACATGATACATACACAATGAAAAGCATTTATTATTTTACTTGTTTATTCATTTATTTAGACTCGGGCAAAAATTTGCACAAAGCTAAATAAAAGTGCATAGAAAATCTTTTAATTTAATTATAAATAATTGTTTAAAATCATGTTGTTGATTTGAAGTATTTCTTTGTTTATTTTACAGTGTTTCAGCTGTGTATACACCAGCCTTCTTCAGGTGTCTGGAATGTTGTGGAATCTTGTTCTGAGAGGGGCATGTGCTTCTCCTCTGATAGTCATGTCCACTGATTATGTCTGTGTTCTTGGTAGTATCTTCTAACTTTTGAACTGAACTTGTGATGCCCTTTAAAACTTTTCATATACTTTCATCTCACTTCATACATTTAGTGCTTACAGGCAAGTCATGCTGAAAGCACCAGTTCCCACTAGATCACCAAAGTTAAGCAGCAATAAGCCTGTTCAATACTTAGATGGATGACCATTTAAGCAAAAGCAGGTACTGTAAGCAACCTTATATCAAAATGACTTTTTTTCAGCATTAAATGACCCCAAAAGGGTTGATATGCTGTTAAACAAAACAACCAACCAATGATGCATTTATTATGTGCACTGATTTTTAAACCTTATGTTGTTTCTTGTAAGAATTTATGTACATCCTGTTTTACAGGCTGAGCATATACAATTATATCTTGTGGGAGTCATTAATCAAAAAAGAACAAGTAATAAACTTCCGATTCCTAAGAAGTCGGAGTGTGTGCAAACTTCTACCAGAGGTCACAAGTTCAGTGTAGAAATTAAGAAAATATACTTTTATAACATACATATCCTGTCTGAATTTATATGTGAAGAAAAGCACATGGAGAATATTCAATATTTCAGAATACAACAGACATCTGAGAAATGTTGCAATGTACAGTCAAAATATTGTGAAAAAAACAAAACAATCACAGAAACTATTTCAAATCAATCAATTACAATATATAAAACATCCTGTCAAACAAAATTCAGACACACAGTGAAACACAAATTTTGTTCCTAGATAATGTGTTATTTCTTAATTCTTTATGTTGTAAAAGTATAGAAAACGGTGATTATTCCCTTCAAACTTTGCTTTTGTGCCCTGCATAATGAAATTAAGTTATTTTCTTTTACATATGGTCTGAATAAAACATGAAGCAAAATTGACATATATTTGTACTAAAGTTATACAAAAAAATATTTAGAAGTTTTTTGAGAATTGTGACTAATGTTAAATCACTTAATATAATCTTTAGATATAATATATTTAGAAAATTTCATTACCAAATTCTCAAGAGCAAAGTTTGAAGAGAAAAATAGGTCTTTTCCATTTACTTCAGCAATTTGAAAATAACATTTTCTGCCCAGGAACAAGAAAAAGTAAAGATTTTTATACATAGTTAAAGTACATGATTAATATTTGCCCAAACATTTATCTAGATTTTCTTGATCAATTTTCTGTGCAATTTTGTTGAATGTATTATAATCTCTATGTAATTTGTTTTCCATTCTTTCATGCTAATGAAACCATTAATCTTTGTTTGGTTCAGGAAGCCGTGATAAATCTGTGATCAAGCATGATACCACATCATATCCACATTATCGAGACAATGGTAAACTTAATGATAATTTACTGAGGTATGTATTTTGTTTGTACTTAGTTTTTATAATAATCTTGTCAAAAAGGAAGAGGATTGTTTAATTTCTTTATCTTAAATATACTACTGTCTGCAAAAGGATCATTTTTGGCAAGTTCAAATAGATTTGCTTTGTAAATTGCAGTAATATCAGTAGAAATGTTGAACTTTCAGTGCATGTACAAATTTTTCTGTATTGCATTCTTAGTGTTTTTCATTGATTAGTTTATTAAAAGAAATAGTTTTAAGCATTCTTACTCTTTGTCCTAGCATCTGTTAATATGCCAAATAATTTTGGTGATATTTTAAAAGATTCTAAGAGTAACACTTTTAGAATCTTTTAAGATATCACCAACATTTTTCCAATTTGTTTTGCTAAGTTATTTTTTCTTTGCATTCTTTCAGGTCAGATTTGCAAAGGACATGCTGTGGTAATTTAGGAAATAAATTATTTAACAGCTTGGAGAGGTAGGCAGCTTGTTGGATGATACACTTTTTTTGTTTTCTCTTAGTATTCTCTACATCTTAAATCCCAATCTTGGAATAAAACTAACTTGATTAATAATAAAATGCTACCTTTTTTTCCTTGATTCATTTGATATTGCTTGTAAGAAATTTGAATTATTAGCATTGGTTTTTATTCTAAATTTGGAAATATTTCTGGTTAACTCAATAAGTACCTGAAGTAATCTAAATTTTGAATGGAAATCAACTTGAAAAAATTTACAAAATAATTACCTTTTAATTATCTAACAATTTTTTTAACATTTTTTTCACAAAATAGTCTAAAAAATGATTAAAAAAAAATACTGCATTACTTAAATGATGGAAAGTGGTTTAGGATGAGAAGTCTTTTGTTGATTGTGTTCTGTAGATAAATATTCCAAATCCTGTTTACATTATTGGAGTAAGATACTTATTATAGTAAGAAACTAAATTTTTTTTTTTTTGAGAATGTTTTATACTTGTATAGAATAGTGGGCGTGCAAAATTTTAACTGAAAATGAACAATTTAAAAATAAAAAAATTATGCAGTAACATAATACTAACATTTAAGTTACATAAAATTAATGTTCATTCAAAAAAGTTTGTATTAAACATTTTTGGAAGCACTGAAAAGTGAAAGTTTTATTAAGACAAACATTGGTTCCATTTAGTCTTGGTGTTTGGTCGGATGTGGGATGGGGATTAAATGTCAACAATTTAGGGATTGGGGGTGTTACTGTTTATAGTTATGTTCACTTGGTGGATGGGAGAAACGAATTTATCCAAAAAATCTTTTAGCAGCATGGTGCAAATACACATCCCTAATATAGTTTTATTACTAAATAATTTTATTTTGCAATTGAAATTTTATTTAAAATTTAAACTTCAGATATCACCATAACTCACCAGCCACAGCCAAATGTGTGTAAAATTTTCTGGTGGTGGGCACACCCTCCCCATACTTCCTAGTAATGCTTCAAGCATATGGCGTTTGAACAAAAATTTTTTTGTTTTTCATCAAATGTCTCTTTAAATAGCAAACACCCCACTGAAAAATATTGGTAATTTTAACACTTTGTCACCCCGGACTCTATTTTTACTTGCCATTGTCAGGCATAATTCCGACCAAGCATAGATATTTTTTGAGTCATGTTGCTCACTTTTTATCAGCAAATTAATGTAGATGTTTATAATATAATATAATATAGTAATGGTTAAATTTGCATGTCATAGACTGCTCAGCCACCAGGATTTCATCCATAAGCATTGCAGGTCACAACCCATGTGCTACAGGTGGCCTAGTTGGACAGAGGTTTAACTCCTCAGCAGAGGTGCAGTCGGTGTATTCTACAGCCCCAGCTGTAGACACGTTTAATACTAAGCTTCTTTTAATTGTTACTTTTTTTAAGGGTAAAAAAGAAAATAAATTAACAATTTAGATAAACTAGCAATTAAGAACTGAATTTAAGTTCTTGTCATATGTACAAAAAAGTTTAGAAAAATAAAATTGTTTCAAAACACAACTTTAAGATTACATTTTTAAAAATAATATTTTAAATGTAAACAAAAAAAGCTTTGTGATATATGAATTCTCAGTGTTTTTTTTTTTTAATTTGATAAAATATTTTCCTCTTATTCTCTCTCTTACTCCGGTTTTCTCCCTTTTTCACTCCCTCCCTGGTGTTCCTAAAAAATTTTTTAGTCTGGTCATGGACCGGGAACTTTTGCTAGTATATTATATATGATGATATACATGTTTATGATTAAAGCCAAAGCTAGGAAAAAGGTTAGTTGATTAACAAAGCCATTTAGGCTTGAAATATTCAGACAGGCTTTCCCTCACAATTAAGTTTTATGTTTTGGATTTTATAAGCTGGTAATATTAAATAGCATAACTATTGAAACACATAATCTGCAGTGTCAAGATAAATGTATTACTTGCTACTTGATTTCTCATTTAATCCCTGATAATGACCTCTAAAATGAATTCATTTGTGAATGAAATTGGAAACTTTTATTGGTTTGTTGATACAATTAATAAAATGAAATTGTTTTTGTAATGCTTCCTTTTCACTAATCTGTGATGCATGTGCCTTTTTTTTTCTTTTCTTTTTTTTTTACGGTTGCATGGGGTTTTTATGATATATAAACATACAAATAGCATTGAGGATTCTTTATTTTTAACCCTTTTTAATTATAATTTACTTAAAAAAAGAAAAGAAAAAAATTGAGTTGCAAAATATTTTCTGGGTAAAGTTGATTTCCTTTCTTTTGCTCCAAAGCTTTTTGAATGCTTTTAATTAATTGACAACTTTGTGTTCTTATTTCAGTTAATGTGGTTTACCACCACATGATTTGCTCTGGTAGTTTGCAGCTTTTTCTCTTTTGCTTTGTTTTTAGTGTCCGGCATGCTGGAACAGGGGATGTGCTTCCAGTTAATGGTGTGTCGTCGTCTCCTCCTCCTCGTTTAAGGGAACGACCGGCGCCAAACAACCTGCATGATACACAGCTTCCCAATATTGCATGTTCTATCTCTACTAACCACAAATGTGCTGCTGTTGCTGCCGCTATTGTGCCCTACCCTAATGAGAACTTGCATCACTGCAGCCCTGCCAACATGACCACAGACAATATACTTACCAGTCCTGTGGAAAATTTCTTGCCTGAAGCTGATGCACTAGTTATCAAGAAAGCCCATCAGGTTATCATGTAGGTGTCGTTGCTGGAACTTATTCTTCATTTCATTATCAATTTCACTTTCACTTTCTGTCTGGTTCAGGGTGAAAACTATTTTTTTATTCAGAAGTTCTCTGGAAAAAGCATCTAAATTCTTGGTTAATAAAACCTTTTTCTATTTAGAAGTTAAGGGTTTCTAGCTCTTTTCCTGTTTGCTGCTTTAAAGTTTTCCTTACAAATATCTCATGTCAAAAACTTTAATGTAAAGTGAATTTCAGCAGGAGTTGTAAACTTCTCAGCTTTAAAGATGATTGATGGAATCATATTGGTTCTCTTTCAAATGATATCAATTTTTGCAAATTTTAAACTGATTTGAATCCTTGAGGAATTAGGTATAATTAGTAGTAATTAACCATATTATATCACTCAATAAATCCCGGGCCTAACTAATAAAACAACAACTTTTAGGCAAAATTTGACTTTATTCATCAACATAGTCTCCTTCTAGGTTGATACACCGATTCCAATGCTTCTCTAACAGTTTGATGCCTTTTTTGTAGAACGATTTGTCTTTTGCCTCAAAATATGCCCCCGTTTCTGATATCACTTCTTCATTTGAGCCAAATCTCTTTCCCTGGAGCATTCTTTTGGGATCTGCAAACAGCCAGTAGTCGCTGGTGGCCAGATTTGGAGAATAGGATAGGTGCGGAAGCAATTTGAAGTACAATTCATGTAGTTTTGCCATTGTTGCGATCGACTTGTGACAAGGTGCATTGTCTTGGTGAAAGAGCACTTTTTTCTTCTTCATTTGTGGCTGTTTCTTGGCGATTTCTTCCTTCAAATGCACGAATAATGTTATATAATATTTGCTATTGATGGTTCTTCCTTTTTCAAGGTAATCGATGAACAAAATACCTTGCGCATCCCAAAATCCAGAGGCCAAAATCATGCCTGCTGATGTTTGCATCTTTGGTCGCTTTGGACGGCTTTCACCTGCTGCTGTCCACTCAGCTGACTGTTGATTTGACTCCAGAGTGAAGTGATGGATCCATATTTCATCCATTGTCACATATTTACTCAAAAACTCCTTTTTGTTCCATTGAAACAGTTGCAAACAACACTCTGAATCATCGACACGTTGTTGTTTTTGATCGACTGTGAGCAAACGCGGCACCCACTTTGAACACAGCTTTCTCATTGGCAAATGTTCATGCAAAATGGTGAATACACTGCTTTCTGATATCTTCAACTCCTCTGCTATCTCACACAACTTCAATTTACAATCGGCCAAAATGAATTTGTGGAGTTTTTTGGTGTTTTCTGGGACAACTGCCGAATTTGGGCGACCTGACTGTTCAGCATCATTTGTGTCTGTACGATTGCGTTTAAAGTCAGCATACCACCTCTTAACAGTTGTTTCTGACAGAGCAGAGTCCAAATAACACTTATCAAGCCATTGCTTTGCTTGAACAGTATTTTTCCCATCAGAAAGCAATGCTTTATCAACACATGAAATTCAGATTTTTCCATTGTTTTGAAAATTTGCAACTAATTTGTAAACTAATAATCCGATTGGGCTCAAATTTTGACATGTGCCATTTGAAGGTTAGTATTTTATAAAAATCATATGGATTTTTTTTATTAGTGGTGCCATCTATATGTCAGGCCCGGGACTCATTGAGTGATGTGTTAGGTTGAAAGATAGTTATTATTAAGAACAAAGCACAGTTGCTTTTATTAAAGTTTTGGATAATTATTTGCATTTAAAGAAGGTCTTATTTGTTTGTTTTTTTTTTTAATTGTTTATTTACTATGAGCTGGCCCATTTAGAGATCTCGGATAACTTTTGAAAACCCATAAAAATTAATGTTTTAATTAAATATTTTATTAGCATCAAGACTTAGAGGGGTAATTAAAAAAATGTTTTTTAAGCTATTTTATTTTTTAATTTACAAAAAATAATGAAATAGATCCTCTCGTGGTATAATAACTAGCCGTGACCATGAGGTGGTCCAATTACATATAGAAAAGGAGTCATATGCTGCTTGTAAAGATTACCAAGTGAGTGTGTTACTAACACTGGGCATAAGATGAACACCATTTTACAGTAAGATAAACTGTAAAATGTAAAGGGTGAGAGACAGATCTCACCAAACAACAAGTCTTAGCCAAATCATGGAATACAGTTTAAAGTCTGTCCATGTATGGCCAATAATTCCTGAAAATTGGTGTTTGGATTGATAATCTGATTCTAATCAGTGGAACATTTAGTCAATTTTAGAAAAATTTTGGTAAATGGGCCACACAAAACTCTCTGAATTGTCCCATGAAGCAATGGTTGAGAGGAAAGTTCATCAATAGCATTTTGTTGAATAAAAATCAATTTCTTTGTTGGGTCGTTCACAAAACGCTTCGTCGCTGACTGCCGTCTCGCGTCGGTCAACTGCTTCTGCTCACTGCCCAGCGCTCCACTCACTTGGTTTTTATGGGCACAGTCCCCCAACATCCGGGCACATCAGTCGAACCTCGCATCCGTGCAACGCACAATTCATGTGCATTTGGATGGACGCGAGTAGACACCAACATCCGGGCACCTGAATTGCACCATGCGTCCATCCAGTGCCTAAATCACATTTGTTTTTGCATGCGGGAGGACGCGGGTTTGATCCCGGCAGGCAAGACAATGTCTTGCTCTTTTTCTAAAAGAGTACAGTAGTATTCGTTCTCCGTCACAAGCTTCAAGTCATGGACAGTGGAATGGGAACAGTTTATCATTGTAGCTTGAATAAAGGGTTTGATTCACAACACCCTGAAAGTTACAAACTACAACAAAAGACACCTGAAGAGTGCCTGAAGGTACATTGGTTGAAACTTTATGATTATAGCCAACAAGAGGAAAATAGTCTGAATTGGATTATAATGTAAATAAGAATAACCACTACCACCATCAGTTCTAAAATAAATTTTCATTCACAAAAATTGAATGATTTTAATACTGATCAGGATTCCAAATCAATCAATTGCTTTGTTGTTTTGTTTTTAGTTTATTTATTGTTCTCACTGTTTTCTATATCTTTTCATTTGTTAACATTCAGCTTTTTATGTTCTTGATTAAAGCAGCATGGCTTTATGAAAAAAGTGTATTTAAATTAGTTTCTCTATGAATAAATAATATTTTATACTTTGAACTTCAAACTTAGATAAGTAAATCTATTCAAATGTCTACAATCTTATGCTTCTGTTTTAATGTGTTTTAGTTGAAACACTAAAAAAACTTGAAACTAGCTTAAGATAACTTCAGTATATAGTATTGTCAGATATATTGTTGTTGAGATGACAATGAAATATCAAAATTGATAAAATACTGTTAGGTTTTCTATTTCTGTTTAATAGCATCAATATTTTTTTTTATCATATTAGAAAGCTTACGACTTTATGTTACTATTATGTTTAATTGGTTTTAAATAACATGATTATATTTGAATGAAAATTTGGCCATTTATATTATATCATCTATTATTGGAATTGGAATTTCTTCTCTATTTACTCTGGGTGATTTATTTAATACCACACTGTTTCTATTTGAATCTCTGAGATTATTCATTTACTCAAGTATCTTCTCATTTTGGTTGTTATCACATTTCACTCATTGTACTCTCCAGTCCTCTGTTATAGTTAGTAATCATCTATCATTTTTCAAACTAAACCCATTATTTGATCCATGTTGGAAGATTGTTCTCATTCTACAGTTCATGCTCAGAGGATATATCTTACCAGTTATTTCTTTCTAGTTAAATTTTGGTTCTATGTGGAGTATTAAATGTAGATGGTGTGACAGAGAACACGAGTTGAGTGACGGGCATGAAAATTTGCAGTATTCTTGAAGGAAGTGGGCTAGGCTTTGCCTGGCGTGTAGGACTGACCTACGATCGAACCCACGTCCTTCAGAGTGCGAGAGGGCGACACTTTGGTGCGGGCACCGGAATCAAGATGCCACTGTCCCGTATGTGAACGCCAGATGCCTGGATGATAGCTGCGGACATTCTGGCAACTGGGATTGAGTTGACAGTCCCGTGTATGAAGCACAGACGCCCGGATGATAGAAGCAGACCTGTGTATAAATAGAAGGAAACACCCAGAAGCGGAGAGTGCAGAAACGAGTGTTGCTACAGTGGCTGCTAGAGGATTCGACGACGAAGGAAAAGAAGAAGAAGAAGTCAGTGTTTGCAAAGAGAACGTTTAGCCTGCGAGAAGGTGTTGGACTCGCTTCTTTTTTTTTTTGGGTGGGGGGCAACAAAAACTTGTTGAGTTAAATCTTTATTTCCCCCCTCTATTTTTTTTTCTCTATAGGTGGTCAATTATAACTTTAATTTAGGTTGTGTTAATTGAAATCTGTAGGATACTAGAATGGGTTGTGTGGATTTTGTTAGTTTGAGATTTACTCCTGTATAGGAGATTTTACTTAATTTGAACAATAAGTCAAATAGAATGCTAATACACACAAAATTGAAAAGGTAAAATTGTTAGTAGGAGCTGTTAAAGTCTGGCTGAGTTGACAGCTTGGTTTTAATCTTTAAGTACATGAATGAATTGCTGTTACTTAAATTATGATAGGCAGAGAATTTTGGAATGTTTTGAAAAAATTAACCATTTTCCAAGATGTTATCTACTTAGCTGATTTGATTGGCTAAATGGAAAATACTATTTTATTGGTTAAGTAGAAGACATTAGGTCATAGCCAACCAATCACAGATAGGACTGGGCAATATTCTATGGACTGTAAGTGTGGCACAAAAGATCAGTATAAAAATGAGCACAGGAAAGTGTTGAAAAACCTTTTAAAGTGAGGAGCCTCACACCTTTCAGGCAAGATTTCACAGGAATTGTAATCTATTAATAATGGAGATTCGCTTCCGGTATTTGTCTGTAACAAAAATTACGTCACTGCTTACGTCACATTACCCAAAATCGTCATAATATAGAATACACTCAAAATTTGAACATGCAGCATTAGACAGTCCTCATTGTTTTTTAAAACAAGTTTTAATAAATACATGACTGGTATTATATATCTATATATAGTTTGTTTTATTTTAATACATATTTAAAGTTTACATTTCAAATTGTTTTATTTTTTAATCCTTTAATGAATTTGATGATTTTACTTACTTAGGGTACAAACTCGCTGACATTAAATTTTTTACTCCCACCCCTCAAGCAATATGTCTCAAAAATCTATTTTTACATTGCCCGGAGGGTGTTTTTTATTTTGTACTAGTATTGATAATGTTGAGTCCAGAGCTGAAAGAAGTGCTGACCATTTGGAATTCAAGATTTGACACTATTTTCCGTGTCAATTATACTTAGCATTTGCAATCAAGTTAGTGATATATCTGAATGACTGTCCATCTTGTCAAAGAAATAAAATAAAAGTAGGGGAAAGGCTTCAACCAATATTTGTAATGAAATTTGATAAAACCTTTTTTATGTCTGTTGAATAAATTTCTGATTCATTCATTAAGGTGACCAATATATTTTGGGACCTGCCCAACCCACTAAACAAAGTCCTGGTTGATTTCCTCAAAATAAAATCAGACATCTCTCCTGTAACATGTTAAGGGTTACATTTGGTGTCTGTAAAAGGAAGGAAGGACCTCACCCTCTAACACCTTTATAGTCCTTGAAATGTTTGTTTCTTCCACTGAACCAGATTATGTCTTTTTCATGCATTACCTGACACACTGATTGAATTTACAACCATTAAGTTACTACATTTTAACCAATTCTTATATCAACTAAGTCATTGTTCTGTAAAACAGTTCAGTGGTGGTAACTTAGTGCCTTCAACTTAATGGCATTTTGTCTGTCTCTTCAACTGAATTGGAATATTTTACTATATTTATTATAATTAGGTGGTGGAATTTTTTCTTAGAGGCTCCCACATGTTATTTATGTGAGAGTCAGCCAGTACATGAAAAGTCATATTCTTCAGTGAAAGAGACCATTTAAACTAGGAAGAATTAACTTATATGAAATATTCTCCGAGTTTTGGATTAAATAAAGGGTTCACTTTAAAAATTAACAGGTTACTAACTATGACAAGCACTGGAGTGTACAATTCCCAAAACACTAACCCTACTACATAAGTGAATAACTAACATGTTTCTATAATACCTGCCTGATTCATAATTAAATTATTGATTTTTTAGTAGTTACTTGCACATGTTTGTTTTCAAAAATATTCACTTATTTTTTATATTTTTCTCATAGGAAGAACAAGTGTCCAAAGCCCAAATACAGGCAAAATGTGGTAAGTGGTTTTGACTTATTTATTTGATTTTTTTAAAGTAGATTTTATTATTAGGGTTACAATAGCTGATCCAAGGTGTTATGTGTAACTGCACTTAGTGGCTGTTATAAGGAGGAAGGAGAGATAGGGTCATTTAGTGAAAAATGAGTGAGTAGTTGTATACCACTATCATCTCTTTCTTTTCCCCTTTATTTGTTTTGTTTCTCTCTTCTATGGTGTTGGGAAATTAATTTGTACTGATCAAAGGAAAGGGGAAAATGTAAGTTATACAGATCTTTTTTTTTTTTTTTCAACAGCATTCAGGGGGCATGAATGTTGGTGCCAAAATATTAGAACAAAAAAAAATCTAGTCAGTTGATGAGACTTGAGAGAAAGTTCTTGTCCTTTTTAATTTGCTGCTACAAAAGTTGAAGAAAATTTTGTGAAGAATCATTTCATCACTAGACGAAACATATTTAAATGGTATCTCACAAAGATTTCCAGATGAGTGTGAAAATTCATTTCACCAATGGACTGCAAAATACAGATAAGTAAAAGAATCTGAACTTTGCTGTAAATCAAAGAGATTTTTTATTGACATTACATCCATATGTCTATCTTTTTGCTTCCTTTCTTTTTCATTGTTTTATTATAATTCTGTTGAACTTTTATTCCTTTTGTCTCTGTCATTTCTTTTTTTACTTATTGTGTTTTTGTGTGATTTAAATCATTCTATCTTGAATAAACATTACTCTTCTTCAGAATCAGGAGTTTATACCCCAAAGTCACTAGAAATTATGTGATTAGAAATATAAATTTATGTTCACTTGATTGGAAATCGAGTTGCATTTTAGGAATTTGGGTTGTGACACAAATCTAAAAGCTTTTAGGATTTAATTATAATAGACTAAAGTAAGATGCTTATCAGTGAGATCAGAAGTTAAAGCAACAATTTTCCCAAGCCATAGTTGTATCAGTGCTACTGTATGGCTGTACCACTTTGACTCTAATGAAGCACCTAGAGAATAAGTTTGATGGGAGTTGCACAAGAATGCTGTGTATGGTCTTAAACAAATCATGGAAACAAGAATGCTACATGCTGTCTTAAACAAATTGTGGAAAAAGCACTCCACAAGAAAGCAAGGATGAACACATAAGTGAAGTTCTCTTGTGGAAACTTGCACATGGGCATGCCAGTGTAGGTAGTCCAACAAGGACGTACATTGATCAGCTCTGTGTAGATTCTGGATGCTGCACTAAGGACCTCCTGAGGGCGATGACCGATAGGGACAGTTGGCAGGAGATTGTCACGGATATCTGTGCTACTGGCATGAAGATGAAAGTAGGATGCTGTAACATGTCATGGTCAATTGTAACTTATATTCAATGTGAAATTCTATTAAATTTGCTATTTTTTGCTTAGGGTTATCTAATGTTAGTCAATTTTTCTATTTCAGATAAATTTAGGGTGACTTGAATTTTGGTAGATTTTCCTTTGCATTAAGAGTTTTATATTTAACTAGTGAGGATACATGGCATTGCCTGTGTATCATAAAAACATTAACTTTTTTTTTTTTCATCAGAAAATAATTTGAGGAAGGACTATTACAATTAAATTAATAACATTTTTAAAAAAATTAACTTCAAATGTTAAAAAAGAATCTTCAATATTTAAAAAAATATGGATAATGTACCAGATTGTACCAATGTTCTTTTTTTAAATTTTAATTCAACAATTTTTCATTTTTAAAATAGTATTTTACGCTTAAAATATTTCAAATCTATGTTTGATATTTTTTAATTATGTATAAACCATTTTGGCTTATAAATATGATACTATAAAAATAATATAAATTGAAAAGTTGTCTTTTTCACCAAATTGTAGCTTTTTATGTCTAGACTTCAGACACACAGACATAAACAACATTATTAAGTAGAAGTAATTCAATTATTGGATCAAGTCACCAATAGGCACCCCAGCTGCGAGCTGTTTTCAAAAGAAGGGAATTTTGCTTTTCACCGGAAACTTCAGGTTGTTAGTAAACACAATCAACAGGCAATTTTTTGACATAACTTCATACAAACCAAAGACACATTTTTATTCTAAAATAGTTTTTGCATTTAATAAAAACAATAGTTATTCAATGTTATTGTTAGCATATCAAATCACTGATAGACTCAAAGTCGAACCAACCATTGATTTCACCTAGTAGATAAAAAATGAAAAATCTTTCTTTCTTAGATACTTTACTAATTATAACTAATAATAGATTAGAATTAAAAGTATACTGAAAACCAATTAACTAAGAAAATAAAAAAAAAGCAGTATAATGATAGTTTTCTATTTAAGTGCTCTTAGTATATGTCATCATTCAGTCATGCTGACAGTATGGATTCCCATGATTCTCTCTAGCCACCTGTTCCTATTGAACATTGCTCCTGGAAAGTTCTCAGCTTGGCATCCAGTGTCTACACATGGTTGCTGTATATAAGTTTTAGCTGGTCAGCCAACACTGGTGTGTCCATGTGTCCACAAACTTACTTATGAGTTTGTCCTTACTTTCCCAGCTGTGTCTAGCTTGTCTTCTTCACTTTACTTGTATAGTTCGTATAATAGAAGCTAAATGGACATACAGCTGCTTCCAGACAGTATGCAGCATCCTTGTATTGTTCTCATTTAGCTTTTTCTCCAAGCATTTAGTTAAAGTCCAAGTGGTCCAGCCATACAGTAGCACTGAAACAGCTACAGCTTGGAAGAATTCTTGTTTTATCTTAGCAGAGATCAGATTTCTGTATGTTTGATAATCTGTTAATAGCAGTATATGCTTTTCCTATGTGTATATTGACATCACTTTCTGTAGAGGAGATATTTTTACCTGTGTTTGTGAACTAGTCTACTAATTTCAGAGGCTTGCCATCCAGTGTGGTGATGTCTCCATCTTGTTTAAAACACCAGAACACCATTTTATCTGAGTTCACATAGAGGCTAATGCCTCTTGCTGCTTTCTCCAGGCTATGCAGCAGTAATTTGGCTATGCTATTTAGTGATTTAAAGCATGAGGACTGAGGAGCATTTCTACACCTCCATTGATGGCATTGACAGAGTTTTTCTATACAGAGGTGAACTCAAAGTTCTATCTATTACTGGATTCATGATATTTTAGTTCTAGTTTGTTATGGTTATACCTATGTTCCTGTACACATGATGCCTATATTCTTATTGGCTGCAGACAGTCAACTTGGGTAGTTGTAGCATCCCCAGTCGATTTGCTGAAATTAGGAGACATTGACAAATCCGGACCTTAATCGGTTCAACTTGCAATTTCTTGCATCTTTCTAGTCCAATTTTAATCTTTATATGATTGGAAAGAAAATAAAATAATCTTTCTAAATATGTAATTTGTATGTGCTTTTATCCATTGAATTATTTTTTACAGCAAGTTAAAACAGTATTTTGCTTCTAAATGCAAAATTATACACATTTTTATGTGAAGTATGAATTTTTTTCTAGGCTAAGTTTTATACATTACTTTGTTTTGCAAAATCAAAGTGATCAATTTTTATCAATATTCTTGAAATTGTACACTCAATTAGAAGAAACCTTAGACTACAACCATGAAGTTTTTTTCTTTCTTCTCCAACCTGTGGAATTGAAAAACAAAAAAGTAAACAAAAAAAGAGCAACATTTCATTGATAGAAGATAGTCTCAGAATTATTTTAATATGTGTGAAATTTTGGTAATCTGGCTTTTTTGTGAAACTGTCAATTTTGGAAAAGTGAAATTATGGGCTAGTATTAAAATGTAAAGAAAATTGGCAGCATATGCTGGACTAGCTTTTCAGTTACATTTTTTTCCACACTCTCTGCATAAATATTAAAAACAACAGCTTTAAAATTTCATAAATTAAAACAATGAAAACTAAAAGTAAAATGAAGCCAGTTTTATCTATTTGCTAGCTTATTTGTCCCTCCCTTTTTTTTTCTTTTTGTTTTCTTGTTGTTACCATAAAAATAAAAATAGACTAGTTTAAAAAAATATGTAAAGAGGTATTCTATTTCTTGTATGTAATACAACATAGCAGGTATTTAAAAAAGTATTTTTAAGTTCAAAGTAATGTTATTTATTTAAATAAATACTATATATATGTATACATACAGTATTGAATTGAAAATGTTGAATAATCTTGTGGTAAACTTAAAAAAAAAAAACCTAAAATCTCTGATATCCCTACCTCTAAATAATGGGATACAATCTGATTGCAAAATCTTACAATTTTACATAAGAATTCCAAGTTTTATCCAAATGTCTCCAAAAATAAAGAAATGGTTATTAAATGACTGAATTTCTTGTTTTGAATTGGTCTGAGATTTGACATTTTTTTAGGAAAATCATGTCTACTTTTGTACCCTCAATTTCAGGGCTTTAAATTCTCATAACTTTTGAACCCCCGGGGATAGTTGCATAATTCAAAAAGATTTGAACTCCATTTACACAGCTCTTTATAACTAATATGATTAAATAACAATAATCTCAAATAAAAAAACAAACATGTGGGAATGCTAGTAGTTGAATTATTGTTTCTAATATTCTAATGTTAAAAGTTGTGATGATGAATGTTTTTCTTTTCCTCTAAGTAAGTTTGTTTTAGGCTCTGTAGCTAGTTTTTCAAACTCTGGTGCCAGAGCTATAACCTCTAGAACATTAAGGTGGTGTACTTTGGTTTCTAGTCATGGTAATCTTTTGGTGGCTATTTTATATAATCAATAAATGCCACCCTTAGAGATGATTAGCAGTAGTTTCCTGTCTTGGCTGTTGATCTGAGGTACATCCACCCAGCATCAGGTAAAGTATGCCATTGATCTGCTTTTGGGTATATCCACCTTGCTGTATTCCATGTTTTCCAATGTTACTTGCTTGTATGGCATGTATAATAATCTCCTCCCCCAGAATCTGATATCTAGTGACAAGCCTAAATACATTTGCTTTTTTTTCTTCTGCTTTTTTATTTGTTATATTTGTTATTGCATTAATTCATTAAATAATTCCAGATTCTTGACTGCACAAATATTAACTTTTGTTTATAATCTTTTAGAGTTATCGAGATGTGAGGACATTGAAGGCAATTGCAACGCGTACCATGATTGGTGGTGGCAGAGTACCATTCAAAAAACAACCTCCCAGTGTTAGTGCTCAGTTCCAAGTAAGTTTCATACTTTTTAACAATGATTTATTTTTTCTATATAAAGACATTTTTTTCTCTTTCCTTTTCATTCATGGCTAATGTCTTGAGAATAATTAAGTAAAACTCTTTGAAGCAAAATGTTTTGTCTTTTTGAATCAAGAAATAGGAAAATAGTGTATATTAGTTTTGTCTTTTGATTTAACTTGTATTCAATGGGAAATAAATGAATCAAGCAAGTTGCTACTCAAGTTTTTTTCCTGTTTTAGATAAAGCTTGATTAATCAGTTTATCCAACTGTGAGTGTATTGCTTGCCAAAGTGAATGTTGCCTCATTCACTTATTGTTATCCAAACTGCTCTAACACAATAACAAAAAAGATTGTTAATACTAAAACATTCAGCCACTTAGATAATATTCTTGAACAATAATCATGGAGAGTGAATGTTATCACAATCTTCTGTCACTATCAACACACAACTTGACTGCAGCAGAATCCTATTGTTGTTGTTATTGCTTGTTGACAGGTTCAGTGAACAGGACAACTAGAATTCATTCCAGAATGTGATATAAGCAAACTCAAAACAAACACTACGCAAATCCTGCTACACTAACTGATGAATTATCATTGGATAAAAAAATTATTTTTAATCTAATAAAGATTATAAAATGGGTAATGATAATAAAAGTTGTATTTTGTATCATGTTAAACTATGTTTTTAAGTTTAAAGTTTTTTTAAATTTAAATTGATTTGAATCATCTTTTATCCAAAATGTCTCTTTCACTTTCAGTGGTCACTGTCTAGATTGATGGAAACTCTTAATTATGGCAATCCATTTTTTGTGCGATGTATCAAGTCTAATTCAGAAAAGGTAAGTGAACTTCTGTTATTGATATTTATCTTTTGAAGAATTTGATAAAATTTAAATTTCTTTAGTATTTTGTACATGTATAATGGATCTAGATTTAACATTTAAATTATATTCTGTATTTCTGCTTAAGACTTGTTAATTTCTCTAGTTGATGGATGACTTAAAATTGATCTACCTGGCAAACAAATTAGTTTTCCATTGTGAGAGACTAAGAACCTGGGATTTTATTTGAAGACAATAATTTACTTTTAAAGTAAAATTTTGAAAAATTAAACAATGTACCTGATGATACAGTATGTATGGATTCATAATGTAACGTAGATGGTATTAATTGCTTATATGTGGGCTTGCTTCTTCATGTGGGGAATGTCCCTTAATTAAAATCCTAGGTAACCCTGTTTTGGATTTTAAAAAAAAAATATTTGGACGCGGGTCAATTTGTTTCTCTGTTGTTCACAACTTTATTTCACCGTTTGAAAGTGATGGCAGTAAACTATCACAGAGAAAGCTAAAGAGAGCAAGGGAGGCTGTTATTCCACTCTAGCCCATCATGTTAGAAAGAGGAGGGGAGGGTTTTTTTTTTCAAGCGGCTGCAAACACACTGCCAATTTCGTCTAAGCCCAGTATTTGCATTATGTGCCCCTCCACTTGACCTTGCCTATCTGACTTACAGACTCTGAGCCCCCTTAAACACAGGGTGCCCTATTTTATGATTATTGTTAATCCCCCACCCCTCACATGATTCAATAAAAACACATTCTAACCAGATTTTTCCTTGGAAAATATTTTTCCAAAATATTTCTATCTTTCTTTTTTACCCATAATTTACATTTACTAAAATTAATTGTTTTGCGATTCCTAATTACTTTACGAGAACTTTAATTATATTATAATAATTGGGTGTAACAATATTTAAAGTAATATTTTTCTTTTTCTGGAATATCCTAAGAATATGTCATTTATTTTCTTTCCATGCTAATAAAATCATTATAAAAAATACATCATTGTTGGACTTGATCTTATCTACTTGACTTCTCAAAGTCTTTACCAGAATATTTCTTATAGAGAAATTTAACATTGTTGCAAATTCTGAAAAATGTCACTTTCTTTAGAATGGGAACTGAAGAAAATGTTTTCATTAATATGTATATGAGATATTCTTATTTTCATTAATATATCAACTGATGTTGGCATCCTACCTTCTGCTGAAAACGATGATGTAGTGTCCATTTAAAAAAAAAAAAAAAATCTGCATCTGCGCGAGTGGTTGAACAGGCCAATTTTTGAATGGCTATCTCTGGTGCAGTGACTGCAAACAAACAGTGATGCTTGCTGGAGTTGTTGTCTCTTCTTCCTTCTGGCTCTCTTTTCTATGCCGGCTTCTTTCCTCTCTTTTTCACTCCTTTTCGTGCCTTATTTGACAAGGAGGCACCAGACCGCTTGATTTTCCCATGTGTTGGTGTTGATGTGGCATGTCTTCATGTCCTTCTTGCAGATATCTTTAAAGTATAGGTGTGGTCTCCCTACCGGTCGGGAGCCTTCTACTAATTCGCCATATAATAGGTCTTTGGGGATGCAGCCTTTGTCCATCCTCCTGACATGACCAAGCCAGTGCAGGCACCTCTCACTGATGATGAAGAACATGCTGTTCATATTTGCTTGGTCCAGCACGTCTGTGTTTCTTAATGAATGATTTTGTTTTTTGTTCTAGGCTCCTTGTCAGTTTGATGATGAGTTGGTTTTGCGTCAGCTACACTACACAGGTATGTTAGCAACAGTGAAGATCAGACAATCTGGATACAACTATCGGCTCACGTTTGATGTAAGTACCCTTTATACACATATATAATCTCAAATAGTTTCTTTTAATCAGAATTTCTGCTGCATTTGATTGATTTTTATCACCTTCATGTGCTGAGCAGTGTGTGTCTAAATTTTAATTCTGGTGTTCTAATAATTATGATAAAGAATTTTTGAAGAAAATCTCTACATAACTTTGTCATTCATTGCTATATTTGTTCTCTTGTGGAATGTGATACAGCTAGCATTCACTAGGATTGAACTCCTTTTATAATTTGTATATATACATATATATATGAGGTTAAATAAACAAACAAATGTGTTTATTCTTATATGGCTTTTAGCCGACTATTTTTGGAGGATATGTGCTTAATTGAAGTCATACCTAATTTTGAAAATTAATTAGTTAATAATTAATGAATTTAGGCGGGCATATATGTTCAAATGTAAGGCTAAACTAAATGTACATTCAGGGATTGACATTTTCTTGATTTGTTTAGTCTTACATTTGAACATATATGCCCACCTAAATTCATTAATTATTAACTAATTAATTTTCAAAATTAGGTATGACTTCAATTAAGCACATATCCTCCAAAAACATATATATATATATTATACTGAAAGCATTTTCATTTTTATTCAGTTAAAGTTTTAAAAAAAAAATTTTTTATTTATAAAGATGTATCATTTTTTAATTTCAGGAATTCATTCATCTGTACAAAATCATTCTTCCCAATGGTCTTCTTAGCTCCAAAGATGATGTAAAGAACTTCTTGGAGTCTATGGATCTAAATAAAGAAAATTATCAAATAGGAATCACAAAAGTGAGTTTTAACCTAAATCCTTGTTCAAATCTTGATGAATATTTTTCTAATCCTTTTTTGATAACTGTATTTGAAAGAATTTGTAAATTATTGAGGAAATTCTTGTCAAGATATTGTTTTGTAATTAATTTGCCCATACTTATTTGAAATATTGCTTTTATTTATGGGGCACAAATTTACTAGAAATCAATGAAAACTGAAGAAATAGGAATTGCTCTTCATTCATAGTAATAAATGAGTAATGTCATGAAAGGGATACCAGAGTCAGGCATTCATTCACTGAATATTTATCTATTTAAAAAAAAATTTTTTAATAGGTATTCCTCCGTGAAGTGGAGAAAGTAAAACTTGATGAGGCCTTACACAGAGCCATTATGGGTCGAGTGATTACAATTCAGCGATGGATGAAAGCTTTGCTGGAGCGTCAGAATTTCATCAAACAGAGAGCTGCAGCTTTGAAGATTCAGGTAATTATGCCTCCTTCTTCTCTTCTTCTCCAAGTTATTTTTATTTGGTTAAATTTCTTATAGCATTTGTTTTTCTTTTTGTTTTTAACAGTGCCACGTTAGACGATTCTTGTCGCTGCGTAGGGTCACACAGCTAAAAATAGAGCGTGATGCTGCCGTTGTTATCCAGTCTGCTGTGCGCATGATGAGAGCCCGAAGGAAATTCTTGATGGTCCAACAGTCTGTTGCACTTGTGCAGCCCTTCATCCGAGGTTCCCTGACTCGAAGAAGGTATCAAGATTTTGCTAAGTACTTAAAATTGAGATGTATTAATTCTTAGAAGTTGAACTTTCAAAAAATGGTAAACCTTAAAATTTTCAATATTATAATAATTTATTTCAGTTTCAAGACAGTTTTTTTGTTTGTCTAAATATATAATAAGTGGCTCATGGATTTTCTCTTGATACTTGAATTTGTATTGTTAGTGCTGTTGAATTAAACGTATGTTTCAATAGGTTTCTTTATTGATCCCTAAGCTTATGTTGAGGTTTGTGACAGGGAGGTATAGATGGAGGTCCCTTAGCCAGGTACATCTTTTTTTTTTCTCTCTTTGTCGTTGTCCCCAAAGGAACAGGGGGCATCCCCCCTCTCGACAGGCATGGGAGATAGAACAGATAGAAATTGATGGAGAATGAATGCAAGTTATATGCCTCTGACCATTTTTTGAAGTTCACCTGAAATTGTCTTGTCTTTTCTCTCTTGTAATAATTGTTGTTCACCTTTCGGCGGGAGGCCGCAGGAGCATTTGACGGGCACAACAGGTCCTAGTAGATGACACGGACGATTAACGGCCAGATAGAATGATACAGAGAGATGCAGTATTGAAGTGCAAGAGCGCCTGGCCCGCTGGAGGTGTTACACATACATATCCATATGGGGTTTTCATAATTTTACACATACATAGACTATACATATATATACATGTGTATATATACACACACACACACACACAAATATATTCTATTTTCTTTTTTTAGTTTGTATATATATACACACACATGCACATCCGGTTTTAATTTTCCTAACTTGAAATGTATGCACACATTTACATATATACATATGGACTCATACACAATTACAATCTTTTAGTGTTTCCTTCATAATGTCCAGCTCACACATACATACAGACACACTCCCCTAGTGTTTACTTCTTAAGTTTATACACACACTCATCCATACACAAATATATTCTGTTTTTTTTTTTTTCTTTTTTTTTTTTTAGTTTGCACACACAAATGTTACAGATTTAAGTCTCTTTCATTTTGTGGATTTAATGTTGGTGAGAATAATAGAATGTTGGTGAATATTGTCTTTAATGTTTCAGCTGTATGTCATCTTTTAAAAACTTGGGTATAATTTAAAATCTGAATAGGTTATTGTTGAAGTTTAACATTTATCAGTCTTAAATACTGATGACTTAAACCAAATTCTGATATTAAGTGTTATCAGACTTATCAATATGTCTGTCTATTTTTATCTTTGTTTTTTTTTATTTTTTATGAAGTCACTTATATTGGATTAGGTAGACATGGTCTTATTCTTTTTGAAGTAGCATTTAACACATTAGGTTTTCAGTTCTAGATTTGTGAGAGACAATAATTGGATAAGTAATGTTTATATGCTTGCCTCTTTGAGATACATTTTACCTATATTGAATTACTTAGGTCAGCTTCTTTAAAGTATTTAACTTTTATAACTGTTTTAGGTATTTAGTATTTTTTATATTCAAGTATTTGTAAGATATTTTTAGTTTTGTTTTTCTCATAAACTATAAGCTCTTAAAAGAAAATACATTTTTGTATGGGACGATTGACTCTTATGTTGCAAATTAATTTTCACTTTTCACAAGTTTTTATGCATTGTATTTTCTTAACCCATCTAAATTTATATTCTAGTTTCTGTTTTTGGTGTTATTTGAAATTCAATAGCATCTAAAATGCAATTGGAATATTGATAATGATTTATTAAATTTCAAAATTTAGTCTTTAATAATGACTTGAATTCTAAATAATTATTGCTTGAACTTAAAAAAAATTTTTTATTTAAAAAAATTTTTTTTTAAAGGATAACAAGATTGCTGGAGGAAGCTCGTTTGAAGAAGATTGCTGAACACCAAGACAGACAATCATCCACAAGTGATGAAGGTGTACTGACTAAGGGTTCCAGTGCTGAAGAATTGGAACTTGATACGGAGCCTTGCTGTGTTCACAGGCACGATTCTGAGGAGTACGTCACCTTGTAGCCGGAGTCCATGCTTGCACTGTTTGCTTTGCTTTTATTGTTGTTATTGTTTCTTGTATAATCTGTTTACTCTCTCATATACGCAAACATTACAGTTATAAGTAGAGTTGGTCAGTGTCAATGTGGCTTCATCTTTTAAATTAACTTACCATAGAAAAAATTAATAATAGTATTGTAAATACACATCAGTATATAATTATTTCAATATTAGCTTGGTCATAACTTGAAAGAGAAAATCTCCAAATTTTACTTTCTCTGATATTGAGTCAGACTTGTTTAAATAGAAAGATGAAGAAAAAAGAAATTAGCTTTTAGTCAGCAAAATTATTTGAAGTCAGCAACTTGTTTGAAGATTAACAAGGTCACATATTTTTGTCAATTATGAAACTTGTTTGAGTGGATAACATGATTTGTCTGGCAAGGGCAGTTTTTTTTTGTTTTTAGTGGGTGCTTTTTTTATCTGTAATATTTTGAAATAGTTGAACATTTCTCCATTAGTTTTGGTGGTCAGTGTTTGAGCCCAGAATATTGAATACTGATTTTCAAAGCAAAAATATTTATCTCTCTCTT
>CM042139.1:34551082-34560955 GCA_023376005.1 Doryteuthis pealeii | reverse complement strand
TATCAATAGCTCCGTAGTGTGTATGTGTGTTATATATATATAGTATGTAATATATATAGGTGTGTATGTGTGTTAATATATATATTGTATATATATAGGTGTGTATATGTATATATATATGATATATATATAGGTGTGTATGTGTATATATATATATGTATATATATAGGTGTGTATGTGTATATATAATATGTATAATATAGGTGTGTATGTGTATATATATATATATATAGGTGTGTATGTGTATGTGTGTATATATTAATTATAGGTGGTATGTGTATATATAGTGTGTATGTGTATGTGTGTATGTGTATATATATAGGTGTGTATGTGTTATATATGTATATATAAGGTGTTGTATGTATATATATATATATATAGGTGTGTATGTATAATAATATATATATTATATATATAGGTGTGTATGTGTATATATGTATATAATAGATGTGTATATATGTATATATATAGGTGTGTATGTATATATATATATAGGTGTGTATGTATAATATGTATATATAATATAGGTGTGTATGTATATATATATATATATATATAGGTGTGTATTGTATATATATGTTATATATTATAGGTGTGTATGTGTTATATTATATATAGGTGTGTATGTGATATGTATATATATATATAGGGTGTGTATGTGTATGTGTATATTATATATATATAGTATAGGTGATGTATGTGTACGTGGTATATTGTATAGTATATAATATAGGTGTGTATGTGTAAATATATATATATATGTATATATATATATAGGTGATGTATGGTTGGTATATATGTATATATATATATATAGGTGTGTATGTGTATATATATTATATATGGATATATATATATATAGGTGTGTATGTGTATATATATATATATATGTATATATTATATATAGGTGTGTAGTATATTATATTATATATATATATATATATTTATAAGGTGTGTAGTAGTATATATATATATAAAATAATATATAGTAGTGTGTATGTATATTATTATATATATTATATAATATATAGGTGTGTATTGTATATATATATATATATATATACATATATATAGGTTAGGTGTGTATGTAATATATATATAGTATATATGTATATATAGGTTGTAGTATATTATATTATATATATATATATTATATAGGTGTGTAGTAATTTTATTATAATATATATATAGGTGTGTATGTAAATATATATTATTATATAATATAGTATAGGTGTGTATGTAATATATATATATATATATATATATATATACTATAGGTGTGGTATGTATGTATGTATATATATATATATATATACTGTGTGTGTATGTATGTATATATATATAGTATATATATAATTATATTAGAGAGTTTTATATGTTATATATTATATATGTGTGTATGTAATATATATATAATGTGTGTATGTATTTGATATCAATATTTATATATGTGTGTTAGTATATAAGTATTATATATAATATATGTGTGTTGTTATATATTATATATATATATGGTGTATGTTATATATATAGTGTGTATGTATATATATATATATATATATATAGTGGTATGTATATATATATTATATGTTGTGTATGTATATATATAATATATGTGTGTTGTATATTTTATAATATATTATATGTGTGTATGTTATATATATAATATATGTGTGTATGTAATATATATATATATGTGTGTATGTTTATATATATATTATATATAGTGTGTGTATGTATATATAGATATATTGGTGTGTTATGTATATAATATATAGTGTGTGTATGTATATATATATAGTGTGATGTATATATAATAATATAGTATATATATATGATATATGTAGTAATTATATATATGCTTTGTAATTATATATATATATATATGTGTGTGTATATAATATATATAATATATATTGTGTGTAATGTATATATAATATATATTGTTGTGTATGTTATATATATATATTATTTGTGCTATTATATATATATTATACTATATATGTGTATGTATATATATATATATTGTGTGTGATATGTAATATTATATATATATAAGTGTATGATAGTATATATATATATATGTGTTGTATGTATATATATAGTATATATATAAGTGTATGTATATTACTATATATATGGTGATGTATATATATATATAGATATAGATATGTGTATGTATATATATTATATAAGGTGTATGAATTCTATCCTTATGTGTAAGTGTATTATATATATAATATATACTGTGATCTGCTATATATATATATATCATGTATGTATGTAATATTGTAGATATATTATATATATATAGGTGTGTATAGTAATATATATATATATATATGTGTATTATATATATATATATATATGTGTGGTATGTATATATGATATATATTATGTGTGTGATATGATATATATACTATATATACTATGTATGTGTGTATATGTATATATTATATATATAATATATGATGTGTGTATGTATATGATATATCTATATATATATATGTGTGTGTATGTAATTATAATATATATATATAATGTGTGTGTATGTAATATTATATATGTATATATATAGTGCTGTTCATGTATATATGATATAATATATTATGTGTGTATGTATATTATATATATTATATATATGTGTGTATGTATATATATATATTGTGTGTATGTATAATATATAATGTGTGTGTATGTTATATACTATATATATATATATTTATATAGGTGTTGTATAATATTATATATATATATATATAGGTGTGTATGTATTATATATATATATATTATATATAGGTGTGTATTATGCTATTATTTATAGTATATATATATATAGGTTGTTATGTATATATATATAGTACTATATATATATTATAGGTGTGTATGTGTATTATATATATATTATACTAGGTGTGTATTGTTATATTATTTATATATATGTTGTTGTATATATATATATATTAGGTGTGTATGTGTATATTATATATACTATATATATGTGTGTATGTATATATATATATTATATAGGTGTTGTATGTATATATATTATTAAAGGTGTGTATGTATATATATATATATATAATATATATAGTATATAGGTGTGTATGTGTGTGTGTTATATATACTATATAATATATAGGTGTGTATGTGTATATATTATATATATATATATTCGGTTGTACTGTGTATATATATATATATATATATATAGGTTGTATGTGTATATTATATATATATATATTATAGGTGTGTAGATGTATTATATATAATATATTATAGGTGTGTAGTAGATTATTAATACTATATTAGTATAATTATAGTGATATATATATAGATGTTGACTTTAAGATTCTTTATTATGGTGTGTATATCATTATATATATATATATATTATAGGTTGTATATATATAATATAGATATACTATATATATTATATAGGTGGTAGATGGATATTATATAATATATATTATATATTATATCTCTAATCTATAAAACGTCTCATACTATGTCTACTATAATATATGTTATATATATTAGGTGTGTATGATATAGTAATATCTATGTATTAATAGTGGTGTGTATTAATAAATATATGATATATATGTAGGTGGAGTATATATTAATATATAGTATATTATAAATAGGTGTGTATGTACTATATTTACTATCGTTAGTATAAATAGGTTGTAATTCCTAGTCTATATATATACGTATGTTATATAGGGGTGTTATATACTATATACTTAACGTATTGTATATTATATGTTGTATATTAGTTGTATATTATGTTATATCATACGTATGTATGAATATAGGTGTGTATTATGTATATATTGTATGTTATAATTATATTAGGCTTTGTTGACTATATGTATATTATATGGTGTGTATATGTATGTGATATATAATATGTATTAATAAGGGTGTATATATGTAGTGTGTATATATAGTATTATAGGTGTTGTACTATGTATGTTGTATAATATATGTATATATAGGTGGTTATAGTATGTGTGTATATATATTATGTAATTAGTGTGTATGGTATTGTGTGTTATATCATATATATGTATATATAGGTGTGTTATTATGTTGTGTATATTATTCATATGTATATAATAGGTGTGTATAGTTATGTGTGTATAATATATAATGTACTAATGTGTGTATATAGTGTGGTTATAGTTATTAGTGTGTATAGTATGTAATATATATGTATATATAGGTGTGTATATTGTATTGTGGTATAATTATATGTCCTAATGTGTTTAATACTTGTATTGTGATATATTATTAATTAGTGTTATGTATAGGTGTTGATATAGTATATGAAGTGTATATATAATAATGAATATGATATGTGTATAGATTAGTTTATATTATTGTAATGATCAGTAGTATGGTATGTGATCTATATAGTGTGATGTATTTATGGTGTATATAAGGGTCTAGTATGTATGTGTATATATTATATGGTGATATGAGTGTGTATCATAGTATATGACAGTTTATATATGTATTGTGTATATATTATGTAGGTATGATCATAGTGTGTTACTTATAGTGTGATTTATATTATAGTAGTATTATGTGGATAGTATGTGTATATATTAAAGTATAAGTATGGTGTATATGGTATGCTATATATATATAGCTTTTGTATAGGTAATAGGTATATGTAATGTGTGTATAGATATATATATATATATAGGTATGTATGTGTAATAGTGTATTATATTTATATATATATTTAGGTATGTATGTAATAATATCTATATAGAGTAATAGGTTGATATGTAGTATGTAGGGTATATCGTGTATGTTATGTGTATGTATTTATATAGTGTATGTAGTGATTATATTAGTGTATGTATTTGTGTATTATATATTATGGTCGTGTATGTATATATATATGTAATGTTTATAGATGTTGTGTATGTATATTATAATATGTAATATAGGTACTGTATAATATAGTATGTATGTGTATATTGATACGTATATTATGTGTTGTAATATATGTGTTGTAATATATATATGTATGTGTCTGTTATACTTGATATATGTATGTGTATAATATGTTTGTGTATGTATATAGTATGTGTATTTATATATATGTATGTGTAGTACGTGTATATTATTATATGTATTGTGTATGTATGTAGGTATTATCTATGTATTGTATTAGTATGATATGATTATGTGTGTATTATTTATATATATGTGTATGTTATATGTCATTATATATATATTGTTATGAAATGTATATATTGTGATGTATATATATATATGTATACTGTGTGTATGATTATATATACTGTATGATATTGATATATGTATTGTATATGTTATACGTCTGTATTAATATATGTATGTATGATAATATATGAATGTAAATAATAATTATGTATGTGTTATATATATACTATGTAGTGATTATAGTAATTATGTATGTGTATATATATATGTATATGTATTGTGTATATATGTATAGTATAGTGTATGTGATATATATATTTAGTTAATGTATGATGTATATATATATATATATATATGTTATGTGTATATAATATATATTTATATATATGGATATATATAGTGTATTATTTGTGTTATATATATATATAATTATATATATATGTGTGTTATTAATATAATATTACTATAATATTGTGCTGTATATATATATAGTATAGTACTGTATGCTGTGTTGTATATATATATTTATATATATGTTGTGTATGAATTATATTATGTGCGCTAGTGGGTGTTATGGTGTTATATATATATATGTGTGTTAGTATTATATAGTATATAATATAGCTGTTGTATGGTTGTAATATATTGTAATGTGTGTATATAATTCATATGTACAATTGTATAATTATATGATTGTTATTATATATGGGGTATAATGTAGGATAGTGTTTGTTATTCTGTGTGTAGTATGTGTGTTTGTTATGTGTATGTGTAATATAGTATATATTGTGTACTGTGTATATATATGTTTGTATATATGTATGTTGGTTATATATTGTATATTGATGTGTGATATATTGTAGTATTGTATCGGATGTTGTATATATAATATGTAGTGTGTTGTTTGTATAGTAGGGTTATGGCGTGTATAGTGGTTGTTGGTATAGGTGTGTATATATATGTTATATATATATATGTTGGTGATTGTGTGTATATATATATATGTATTGTGTTATCTATATAATATTATTCATTGGTGTATGTGATGGTGTATATAGATATTATATAGTTTGTATCGTTTTGCTGATGTAACTTAGTAATAATGTTTGTATGTTGTTGTGTATATATATAATGATTTGTATGTAGTGTGTGTGTATATATACTATATGTTGTTGTGTAGTGTATATATATACTAATATGTTTTATGTGTGTGTGTGTATTACTATGTGTGTGTGTTATATATATATGTTGTTGTGTGAAATTTATTGTGTGTGTATAGTATATATATATGTGATGGTATGTGTGTCGATATATATTAATGTTGATGTGTGTAGTTATATTATAGTGGTGTTATTATTATGTATATGTGTTAGTGTGCATTGTGTATATATATAAATGTGTTGTGGTGTATATATGTCTTGTGTGTGTGTGTGATATTATTGTTCTGTGTGTGTGTGTGTTTGTATATGTTTGTAGTGTTGGATAGTGTATATATATTGTGTGGTGTGTTGTATATAATATATGTTGTGTGTGTGTATATATATTGATTTGGTGTGTTTATGATATATGTTCCGGTATAGGTTGTGTGTGTCTATAATTATGTTGTATGTGGTTGTGTATATATAATTTAGTATATGTGTTGTCGTATATATGATATAATATGTTGTATGTGTTGTGTGTTGTGTCGGTATAGTTATGATGTTCTGTCGCATATGTGTGTGTTTAATGTGTGTGTATATATGAATATGTGCTTTGGTGTGTGTGTTGTGTGTGTATATCATCTATATGTTTGTGTGTATGTGTGTGTGATTATAATATATATGTTTGTATGTGTGTGTGTGTTGTATTATATATTGTTTGTATTTGTGTGTGTGTGTATATATATATATGTATTATGGTGTGTGTGTGATATATATTTATTGTGTGGTGTATATGTTATGATGTGTGTGTGTTTATATATTATGTTTGTATGTGTGTGTTAGTGTATATATATTATATGTTTGCTGTGTGTGTATATTATATTATATTGTTGTGTGTGTATATAAATATATATTATGTATGTGTGGCTTAGTAATATATATTTATATGTTGTGTATGTGTGTGTGTATATATATATGTTTGTTGTGTGTGTGTGTTATATATATATGTTTGATGTGTGTGTGTAGTGTATATATATATGTTTGTGCTGTGTGATGTATATATATATTATGTGATGTATGTGTGGTGTTATATATAGTTGTGATGTTTTTTTATGTGTGTGTGTGTGTATATTATATATTTTGTCTGTGTGTGTGTGTATATATACTAGTATGTTTGAGTGTGGTGTTGGTATATATAGTTGCTGTTTGTGTGTTGTATATATTATATATTGTGTATGTGTGTGTGTGTATATAATTAATATTTATTTGTGTGTGTGTGTAATTATATATATGTTGTATGTGTTGTTGTGTACTATATATATATATTTGTATGTGTTGTGTGTAGTGTGTATATATATATATGTTTGTATGTATGTGTGTGTGGTGCTGATTAGTATATATATGTTTGTTGTTGTGTGTGTGGTGTGTATATATATTGTTTGTATTGATGTTGTTGTGTTGTGTATATATATCATTGTATGTGTGTGTTGTGTTTATAATGTAAGGTGGGTCGTGTGTTATATATATATATGTTTGTATGTTGTGTGTAGTGGTATTAATATATATATTATGTTGTTGATGTGTTGTATAATATAATTTGTAATGTAGAAGATGTGTGGAGTTGTATTGACGTATATATAGAGTTATCGTAAATTTGATCATTGATATTTAATAAGTATAACTCAATTTGGTTGAATTTTGTTAAGGTATAATTAATACAAAAATAACGCAGTTGTTATCGAGCATGATGCTGCTGTGCTATGGTACTATAAGGATGTCTGCTGTTTATCGCAGAGAAGAAAAGAAAATGTTGGGATGCTTGTTGCGCGAAAGACAAACAAAACATAAAATGTTAGACAACTATAGAAAATTTCGTTTTATAATTTGTGTGCTGTGTGTGTATATATAATATGTGTTTGTTTATATAGTTTGTGTGTGTGTGTATGTGTATATATATATGTTTGTGTGGTGGTGTGTTGTATGCTATGTGTGGTATATATATGTTTTGTAGTGTGTGTGTGTGTAGATAATATGTTTTGTAGGTGTGTGTGCGTGTTATATATAATGTTTGTGTGTGTTGTGTGTGTATATCATATGTTTGTGTGTGTGATGTGTGATATATATAATGTGTTTGTGTGTGTGATATATATATGTTGATAGTTGTGTGTGTTATATATATTAGGTGTTATGTAGTGTGTGTATTGTGTGTGTGTATATATTATATGTTGTATTGATTTATGTGTGTGTGTGTATGTGTTTGTGTTATAATATATATATGTTTGTTTGTATGTGTGTGTTGGTTATTATATATTAGTTTGTTTGTATGTTTGTGGTTGTGTATATTATATATTTTGTTTGTTTGTATGTGTGTGTTAGTATATGATATATATGTATTGTGTTGTAGTAGGTGTGTTATATCTAATATATAAACAGAGCAGATTTTCGGTATGTACGTGTCGACGTATAACTCCAAAACGGGAGTTCACATCAGATTTAAAAAATTCTTGCATACACATTGATATCTTTCTAACTAGAAACCCACTCCAATTTGTGGTTATTGATTTTGGACTGATTAAGGGATATAATTAAAAATCAACAAAAAATCAAACGATTTTTTTCGAAAGCCTAGCACATGAAGCTGCTGCTGCTTGTCTATCAACAGTGCTCGCCTGACTGGTTTATCAGCAGAAAAAGAAAGAAAGAAAACAACCGAAAATGTTAGCGGACTCGTCTGGCTGTTTTAGCAGCAGAAAGAAAGAAACAAACAAACAAACCAAAAAACAATGAAAATGTTAGCGACAAACTAAATTTTAAACGGTTAAACATAAATTCGTTTTTTTTATAATTTTCTGTTGTTGTTGGTGTATATATTATATGTCTTGTGTGTGTGTGGTATATATAATATTGTTTTAGTGTGTGTGTGTGTGTATATATATATGTTTGTAGTGTGTGTGTGTGTGAATATATTGTTGGTGTGTGTGTGGTGTGTATATAATATATGTTTGTGCTGTGTTTGTGTGTGATATATTATGTTTTGGTGTGTGTGATTGTGTGTATATATATATATTATGTTTGTGTGTGTGTGTGTGATATATATATATGTTTGTGTTTGTGTGTGTGTATATATATATGTTTGTGTGGTGTGTGTGTGTATCATATATATGTATATGTGTGTGTGTGTATATATGTGTGGTGTGTGTGTATGTGTGTGTGTATATGTGTGTGTGGTATATATCATGTATATGTATGTTGTGTGTGTATATTGTATATGGGTTGTATATATAGATATGTTGTGTGTGTATTGTGTGTTGTGTGATATTTATATTATATATAATATATATATGTAAACAAACAAAGTGTTTGAATCTTAGAGGGCTTTAGCCAAACTTTTTGGAGATAAGGTTAATTGGAGTCTAACTATTTTGAAAATTAATTAATTTAATAATGATTAGTCGGGATTATTCAAAGTTAGACTAAACAACGAAGAAAATTCAATCCTGTATGTACATTTCGGCCTATTAGGCCTCATCAG
>CM042139.1:34471082-34543582 GCA_023376005.1 Doryteuthis pealeii | reverse complement strand
TTTTTTTTTTTTTCTTTCTTTTGAAAGGTGCAATTTTGCTCTCTTAATTTTTTTTCTGCAGCTCATGTTTTTGCTGCATTGTTCACTTGTTGGTATTTTTTTCCTTCTCACTGACTACTGCTACCTTTGTGGAAAAACCCAACACACTGGCAGTTTTGAACTTTCTCTCTTTATCTTTTTTCTTCTTTCTTTTTTTTGTAACCAAATAACATATAAATCCGATTCTGTAATTACTTTTTCTTCATTGAACTTTTAAAGAACTTTTGGGTATTACCCATTGTTGATCTTTCTTATAAGTTATGAGATCCCTTTGTATGTTCCTTGGTGCTTGAATCCATTAAGAAGAGTATGAATTAGAATTTGCCTAAATTGATTTTCTCATTCTTTTGGAAGATTAACATTCAGCACTCCATAATGTCCTAGATTTCATAAGTTGCATACATTTTTAGTAGATGGTTACAAAGTAAATTATGTGACCTTTTCGTAAAATATAACTTCCAACTGAATTTGTAGAGGGAGAATTTGTCACAAAATGGTTAAATCTCTCTGTCAATAGTTTCTTCTTTCATTTCCTTTTTATTCAGCTTTGTAAAGCTTTTGTTTGTCTCCACTTTGCAGTAGGTGTATATGCAGAATGATTTAAGAATCTCCTCCCAAGTTTTTTTTCTTCTCCTTAAGTATCACTTATCACACTTACAAATGCCTCCATACCCATTTCTTCCTGAAAAACAAAATAGTCTCATTTTTTATCTTCATGAATAAGTCTTCCTTTCTCTCTCATCATTTTTGACTTTGTGAAAAACTTATTCATTTTAACTGCAGCAGTCTTTATTTCCTTCCTTTCCTGAATATTATAGTTTGGATTTGAAATATTATGCTATGATTATTCTCATTTATAAATTTGCTATGTCTATTTTTATAAGCTTTTATATTTGAATGATGCCTATTTTTATTAACATCTAATCTTAACTAAATGCTTAAAAACCCCAAAAGCTTTCTAATACAGTTTGAAACTTCTTTTCCCTAACATTTCTTGCTTGGATGTATTTGGCTGATAATTTGCCTGGCATTTTGGAATGGTTTATATGAAACTTTCCTTTCATTGATTATTCTTTGATTCTTTTACTTCAACTAATGGTCTCTAAAGAATGGGATAAACTTCCTTCTCTACTTGTATTTAACTTCTTTGTAATTTAGACTACTTTGTTTACATTTTCCGCCTTTGAATAGTTTCAAGTGTCTTGAATTTCGGACTACTCCTCAACATTAACTAAACTCTCATGACAAAGTAGACATTAAAATTTAAATTCTTTTTCTATTTGTTAAGCTGTTTTATGTCAAAAGAAAAAAAAGCATTTAAAGATTAATTTTGATAAAACCTTTTTGTTTCAGTACTGACTGAATAATTTTTTTCATGTTATTTTGTGACCATTTTAATGTAGGGAAAATAATTGGCATTTCTAATATTTTTTTCTCTTGTATTATTGACTTGAATCATATTTGTTTATTGTCTTTGTAATATTTGCATGATGTTTTGGCAGTGTTTTGCCTATTCACTCTTTGAAAATCAGTGTTGCTTGCTGGATTTTTATCTATCTTGGCTTAGAGTTCTCCTTATTAACTATCTGGTTATTAATTTTTTAACAACTCTATCAGTTTCATATTGTTTGAAAAATGCATTTAACTTGGATAAATAATATTTTCTTTTATCTTTTCATGCAAACAAAAAATTAAATAGACATAATCTGCAGAAAAGCTTTGTAAAACTAAAATGTAAATTTTTATTGATACTTTCTTATATTGCTAAAACAGTTCTCTATTTTATGTTGCAAACAAATTGTTATAATTCTGCTACAAAGAAGTGTCTATGCTGTTTCTCTGAACAAACTCTTTCCTGCTCCTATTTAAGTATGAAATTGTTGCTTGCTTTTCACATGTATGGGAATTTTCTGTTGGGTCTTCTCAATCCTGTTTTGTTTCTCTTTTTTTTCTATTTGGCATGTACAGAAAATGTTTCTCTACTCTTCATAATGACTCTTATAATGACTCTTATAATTCCTCTTATAATTCTTTTAACTAATTACTAAAGTTTTTAATTGTTCCCATGATCTTAACAGATCACATTAATTGAAAAACTCTTGTACCTGTTTTAGAAGCTTTTAAATGGTTTTCATGATTTAAATTGTACTTTATTTTTAATCCACTTATGTCTTTCAATTTATCACTGTAATTGGATATCATGTTAAGCATTCCTTAATGTTTTTGCTGTATTGTTCACTTGGCATGTTTTTCTTTTCACTGACCTTTGCTACCTTTGTGAAAAGACCCAAAACATGTTGAGTTTGAAAACTTATCAGGCAAATGACTTTTAATTGTCATCATCATATCAATAGATGTAAATTGAATTCTGCTTCATAAAAAAAGTATTCTGTAAGTCTGCAAGATGATAAATCAAAAACTGTTTAAGCGGTTCCTTGTTTGATTAAAACTTTCATTTCCAGCAACTTGTTCAAATAATGAAATTAATTTATTCATTCATTGGATCTAGGTGATAATTTAAAAGATTTTGTGCATAAAACTTGACAGTCAGAATAAATGCTTGTATTCCATTCAACAATGGCATAATATTTAGGTTTATTAGCAGAAAGAAAATGTAAGATTGAAAAAAAATAGGAAAGAATGTACATGACTATAAAATAAATCAGTAGATAAGTCAATGTAACAAATACATAATATCTATATAACACATATACTCCATATAATATAATTATATACCTTATACTCCCACCAAGAGCGGCGGCTAAATAGCTTCTAAGTTTGCTGTCTTAGACGTATACTGGGCATCACCTGGAGGGACAGGATCACTAACAACAGTTCTAGAGAGAGCTCAACTCCCCAGCTTGAGTCCTCTACTGAGGCAACATCGTCTCCGATGGCTGGGGTCATGTACGTCGGATGGATGATGGACGAATCCCGAAAGACATTCTTTATGCAGAGCTTACGTCTGGTAAAAGACAGATTATTCGCCCCCAGCTGCTATTCAAGGATGTCTGCAAGAATGATCTCAGGTGCTTTGGCATTTCCCCTTCCACCTGGGAAAATTTGGCTCAGGACTGTTCTCGGTGGCAGCAAACTCTCCGTAGAGGACTGTTCATGTCAGAAGTCACCTTGACACAACACCATGAAGCTAAGAGGTCTAGAAGAAAGCAGTGGCAACAATGCACTGGCACATCAACATCTTCAGGGACAGCCTTCAAATGCGAATTTTGTAGTCGAGAATGTTTTTCAAACATCGGACTTCACAGTCACAGGAGGCATTGTAACTTCAGGGGCACATCTTCTGAGACTGAAATGCCAATAATATAACACATACACAATGTAATGTTGACAGGAGACAATAAGCACATACAAGAGTCAAATATAATGAATGCATATGCAAGGCAATATAAAAACGCTTAGATGATATCTTTAAGCATTGTACATAGCCAGAAAAACACCTAATTTGAAAGTAGTTAAAAGTTAAGGCAAAACAATTGAACCATTGGCTTTGCATTTGTTTTTCTGCATTATAATATTACGTCTTCTATTGAAGAGCAGTTTTTTTGTTGATGACACCTAAGGATGCCATCAATCAGCTCTTTATAAAGATTGACCAGTAATTGTTAATTTTAATTTAATTTTGTGCTTTTATTCATCTCTGATATTGCTTAATTATTTTCTTCTTGCTAAAAAGAAATAACAAATAACAAAGGATCATAAAAGCTAATATCAAATGAATAAGACGTTTGCTTGTCATAAGTTATTTTGCTTTTATCATTTTCTGTCTTAAACCTGGATAACCTTGATAATATTAGCTCCTCACAGACTTTAATTTTTAAGTCTTTCTTGAACTGTCATCTAAAAATGATTTGTTTATACTAAGATAATAAAGTGCTTTTCTTATTTTACATTTTAGATTGAATTTTGCAATTTAAAATTTGCATTGTAAATGATTAAATGTGATGAATGCATATTTGGAATTATTCAAATTAATATATTTTTTAATTTCTTCTTACTACAGTATTTTCATTTGTTGTATGTTTTGATCTTGTAACATGAGTAATTGATTTAATTTTTATATAGTTGCATTATTAGTCACTGACGTTATGGTTGGAAAAAAAGCTTGTTAAAATATGAAGCAATCATTTTCATTGATGTATGTCTTGAAAACCTTTCTCCTATTGTATCTCTCACAAAGATGACATGCAAACAACTTTGACAGAAACTAAAAGCTTAAAAGGACAATGGAACCCATCAATGATGTTTTTATAAACTGTTATAGCTATACTTCTTTAATGCTGAAGATATATTGCTATATACATAGATATATTGCTATATACATAGATTTATTTCATAGATATATTGCTATATACATAGGTTTATTTCATAGATATATTGCTATATACATAGGTTTATTTCATAGATATATTGCTATATACATAGGTTTATTTCATAGATATATTGCTATATACATAGGTTTATTTCATAGATATATTGCTATATACATAGATTTATTTCATAGATATACTGCTATATACATAGATTTATTTCATAGATATACTGCTCTATACATAGATTTATTTCATAGATATATTGCTCTATACATAGCAATATATCTATGAAATAAATCTATATACATAGATTTATTTCATAGATATATTGCTATATACATAGATTTATTTCATAGATATATTGCTATATACATAGATTTATTTCATAGAGATATATTGCTATATACATAGATTTATTTCATAGATATATTGCTATATACATAGATTTATTTCATAGATATATTGCTATATACATAGATTTATTTCATAGATATTGATAGATTTATTTCATAGTGTTAAATAATTATCAACTTTATCTTTTATAGAATAATACTTTCAATTATATTTTGATTCTAAAATTCTATGGCTTTTTTAAAATAAAATATTTTATTATTTTTTCTTTTTTCTTTTTAATTTGTGGCTAGAAAAAAAATTATAGGTCAACTTTTATGGGAAATCCTTTTCACATTTTCTTAAATTTATGATTCTAACTTGGTAGACTTACATTCTGAATTGAGATGTTTCAAAGATTATATTTCACAGGTATCATTAAAGTTAGCAGGAATAGTATGCAAGATTTAAGTTATATCGTGGTGTTTCCTTTCGGCTTCTTTTTTTTTTTTTTTTAACTTTCATTGTAGAATTATTCTATTTTTATTTTATTTTTAAAAAAATTTTTTTTTTTACCTTTCATTGTAGTCATTATTCCATTTTCTGACCTGAAAGAGTTTAGCAAATATACAAATATACTCCTATTTTCTTTTATAAAAAGGGTTCAAGAAATGGCAAGAGCATTCCAAAGAAAATCTGAATCTTCCATCCATGATTACAATGTAAGTAATAGAAAGTCTTTTTTTTTCTTTCTTTTAATGAATAATTTAACCGCTATTGTATGTTCATATTTTGGAAAGCTGTAAAACCCTTATATTGATGAAATACTTTTCTTTCTTATTACTGTTTGTATATATATATATATATATATATATATATATATATATATTGTTATGATAAAGAAGATGACTTACTGGGGAATAGAATATTGAGTTAATCGCAACATCGACGGTTGATATAAATATTAATCGAATAAGTCTTTCTTGAACTGTCATCTAAAAATGATTTGTTTATACTAAGATAATAAGTGTTTTTCCTATTTTACATTTTAGATTGAATTTTGCAATTTCAGATTTGCATTGTAAATGATTAAATGTGATGAATGCATATTTGGAATTATTCCAATTAATATATTTTTTAATTTCTTCTTACTACAGTTATAATCCATATAAAGAATATGAAGTGCTCAATATGTTAGGAGAGCGGATTTAGTAGAAAAGTGTATATATATATATATATATATATATATATATATATATATATATATAACCTACTTAAGTTTCACCAAAAATGGGTCATCAGGGTTATTTGTAATGAATGAAGAAATTGATTAATTAAAAACGATTGCAGAAGTGAATAATACAATTATAGCCGTTGAAAACAGTTTTGCAGTGAAGATGAACGCATTGAACATAAACCGATGGCATAGTACCAAGGACTGTATCTAGTGGTTTAAGAATCTTGATACATATGAAAAATGTACATTTATCAAATATGATCTTAAGGACTTCTACCCCTCGATAACAGAAAACACAGTAAACAAAGCCTTGGAACTAGCTAAAGAATATATAAAAATACCAGCTGAAAAAATATAAATTATTCAGCACTGCCGTAAAACTATCCTATACCATGACAATGAAATATAGATTAAAAAAGGCACTGATAATAACTATGACATTCCGATGGGTTCCCACAAAGGTGCAGAGATGTGTGAACTAGTTGGTTGCTTACTGTTATATAATATCAACACCATAGTAGACCCTAGTAACCAATGATGGGTTGCTGATATTAAATAACAGTACCCTTAGAAAAGGAGACCTCACATATAAAAGATTACATTGTCTATTTCATGAATTTTTGTTTTAAAATAGTAATCCAAACAAATCTAAAAATTACCAACTTCTTGGACATCTCTTTAAACCTTAATGATGGATCTATATCCCCTTTTAAAAAACCCAACCAAACATTGTTATATTAACACAGGTTCTAACCACCCAAAACTGGTATTTAATCAAATACATATCGGCTTATCAACTAGGTTATCAAATAATTCCTCCAATAACATCTTTAACAAGAAAAAAGGTACATATGAACAAGCTCTTAAAGTCAGTGGATTAAAAACCAACCTTATATATAAAGTTGCCCTTTATCAACCAAAAAAGAAAGAAATAGACAGAGGAATATCTTTTGGTTTGCATCCTCCTTTAACTTGGCTATTAAACTTAATTTAGGAAGTGTCTTCTTCAAAATTTTAGATAAACATTTTTCTCCTGAAAACAAATTATATAAGATATTTAATAACAACACTGTAAAATTATCTTATGGTTGCATCCCAAATGTTGATTGATATATAAACCAATCCAACATTAGAAAATTAAACAAAAAAACATTTTAACGATATTCTTCCTTGTAATTGTAATAATGTGGTAATGTTGACGTTCAAATGTTTTGGATTATATAAAAACCTACTTCAGGACAATATGATACAAGTAAAAAAAAAAGAAAAGATTTTTGTAGTTCAAAAGGTGATGGATGTTTTTGAATGAGTTGAGTTTGGAAATATGTAAAAATGGTTCATAACCATTCATTGATTATTATTCAAATTGAATGTTCATGATATGATTGGTATATGTAAAAACAAAAGTCAAGATGTGATTGGAACACGTGAGGTCAAGAGCCAAAATGTGATTGGTGCACTAGGAGATGTTGAAAATGTGTGACGTATTCCTTACAGATACCAATTTTTAAAAAAACGAGAGAAGTATTGTCTGACTATTTAATATATATATATATTATATATATATATATATATATTATATATATTATATTATATTGTTATTGCTATGGTCAGAGTTTGTTGTTCTCTAGCTATTAATGATTGCTTTGCCTAGATGTGAAGATATATATATATATGTATATACTTATATATATATATATGTATATACTTATATATATATATATATATGTATATATACACACACATTAAATAGTCAGGCAATACTTCTCTCGTCTTTTAAAACATTGGTATCTGTAAGGAAAACATCACACATTTTCTACATCTCCTCGTGTACCAATCACGTCTTGGCTTTTGACCTCATGTGTCCAATCACATCTTGACTTATATATGCACATACATACATACATACATACATATACATATACATAAATATTCATATATAAATATATATGATTTCTTCATTAACTAATTAATATGTTGAATAATATGAATTTGTGCTTTCAAATCTTGATATTTGTTAATGATTTTTTTAAATGGTTTCTCTTAAATTTTAGTCTTATGTTGTTTTGCTGTTCACCTGTTTTTCAAATTCTATGTTCTCTTGATGTTTTATATGAAACCTTAAGAATGAATTTCTTATATCTTGTTGGAGATTAGAGAACATAACCATTTAAAAGAAGTGAGTAAGATAAGTAAGATGATCATTCAATATCAGTGAATGATGAGAATCCTCATGAAATCAAGATGCTTTGTAAGCGTTTGGCTATGAGGTTAGGCAATTACATTTTACTATGTGGTCAGCTCTATTTATGTTTGTCTAATGTTGACCAAAATACTAAATGCTGATTAAGTGTGTATTGTGAATAACAGTCCTTCCCTGTGGTTCTGCTTTATATACTACCAGTCTCAGTGGTTAGATGGGAAACAAAGAGTCGCCAAGTCTCATTCAGCTGACATACCTCAGAATAATTCCAAGTTGAAACAGAAGCAAGGATTTTCATCTGCTGGAAGAGGTGTTGGAATAGTTGATTCTGTTCAGGCAAAGAAAGTTGGTGGAGGATGCCAAGTTGAAGAGAATGGAAAAAAGATCAAAACCAAGCCAAAGGCTCCACTTGCTAGACAGGAATCTCTGTCTGATTTGGTAAGAGTGAATGTCACTTGCTGCTCTTCAGATTCCCACATTATTGATGCTGCTGTTTTCTTCCTGATGCCTTCTGCTGCATATTTTTGAACGCTATGACTACCACCCCCCATTCCCTTTTGCCCCTCATTTCCCATTTCTCTTGACACTCATGGTAATTGCAATTCTCTTGTGTGTTACATTACAATAGGCATGTCTTCTCACATTCATAGTTATTGATTTGAAAAGCTGCTCTTCACTCATTTAATTGCTAAATAATTTTTTAAATAACACCAATATGAATTTATATTGGGTAATATAAAGTTTTTTCAGTTTTTCAATGAAGTGAGAATTATTTTTTTTTAATTAACTTTACCCTATTTACTGTTTTGTTTCATTATCTTCTGCCATATTTCAGATAATTTGATAATTCTATCTTCCTAGAATGTTTTATCTTTCTTAACAAACAACTATTGTAAATTCTCATTGTAGTTGTCCAAAAAATGTGATTTTTCTTTTAAGAAAATTTTCTAAACACTGAAATAACTGGTAACCCAAACATACAATAACTATTGAATACCACAGATGAGTCAAGATGTAACAAATTTTAGCTTACCATAGAAATCTGGTTTAATGCTATCCTGGATGCTTTTTTATCAATTGCTGTCTTCATTTGGTCTAATTTTGAAAAATACTTGTTTGAATTAATCATGGGGTTCTCTGGAAGAAACTCAAGAAGTTCCAATCCCACTATGTATATGTACATAGTATCATTTGCTTTGAAGGTTGAATTTTGCTTGTCCATTGATCTCTTGCATTCAACATTGTAAAGTATTCATTTTTCAACACCTGTCATAATTTGTTTAAAAAAATAGAACATTTAAATTGTTTCACTAAGTGGAAACCACACATTAAAGCTACTAACATTCCCAACCTATTGTCAGTACTTGATTTGGATATTGTGTTGGTTGTCTCTTACATTGCTTAATAGTGATTATTTTCAAGTAGTCTTGATTTGATTGCTAGCAATATCCACCTGACCATGAAGAATCGTTCAGCAAGATTTATCCAGGATGAAACTTACAAATTACTCAGCATCATAAATTTAAAAAAAATTTTTTTTTTTAATCTTTTTTATTTAAGTCACATTTTTTGCTTTCTTAAAATAAAAAAAAGGATAATATGCTGAAAATTGTTTTTCCATTTACAATCAATAAGCAAAAATCCATCAATTTTGACAATGTTTTAAAAATGTATTCTGAAGAAAAATCAGAAGTCATCTTTTTAATTGAAGCTAGGTGGTATTAAGTGTATTTAGTTTCAACCAAGGAAGACTTTTTGGGTAATCCGATATTATGTGTATTATTTTTAGTCTTAATTTTACTTTTGATTGTTTGTTAAAAGTTTAGATGTAATGCATTTTGGTCATACTGAAGCCAATCTCATAAATTGGTTAAATCTTTAAAGAAGTTTTATTTGAAAATAAAATAAAAATTCTTTATTGTTTAAGTTCTCCAAATTATTATTCTACTTATTCTTGTAAGATGCTGCAGCTGATTCACTTTGAGCATTTCTTTTCAAATCCACTCATCTTTTATAGATTTATAGAGAAATTAGATTTTTTTGTTTTGTTTTGCGTTCACTCTCTTCAACTTAGAAAATTATTTTTATGATTTGTCAGAAATGTTCAGAATGTATAAATGAACAATCCCTAAAGTATTTACATTCATTGTATGATGCTTTTACAATAAGCATTGGATTCAACTTATTTCAAATATATATTTTTATTTGTTTACAAGTGATCTCATTGGTGTTATTGTCATAAAAAGAAGTTTATTTTACTGTTGGATACTTTAATGGATTTCAATGCTCATTGTTCTTTAAACTGATGAACAACTTTTTTTTCATTGATATTTCAGGAACTTAAATTTTCTTTAGCCTTTATATTAGTTTTTTGTTAATTAATTTTTGTTAACAACCTGTTAAAATGCTAGATTTTTTTTTGCATATGTAATGTTAACAATACATGAATGGTCAGCAATATTCCCCTTTTGCTTCTTATATGATAGTCATAACTTTGTATCTTTCTCTTTGTTTATCACCTGTTAACCTTAGCCATGTAATTAGAGTATGATGACTCCCCCCACCTTCCTTTCTTCCCTCCCTCCCTTCCACTCCACTAATAGCATCCCCTCTTGCATGATAATCAGGGTAGCATTGTAATGTATTGCAAGCATGATTTTTTTTTTGTGAAATACAGTTGAGAAATGGTCAGTAATACCTGCTGTTTTTTTTTCTACTTGTGATATTGCACTATTAAAAAAAATCCTCTTCAGACTCACAGCTCATCACAAATGGCATGGTTTGTATTGTATTTGATGTTTATTTAACCGGATTTTTGCTTCCATTTTGCTATTGTTTCAATTTTGTTGATTGATTTTTGTTTTATAAATATTCTATTGCGATTTCCTTTTAATTATCTGTGTATGTCTGTAGGTGTATATAATTTTCTATGACAGCAGTCATAATTTATTGCCACCATTTAAATTGCAATTGGAAGATGGTTGAATAAACTGAAAGAAACCTGATTTTTTGAGGTGCAGCAACTCGTATAAAAAGAAAGGGAAATGATGAAATTCATGAAAGTATTTCATTTCTGTACTGAGAAAAAGATTAAATCTTTGATCAATTCTCTGTAAATAGATTTGACCAAATCAATTCTCTGTAAATAGATTTGACCAAATCAATTCTCTGTAAATATAAATCCAAAGTGAAATATTCTTAGTTAATAATAAAAAGTTAGCAAACATTTTTTTTTTTTTCCAAAATTGTAATGTTTTTTTTTTGTTTTTTTTGCTTTCAAAATAAAATACTCAGAAGGTATACATCTTATAAAAGTATTGAAATACAACAAACGGGATATAATTTTTGATATACTGATAAAAGGAATATGATCCACTCAGAAAGGGAGTTGCCATTTTTTTGTTTTTTTTGTTTTTGTTGTTCTACTATTGTTTGTTTTATTTGTGTTTTTTTTTTCTTTCACTGTAGCAATGGATGTGTTACACAAATCTGTTGTTATTAGCTCATTCTAATATGCAAGGTGTTCTTAGAAGCCTTAACCTATCAGTCTTATTCAAACATTCTATAACCACCATAAGCATGATCCGCTCCAGTATTGTAGATATCAAGGATATCTCTGATTTTGTATATCCATTTAATGAAAGTGGGAGTATATCTAGTAAATGTAATCCTCTCATTTAGATAACATTATAAATATTGTGCTCTTAAAATAAATCTTAGTCTGTATATTGTACTTTTAGGTAAAATTAAAGTTATATATATATATATATATATATATATATATATATATAACTTCTAAAAAATTTCATAAATACTTATATAATTGAAAATTTGATCTTTTGTAAAAAGAGTCTGGTTTTGTTTCTTTGTTTAATAATGGCATATTGACTGTCGTGAGTTATCTAATGCCAAAGCCATCCCTGTAGAATAACAGTAGTGGTACTATTTAACCCATATCTGAGAGGGTTCATACCATTCTTGGGGGTATTAGTCCAAAAGTGAACATAATAGTGCAATTGGGGTTTGAACTCTTTAATATGATGTTGCAGTCCAGCATGTTAGCCACTATACCACAGGGATTCCCTTAAAAAGATTCTATGTAGGGATTCCCTTAAAAAGATTCTATGCCACAGGGATTCCCTTAAAAAGATTCTATGCCACAGGGATTCCCTTAAAAAGATTCTATGCCACAGGGATTCCCTTAAAAAGATTCTATGCCACAGGGATTCCCTTAAAAAGATTCTATGTATTATTCAAAATACCTATTCCTTATACAATATGATGATTTTTATTTAGCATTGACTAGCCTGACATTTTGATCACTGACTTAACAGATTTTCTTCCTAACAATACTGGAGCTTTGTATGTTGTCAGTATGTAAAGTTATGTCTTCACTTTCTTTTCCTGTAGTCACTACTGCTTTGGCCATTCAAAATTGGTGTTTCATCCTTTGTCATTTTTTCTTTACATATTAGATTCAGTCATAATTTTTTTGAAAATTGTTGCAGCTAATATTTACCATTGCCCTGGGATTTAGATAATATTCATTAATACTTTCGTTTATGATATAAAATAGTTTTGTTTCTTTGAAAAGTTTTCAAGCTGTGACAAATTTGAATGTAATTATTTTGTTTCTATCTCCCTTTTTACTTTTAGGCTTTACTACTGTTTATTTATTTATTTGCTATTTATGCAATCTTTTTTCTTTTAATCCAGGGAAGTTTTCTTGCTTACTCTTTTTTTCTGTTCATTTTTATGATGACTTTTATTTTATTTGTATTGGGTAACTTAAAAGTTTGTCAGATGGTATATCAGCTTGTATTATTAAGATAAACATTCTTTTAAATTTGCATATTTGGATCAAGTCTCCAATAAACACCCCAACTCAGATCAGTAATCAAAAGGACAGTTTTGATTGTCACCGCTTAATTTTTCAAATATTCTAACAACAACATGAAATAAGTATTATTTTCTTAAAATCAAAAACTATTTTGATATAAAAACATATCTTTGGTTTGTTAATAAACATGAACTAACTTTAAAAAAATCTTATAGTGAAATTCTAATGTCAAAAAATCGTCTGTTGGTTTGTTTACAAATAAGTGGAAGTTTATGCTGACAAGCAAAACTGTCCTTGATTACTAATTTAAGTTAGGGTGCTTATTGGAAACTTGATTTGCATATTTTTATTTATTGTAAATGTGAAAAAAATAACATTTTCAGCATATTAAGCTTTTTTTCAAAAAAATTTTAAAAACAAAAGTGAACATGCTATTAAAAAAGATGCTGTTAATAAATGAAATACTGTCAAAAGTGGTTTGTGAAATTTCATATTGACTGATAACCAATAAACTCAAAATATCTGAACAAAGTGTTGAAAATTATTTGTACCAGCTTGGTTATTATAATCACTTTGATTTTCATGAGTTAAGAAAAAAAAATCTGAACTATATTTGTGTGCAACATGATGATAATGTTCAGTTTTCCTCGATGACCAAACAAAAATTATTACAGCTTGACTGGGAAGTTTCCACTTATTTGCTGTATTCAAGAGTTTTTGTATGTTTGCATTACTATTTATTCCAGTGTTTAGAGAATTCACTCTAGGAAAAGAAAAATTCAATTCTTAGACATCTGTAAGAAGCAAATAGAGCAGAAACATGAAACTAGAATTGGGTGCTTTGCCAATTTGGATTTTGGTATTGATTTCATTTTTTTTCTTTTCTACTTGATACTGTGGTTTTTCGGTTCAGTTTTGGTTTTTAATTTGTTTTTTGTTTTTTTTTTTTTGTTTTTTTTCTTTTTAATGATGTGGTCTCCTGGATTTATTTTTCTAGTAAAAAATTAGGGACTGGACTTAAAAAAAAAAAAAAATCAAATGAACAAATATTGACTCCACCCACAATCCTAACATTTTTTTCAAGTTTTTTTAAATAAAATAACCTATTCATTATAAAATTAAATCATTAATGAATAAAGTGCTGAAAATTTCATTAAAATTGAACATCTCCCTGATTTTTGGTAATTGTTTGGAAATTTAAAAAAAAAAATTACCTACCTTGAGTATACCTACTAATCATTACACGAGAGAATTTTCCTTAGAATAAATACTAAATTAAAAACTGAAACCAAAATAAAAAAAAACTGGTATTAAGGGAAAAAGAACTAAATCTATACCGAAATCAAAATTGCCAAACCATCCAACTCTTCCATTCTATCAAATTCTTTAACACCTCAGAAACTAAATTACAACTCAAAAGTGGACTTTACAGATTACTTGTGTTTCCAAATATGACATTTGCAAAATGTTCTCCTGTCACGTAAAATAAACGTTCCATAAATGCTGTTATTTTAGATGCTCAAACTTTTGGCAACCGGTTTCCTTGGGGTTAATATTTGGTTTTAAATAAGGGTAATAAAAATTTATTGTCATGCGTAAAGACCAGTGCACCTGAAAACTGCAAATTAAATGAAGGATAGGTAAAAAGTAGGGATTATTCAATTAAAGTCAGTTTTTAGTATTTAAAGGTAATTTAGTCATAAATATCCTGACTTAGATTTGAGTTTGATTATTAATCTTATGAATAAATTGTCTATAAATATATAAAATAATATATTTAATATATAAATATATAAATATATATATAAATAAATTTACAATTTGGTAAAATACAAAAGAAATCATTGCATAAACTATCCATATTTATTTGTCATTGAATAGAGAGAAAAACTAAAATTAAGAACTATTTTGATTATTCTTATTAATTTTAGGTATATTTTCTAGATAAAAAACAAATTGGTTTATAAAAAAAAAGATCTCCATTCATTTTTCTTGTTTACAACAATTTTATTTTGTGATTGGAATACTGGCTTACCAGAAAAGAATTACCCTTAATAAATTCCAACTTGTAAAATTTAACATTAAAACGAAACTGGCAACTAATTTTTATTTTCTAAACTTTTAACTTAAAACTGAAAACAAATAGATTTCAGACATCAAGTAGTATTCCCGCCGCCTATTTTTTTAATTTTAATTTGAAAACATTCTATGCTAAAATATGAAGTAGATTTTCTAAATGTCATATGGAATACAATCCCTTTTTTTCCTATTTATTTTGAAAACAAACAGATTTCACATTTATTTTCTAAAAAAAAATAGTCAAATGTTTTTATCATATTTTTGTTCAATCTTTTTCTCTTACAATAGTATAAATGTTGATAAAATTCAATTTTATTAAAATCTGAAAGTCTTTTTCAACTGTATTTTCTTGTATATAGTTGCTCAGTAGTAATAGCACTACACTGATCGGTTTTGGTATCGTAAAATATTTCGGTGAGGTTTTATGGTATGAAGATGAAATAAAAAAAAAAAATTGGTTTTTCAGTTAAACTGCCCATCTCTACATAAAACAACTCTAAAAGGATGGAATTATGAAATTGTCTGAAAGATGGCAGAATATAGTAGTACAAAATGAAGAAATATGTTGCTTAATAAAATCAATGTTGAAAATTTAATTTTTTTTTTTTTATTGAACAAACTTTTTAGCATCCCAATACATGTCAACACTTGCCCCCTCCCCTTTCATCTTCATTATATCTGCTTAGTATAATGAAAATGTTGGGTTTCTGAACTTTTTTAAAATTTTAATCTTTCCATTTTGTTTTCCAGAATTTCTTCTCCAAAAATGCTCAACAACTTTTGATTATTGAAAACTTTCAGAGTTTAGATCCTAGCATTTTTTTTTTTTTTATTATAGCTGTTCTTAAACCTTCAATTTATATAAAAGAAAGTTTCCTATGGAATTATTTTAGTAAATTTTACAGAATATTTATTTTTATCCTTTGAATATTTCTTTCTGGATGATTTGTTAATCCTGACAGTTGACTATTTTCAGCTTAATTAAACAAATTAGAATATATGCTGTTCCTTTCTAAACTCTAATATGTGTATTATTTCTAGTTTTGTGACAAAAATGTGCTTGAATTGGGCTGATATTTGTAGCATTGTATCCCTGTTTCAACATAATCTCCAAAAGATTGTACAAAAATACATAATTCAAATAATTCTTTTTCAATATCTACCCAAATGTTTTTCTATCTTCAGTTTCTATAAGATTTTGAATGAACCTGGTATCATAATTTAGTAGCTTGTCTTGAGTGATATATCAGACCTTTCATAGCATCTTTATTGGCCAAGTGGCATGTCAAACTTTGATCATTCATATTATAATTAGAAATGGCTGCCCAGCGTTGCCTGGGTAGTGGGGAGGTAAAAAAAAGTTAATCTCGCAGATCAATTCTTACTGAATCACAAGTTGGATCCTCAAAGGATACCCCATTAAAATCCTTATGTAAAAAAACAAACAACAATCCAGCTGCTCTGAAAAGAAAAATTCATGTCTACTATTTAAAATATCAAATCCAAAAAAATTCAATGCTGTTATCATTTAAATATCATTCTTTAATTATCTTCAATAATTTAAATCAAACCTTTGCTCAAAAACCAAAATCTGGTGATAGTGAATGTTTATATATATATATATTTACTTTGTTGTTAATTGTTTTATTTTCAAAGTTTCCTCCGGACATACACATACACACACACACAACTGCCCTTTATATATGTACTAGCCGCAGTAGAGGGGGATTTTTTAAAGTTAGTCCCGCAGATCCATTATTACTGAATCGTGAGTTGAATCCTCGTGGGATGCCCCATTTAAATCCCTATGTAAAAAAAATACACCTTGCATTGATCCAGCTACTCTAAAAAGAAATGTTAATGTCTACTATCTAAAATATTAAATGAAAAAAAAAAAGTCCATGCTGTTATTATTTAAATTTTTTTTTTTTTAATTATCTTCATGAATATAAATCAAATCTCTATTATTTTTGCTCAAAAACCAAGCCCTGGTGATATTTAATGTGTATATATATTTACTTTGTCGTTAATTGTTTTATTTTCGAAGTTTCCTCTGGACATACATATGCACACAACTGCCCTTTATATATGTATAGATAGATAGAAGATAGATTGACCAACTAATTAGAAAATTCTTACACTGCTTTAGTTTTAAAATTTTGTAAAATATCTTAAAGTATTTAAGAGCTATTCTTGTATTTTTTATTTTATTTTTTTTTTGCTTTGCTTACAATTGATTCTTTTTTCTGACTAGATACTTCTGCAAAAGAATGACTAAAGTAACTTAAATAATATTGCATATAGTGTGATAAAATATGTATTTTTGAAAGAAAAGTATCTTTAGAAGATTAGTGTTGAAATATCAGTTTTGTAATTCTTTTACTTTTATAATATTACCATTTTCCTATAGGATCTTTGTAATATCTGTGCACTCTACTTTAGATCTGTTTATTTCTGGAAATTTCACAGTTATTTTCAAAAACCAGTGACTCAGTCGATATAGCATCTGCCTCAGAACCACACGGTTCCAAGTTTGATACTGGTCCTCGCCAACTCAGCACCGTTTGGATATGTGCAGTAAAATGGGGAGCTGATGGTTGGTGTGGCACTTTACCTCTGATGCAAAATAATGTCCCTGCTTTAGTGCTAGTAAAAAGGGGATAGACTCCCTCACTGTCCAGCTGATACTAACAATAGGCCACTCTGACTACTCTGTAATGACACTTTAATCATAGGCAAGGCAGACAGATACTCTCATCTTAGCAAAATAAAGAAACAAACTAAAGGTTAAACGGTTCATTATATAAACTAGCAACAGAGGGTTTGTATCATAAGTAAGCAAAATCCTCATATTTATTAAGAGTAAAAAAACAAAAAACAATTTGAAATGAAAACTGAGCCCCGTCCCTCTCAAATAAAATGTTGCGTGCATGTAATAATCAAACAATTATTTTGAATATTTTCCACAAAATCGTAGGTATTTATTTATTTATGAACTTTTTAGTTAACTTCTTGTTACTGTAAAAAAAGAAAAAGGATGAGAGTAAAAAAAAAAACAATTTTAAAAATTGCTTACTCAAATTTTGGGTGTATATAGCATAAGAATATTGTGACGTAATCTGTGATGTAGAGCTATGATGTAGTTTTTGTTACAGACAGAAATACAATCTCCATTATTAATAGATAGATGGATAAAAAATATTTCAATAAACTTTCAAATTAATCAAATTTCTTTTGAAATAATCTAACATTACAAAGTTATTTAATTTTATGGTGTATTGATTTCTTTCTTGAAGATTTCAACTGGATAAAAAAAAACCAAAAAACATTTGATTTTTTTTTTTTTTTTTTTTTTTTTCAAAAGTTCTATTAACTGGTCTGGATTGCCAGAGAGCAGAAAGAAAATTGATTTTTTTTTTTTTATATTGATGCCAAATAATTGATTTGGAAATTCTCCCCAGTATTTTGATATATCTTTTTTTTTCTTCTTTTTGCTCACCTCGGTATTTAATTGTAAAAAAATTTTTTTTTTTTTTTTTAGATCAATGTAAAAATTCCTAAGCGCTGTGTTTAATTTGAAAAATTTGAAAATATTTATCAAATATGATTCCATATTTGATACTTTGTGTCCCACCATCTGTAATGAGCCAATTTATTTATCTGTTGTGAAACCCTTCTCTTTGGCCAATGAAAAAAGTAGAAAAAAGAATACAATTCTTGATATATTTTCAGTGATCTTGAATTGTCTCTTTCAAGTTTGCCTTGTGAAAGTAATGCCTGTATAAATGTTTAGTGAGATGTGAATATTTTTCTTTCTTCATTTCTTTCTGGAGACCAGTCACAGAATTGACTAGATAATAGTAATGCACAAAATCTTGTATTAAAATAAGATTTAACTGTCTTTAGTTTCTGACTGTGCAATTGTAATATATATATTTGTAGATTCTACAAGTGCAAGACATCTTAAAAAATAATTTTTTCTTTGCTTTATCATCAGACCACTGCTCTACCACTAAGCAAAATTCAATAATTTCTTGTATGACATCACTTGTCTTAATTCATTAACAAAACAGTTTAAAGAATCTGAAAGGAAGAAATCAGATTTTCTTACTAATTTCCATAGACTTTTTAATGTATTGAACATTGTTATCTAGTTATGCTGACAGCATGGATTCCAATGACTCTCTCACCATATTGGTCATTGCTCCTGGCAAGTCCTCTGCACGGCATCCTGTATCTGCACAGTTTTTTGCTGGTCATCCAACACTGGTGTGTCCATGTGTAGATGTCCACAGGAGAACATCACTTATAAGTTTGTTCTTATTTCTCCAGTGGTGTCCTACATGTCTTGTTCATATTACTTGGATAGTTTGTGTCATAGGAGGTAAGTGGCCATACAGCTGCTTTTTTGTGGGGCGTTGCTTTCAGGATTTGTTCAAGACAGAGCACAGCATCCTTGTGTAGTTCCTATCTAGCATTATCTCCGAGTGTTTTGTTAAAGTCTAAAAGGTGCAAGCATACAATAGCACTGACACAGCTTACAGCTTGGAAGAATATTCGCTTTATCTTATCAGAGAGATAAAATTTCCATATGATTGATAACACTGGGGAACACAATTTTTGTTGAATTGGATCTGACACTTGTTTTTGACAGTTTTTTGACCACTGAATTCAAAAATGACCCTAGTTTTTGTATATCACATCAACTTTTTGAGCTATGGGATACCCTCATTTTTCCTCAAAAACCGTAAAAATACAGAATCTAACAAATTTTTGCTTATTTTATGGAATGTTTTAAAAATGTATATATAATGGGAAATAATAAAACATTACACTGGCCATCTCAAATTTTGTTGAGTTAGATCTGACACTTGTTTTTGACAAACTTTGGGACTCTGAATCCAAAAATTACCCCATTTCTTCTCTATTACATCAACTTTTTAAGTAACCGGATACCCTCACCTTGTCTCAAAAACCTTGTGAGGATACCCTCACCTTGTCTCAGTATTATAATAATACTGCATGTGACAAATTTGAGCTTATTTTATAGAATGTTTTAAAAATTTACAATGGGAAAAAAAATTGCTTGACTGTAATATTAATACAAATTCATTTTGTTCATACAAAGGATATTCTTACTGTAAGTCAAATTGTGTGCAAGTAGTTAAGGTAAACATTTACAGTTTTTTCTAGAGTGTTCAATATGTGGACAATTCCCCTTTATGCTTCATAGTCAGCCATCATATTTACATCCCATATACTTTGATATCATTCTTCCATGGATTTCAAATCCTGGTGGAATCATTCATCTTGCTCATAGCCGACCTCATCAAGGCTTTCCAAGAAGTTAGCAAGATAGGTATGCAGAAAATGGAACTTGATGCTCATGTTGGAATAAGCATTTTGTGGCTATCCAATTTCAGTGTAATTCATTGCTCATGCATTTCCAAGAAAGTTTTTAACAAGGTAAAGAACTTATCAAGAACCAAGCATTATTTCTGACATTATCCCGATTAAATGTTCATCTTTGATGACTTCCTGAATCTGTACACTATAAAAAACACTCGCCTTGGTTTTTTCAATTGACAGGCCAGGAAATGCCAAAATGTGGTGCTTGTAACATTTGCCTTCAATTGGCAATACTTTGATTAATTGCTTCAAGAGACCTAGTTTCATGTGCAAGGGGTGAACATAATTTTCTTTGTCAACAAATGGCTCATGTAGAATGTTGGGATCAACAGGTTTGAGGTTAAATCTTGGAGGCCAATTCCTATCCAACCAATGTTTCTCTCAAGCTCTACTGCTGCACACTGGGATTTCAGCTGAATGAGGCACTGGACGTACAGCTGATGGTAGGCTAGGATAGTCAATTTTACATTTGTTTTTCTTGTTATATGGGGAAGTTTTCATTAAACAAAAGTAGCAGTCTGTGCGATGAGATTTTGTCTCTCTCCAACTCATAGGTATACCAAATGCCAACTTATCACGTTCCCTTGATCTATATCTGTAAAGTTTTAACACGTTGCTTGCACATCTGGTAAGGGGCCCAAGATGTGTCTTAATCGACAAGTTTTAATTCAAAATATGCAAAATAGACTAGGTTTACAAATGTGCTGATGTTTGTTCTTTGACTGGGAATCAACCTAGTCACCAGATCTGAATAATTCTCCTTCATTTTCAATAGAATAATCAACACTGTCAGTTAACCAGTTCTATTACTTACAGACAAACAATACAATTGGGCTTATTTGGAGAGTAAGCTGTAAAGAAAAACTTGATGTGATAGAAGAGAACTGACTGCAGATTTGAAATCAGCCTGCCAATATTAGTCTAAATCAAATGAAAAATCAAACTCAACAGAAATGATGTCCAAAATTGTTCCCCAGTGTAACCTGTAGGCATGGACTGCTATTGAATAGTCCATGCCTTTCCTATGCATACATTGATATAGCTTTCTGTAGATGAGATATTTCTATTAAGGTATGTGAACTGGTCTATTAATTTAAGAGGCTTGCCATCCAGTGTGGAGATGTTTGCATCTTGTTTAAAACACATGAACTCATTTTCTAGGTTATGCAACAGTAATTTTATTTATGCAGGTGTATTTGAAAGCAGCGTTAGATCATCTGCGTAGTCTGCATCTGTAATAGTTTCTGTGGGCTTTCGTCTGCTTTTTGGCTTTTTTAGTGTCAGACACTTTTCCTTCAATGACATTGAATGACATTCATAGTACAGGTATATTATAAATAGGAACAGTGCTAATGTATCTCCTGCTATGCCTGCTTCGGTTTTTTGCAGGTTGAAGAAATAATTTTGTTCAGTAACAATTTAAATTTAGTTATCAGTTGTTCTTAAGATTTTTTCTCTGTATTTTAGACGAGATTCAGTTTTTTTAAAAATTGAAAATTATAGTGATTTTTTTTTCTTTCTTAGGATGTCTTGTAATATCTTTAAAAGTATTGTAGAGTAATTAAAAATGATCTCCTGGAAAAAACTGAAGTGTCCATCTTGATGTATTTTTGTGTGTAAAGAGCAGTTTGTGTATCATCAGGCTTGATTTCTTGTCAATGTCTGTGAAAAGAGGAATATTTTGGGTGTCATGTATGTGTCATTGGAATGCTGCCGCTGCTGCTACTGCTACTGCTTCTATTGCTCTCATTAACTATCTCTTCTTTAAACTCTTTTTTGAAAATTGGCAGACACCTTCTCAGAGTGGATCATATCCTTTACCGTATGATGCTCCCTTGCTGTTGACTATACTGTTGCCGTTACAACACCATGGACTAAAGCATTCTCGAGTATGTTTGTAAAGTAACTGGCATGAAGTAAACATTTTTTTGTATTGTGCTGCCATGTCTACTTAGCACAGAATGTTTTCCCCCAATTTTAACTTTTTCATATCTACACATATTGTCTGTTCCATCATATCACCCACAATGCATCACCATAAATTTTTTATTGGCCTCATATTTGTTGTGATGACAAAATTCTATCCTAATACACCCAATTTTTATTTTTATTTTTTAAAAATCTATTTTATTATTTTTATACTCATTATGCCATTATCTTTTTGCTTTGGTTACCATTTTAATTTGCTAAAATGTTTGATTAGAATCAATATATTGTTTGCAATAGATTAGAATTTTTTGTATCATTAACCAATGTAAATTTCAGTTACTAAATTAAAAGAGCAACATTTTTAACAGTTTTAAACAAGTACTTTAGCTTTTTGGTGTTCCTGAGATGCAAATCTATAATCATATAAATTGCTGCTTCAGTCTGTTTTATAAATTTAGCTGTTTTCTATATTATACCTCTAAGAATAAGTTTTTATATAACATTGGTTTATAAAAATAGTATGAATATTAATATTGTTGAATTAAAATAGAACAAAAATTCTTGTCTTCATTTGGTGGAATTTGAGAACTGTTCATTCCTTCACAAATAAATTAAAACAAAAAACAAAAACTTTTGTCATTAGGAAGCAGCCTTTTATACAAAATGGTTGATGGCAATTGTCAATGTAAAAATCCTTAACACAAATATGTTCAGATTTGCATGATGGATCCAGTTATTGCAAATCAAAGAAAATATTCTATATAACTTGAAAAGAAAGAAGCAACAAATAATTTTTCAGAATTGAGACTTTGATACTTTTCAGGCTTAGTTTGAACATTTTTACCATGAGTACATTTTCATACTTTTAACAAGTTATTTTTATTTTTTATTTTTTGGCCAGGGGGTGGGGGGTGGTTCTCTATTGTAGAATTCGTCTGGACCATATGACCTTTAGGCACCTCTTTTGCTTTGCTGATTCATAAGTACATTTTTTTCATTTACACTGTCAAATCCGGTTGTTTGTTAGCGGTTAGGGATTAGTTTTATAATTAAAAAAAAAACTCTAAAAATCGTCTGTTAACAAACAACCAGATGTTGACGGTGTAAATGAAAAAAATGTATTTATGAATCAGCAAAGCAAAAGGGGCACCTAAAGGTCATATGGTCCATTTGTCCTTTAATTTAGGCATGGAGATTTGTATTTGTTATAGTCTTATTCTTTGATTCTTGCCCATTCCAAGATTGCCACATAGTTTTATCATCTATATTTTAGAGATAACAATGATAGAATCAAGTTTAGGGTTTCTGCAAATACAACAATTCATAGTTTAAAACTGACCAAAATGTTGGTTCTATTTGTATTTGATTTTTCCTTATATGGACTGTTGTTTGAAAATTCCAATTTTTCCATTATGCCACCACCATTTCTCTGTTCCCCATTCCAATAATGATTTTATTTTTGGGTCTTGATCTATTGAATATTATAAAATGTTTGCAACTGATATTTTCTCATTTTTGATTTGTTCCAAGTTCCTTTCCACTCAAAATGCAACTCATTACTTTTTCAATTAACAACTTTTAGTCAGTTTTACATCTAAGAAAATTGTGAATGAAAGTAAAAGTTTAAGACTAACCTTTTTTTCTGCTTATGGTTTCTTGAAATTTGAATCTTTACTTAATACTTGAAAATAATAGAATTCATTTTCATTGAGTCTATTGATGTTAGCCTACTCTTTATTTTTAGATAATTTTTCACTGGAAAGAGATTCTAAATGCAATGCAAAAAAAGTAAATTTCTACAAAATATTAAATTAATTTTGTTTTATTTGACATAATTTCTTTTCAAGGTTATATAAAAGTCACATTTTTATGGTTTGAATGTTAGAGTTTGTGTCCTTTATTTTTCAATAATCATTTCAAGATGCTTTTTTTTCTCTCCATTAAAAATATAATGTACACACACTATATCTCTCTCTCTCTCTCTAATAAATTATCTCTTGATAAAGTGTTCTATACTCAAGATGCTGGTATATTGAATGTATTTAACAGTTCAATTATTCTTGGGCCTTCTCCTCTGGTACATATTGTCCAGAGGAGAACTTCATTTTTCTATTATTGTAGATGACATTGTCATAATGTTGACATAGAAAATATTAATTTCAGAATAACTATAATTAGATTTTATCCTTAAACTTAAGACTTGAATCTTGATAATGACTAAATGAATAGCTAAAAGTACTTAATCAAATACTTTTAAAAAAATGTACATACACACACACTAACTATTGACTTATGCTCAATTGTATGAAAATAACGACTGGTTAAAAAACAGTCAGTGATAACAAATGAATGTTTTTTTGTTTTTTTTTCTACCTTTACTTATTGGATACCTATCTCTTTTCTTTTTTTTTTTTTAATGACCTTGAAAAATTTTTCTTAAAGGATAGTTATTTGGATATTATTATAGATTTCATTTTAAAAATTAAGATATATATTTCATGGCAAAGAAATATTGATTTCATTGTATGATACTGTAAGATTTCATGGTATTATATTTGGTTGGAAGGCTTAGGTGGCCTTCCCATGTGGGTACATAAAAGTACCAGACATATTCCAACAAAGACGTTGTTATGAAGTGTAACAAACATGGCCTTTATTACATGAGCACTTGGAGAAAATACATACAACAGGAATACATATATGAGTAGAAGGCATACAAAGAAGATATAATAAAGAACACATATATGAGATAAGGTACAATATATAAGTAAACAGAAGATACATAAACGTATTGTAAAGAAGATAGGACTTCATCCTACAGAAGTGAGGGAGTGTCCTGAAGTAAAGTCACTTACTTAGGCTGGCTGGGTGGCAAAGCCACCCACCTAAAAGGTATAAATGTAAACATCTAACCCATGTGTGCTGGTTGCAGTCTCGGAGACAAGAGAGGATTCAAACTTGGCGCTTCCATGATTAGATAGTCAGAGTTGCCTAGCAGTCAAAACCTGAAACAAGGGAAGAATACATTACTTCTACTTTTGTTTCTATTTAGTCATGTAAATGCACTTTCTTTATGAATAAAAATATAAACCCATCAATTTTCCTTAAATTCAAAAGAGGTATATTTACACATCCAAATATAGGCACAGGTTAATCTTGATTAGAAAAAGTATTAGGAATATATTAAGTTAATAATTACATTTCAAAATAGATTTTAAAAAAGAACAAATAAAAACAAAAAAACCCAACAAAGTTTATGCTTTTAGTAAAATTAAAATAATCTGAAAAATTGAATACATTTTTTCTAAAATTAGTTTTGTTTTATATGTTATTAAAAGCTTGCTATCTACTACAAATATCCTTATGATTAACATTGACAAAAAATTCTCAAACATTCCTTCACAAACACATAAATTGCTCCTTGAAGCATTTGAAATATACTTAGCCATTTCTCTAAGACATTCTAAATGCATGCTTGAAACAAAAAAACGTATTTGTTTATTCATTTTTTTTTTTCAATCATTGTTTATTGCACTGAGACAAGAAAAGCATGTTAACACCTCACCAAAGTTCATCATTTATTTATCAGTTGCATGTTGCATGCTTACATATTGGTCGTAAAGTTGTCTCCTTCATTTCAAACAAATGGACATGTCTCATATCTTTCTAAAAATTGCCTCATCAAAAATCTTTGACATGCTTTTTCATTTGACCTTTAGCTTTTGATCTTTTGATATTCTTCTTTTCTATTTGTATGTCTGTCTGTATGTCTCTCTCTTTCTCTCTGAAACTTGTATTCTTTTTACTTTATAGAACTTCCGTGGTCTTTATTATGAAGATGTAGGTTAATTTTTTTGTTTTCTCTGCACCTTTTGCTCTCTTCTGCCTTAAATGCTTTTTATGTTTGCCAATAAACATTAAGGCAGATAAATCATTGGCTACACTCATCTCTTTTTTAAAGAGATTGTTATTCAGATATTTCTTTTAGTTCTCAGTACAAGTTTTCTGACAGAAAAAAAATGTTTTAGTTTTAAATGTTTTAACTGGTTGATTATTATTTTGCAACTAGAAGGTATTTTCAAATATTTGTCTTAGTAACTTCTAGTATTGTCAGCATTGGAGTATGCTTTGCTATGTAGCTTCTTGCTAATCACTGTGCTGTAAAACATGTGCCCTTTGCTTGATATACAATATACAATATTATTATCATCCACTTTTTGCATTTTTTAAATTTATTTTTATTTATTTTTTTTTAAAGCACATCAATCAAAGTGCATTTGACTGTTATTCATTGTCATGACAACAATCACTTCTACTTTGGTATTTGCCCATCCCCAGCACTATTTGTCACCATTTCACTGGCAGTTCTTAAATGATAATCACCATTCTAAAAATGAATTCCTTCCTTTCAAAGCTAAAATTATAAGCAATCACTGAATTAGTTTTATATATTATATTAGCTAAATATGAAATAATAGTTATTGTTGGAAATGTTTTAATGCCTTTCATTATCTATTACTTATTCTTTTTTTGGCTATACAAAATTAAGAGTAAACAATGTTGAGTCTGAAAATGACATTTATTGACAACTATAGGACCAAGGGTTAGAAAAACCTTGTAAGATTGAAGTTTTCAAAGAATTATGAATATTTAGAATCTTATTTTTGACTTACCTGCAAACTTTTCATATTACAAAGAAAAAAGAAAAAAAAAAGTCTTCCAAGTAGAGTTGTTCACTCAAATTTCAATTTTGTTTTTATTTTGATATTATTTGTTTTCATCATACAATAGAATAGTTAAGTTTAAAAAAAATTTTATTTGATGAACTGGTTATCTTGTGTGTAAATAAACAGTTTTGTTGATATAATTGTTCATTAATCACTGATTATGTCTATCTTCCTCTTATTGCTTGTGTCAGTATCATTAGGCACAACTGACTTTAATTTCATTTTCATCATGCCTGCATATATTGAGAATTTCTTAACTTCTAATCCACAATACAAGTGTTACTATTCACTAAAATTGAAAAGAAATGTTTTATTATTGTTTATAAATACTTTATGTGCATTATTTTTGCTGATTAACTGTTATCTTTATTCTTGAAGGAGGCTGCTCTGTTACCCACAATATCTCCAGAGAAGCCACTGCACATAGAACGTGCTCTCAATGTTGCTACTGACAAGCAAAGTAATGACAATATCACGGAGAAGTCGGTTATCAACAGAAGTCCTTTCCGGCGGGCTCGGAAACATTTTAAAAACATCATGGGTGGTGAGTACCAAGATTTACAAGGTTTTATCTTTGAGTCTTTAATGGATTTTGTGTTTTATTATATCATTATTCTTTATTCCTTTTTTTGTAGTTGAAATTATAACTATCATAAATTGTTTTTGATGAGTTGCTGAAACTGAATTTTTAAATTTTGATTTGTGTAAATGGCATTTATTTACATATTTCTTTACAGAATTTCAATATTAACCTTTTATCTACCACTGCCATCTGCAGTAGCATGGTTAACAAGATAGTATTGCATCATTAATTCTCTACCACTGAATAAAAATGTATTCATTTAATTAATTTCTCTTTTTTTAAAACTCTAAACCATTTTCTAAGAGCTGATGACCTTGGGCGTTTTCAGGGTTTCTGACATTTTGATCGTCAGGTGGTTTGGGACACTCTGGTTGATAAAGGGTTAAAACTTTCAACTCTAGTTGATATATGATGGGATGTGGTGGAAGACCTTTTTTAACTGTACTAATTATAATGGAATGCTTCCCTGAATATTGTTGCATCTTCGGAAAAAAAATGATTTCTGAAACTTAAGTTTTTTAATTAATTTTTCTTTAACCTCCTTTTTCTCTGTAGAAAACATGTTTCTCTCTGCAGATTAGTTTTCAAAATATTCATATTTATAAAAACTCTTACAGTACTTTCAGCATTCATTGAAACATCTTTAATCTCCTTACTCAAATTTTGGAGCATATTTTCTTAAAAAGAATTATGTCAAGTTGGTCCTATTTCACCAATTTTAATTTTTCCATTGAAAAATGAAATTTTATATATATAATTTCAATTGTGCTTTACCAAGTAAAGAGCTTTGTATTCTGATATCTATCTATTGTTCATTGTATTTAGACATGTGCATGTTTTTCTTATAATTCTCATGAGATCTTAAATATTTGTTATTGTTATGATTAGACATAGTAACTGTAGGAACAAATATTTATTGATATCACTAAAGTTTACATCTAACTTTTCAGATTTTTGCACAGCCTTTTAAATTGTTAGATATTTCTTAATATTTAGTATTTTTCTAACTTTATGTACTTATACATTCCTTTGTCTTCATATGACATTGTAAATATTTGACATTAAGTGATGATCCTCTAGAAATATGTCCTCACTTAATATTGTCTGAAGACTTCTAGAAATGTTGATGGAGCTGTCATTATTTGACATTAGGTAAAAATTTGACACTCTGGAAATATTGCTGGGGTAGCTTCATTAATTTTTAACTGATACTGAAAAATATTGATGCACATAATGGAATTTTCAGTGCAATTTTTATGTAACAATATCATTGTTGATGAGATATATTGTTCTCCTGGCTATTTTTTGCCATTGTTGTATTTACAGAATATTTCAGGCTTCTCTTTTAGCTTTGTATGTGTCTCCTTATATATATATACATACACCTATCTTGATTATAGATTAATTTTGGCTGCAAGTTCTGTACAATGACCTCCCTATTTCTTTAGATGGCCATTGACTGGCTGCATATGTATATATTGTTACATTGTTCATTGTATCCATCCATCTATCTGTCCCCTCTGCTAAGGTCCTCACTGATCTTGATCCTCCTCATTGTGTGTGTAGATCTCAAGGAATCAAAGCCATGCAATGCTTCCTATCATTTGATGCGACACACAAGGTCCACTATTCAGGTTATTAAGGATAAAAGTGAGTAATGCTTGGCATTGGGTCCATCTGCATCACACAGAAGTCCATCATTACAGAAGTGTGTACCCTTATCTTTTCTTCATTGTCCAAAATATTTTTTTCCATCTATCAATCAATCATAAACTGGGTTGTTGATAGATCTGCTTGGTCCATAATAATCACCCAAAATCCTCTTTTCAAATTTTTGAGCTTATCTTCTTGCAAACTTGTTCAAGTTTATGAATCATGACATGGCCAAGTAGTTATTAGTGTTTTTTGTTGATTTTTAATATTAAATGTATTGCAGAATAAAGTCTGTTACTTGTTTTCACTAATGTCTGTTTTATTTAATCATTTTAAATTTATACCAATTTCTTGACTCATCAACCCAATTAACTTGCTGCCTTAAGAGTTACCCTTCTCTACATATTCAAATACTTATCTCTAATTCATTATACTAACCTTATTACTAAAACCTCCCATTTTGAGTAATGTAACAATGAAGGAAAATGCTTAATTTCTATGTGGGTCTTCTATTAAAAAAAAACAATCAAATATAAATGGCTTTAACTATTTTTCTTTTTCACTTCTAGTTGAAGCTCTTAAAAATAGTTTTATAGATTTTCATGAAGAAAAGATTAAATCTTGTGAAGATCAGTTTATAAATTGTTGCTCAACTATTTTCAACATTCAACTAAATCTAATCTTGATTTTATGTACATTTGTTTAAATTCAGACAAATTTCTGAATTACCTTTCAACATTTTTTTTTCCTGAATTGTTGTGCATGTGTGTTGCTTGTGTTTTCTCATTTTGTTTAAATCTAAACAAATATTTATTTTAATTTCCTCAACATTTCCTAATTTTTGTGAACCCAACCTTTTGGGATTGAAAAAAAAAAAGTAAAACTTGATAAAATTTCCTCACTTGATTTTCTTCTTTCTTTGGTATACTTTCTAAATGTCATTTTGCTTATTGATCATTTTGTCACCTGTTTATGGAATTGCTCTTCTTATTAGTCATTAGCCAGTTTTAAAAATAAATAACCAGAAACACATTTTTAAATAAGTCATAGAAATTTGAAAGATTTTCATGTTGCAGTCAATTGTACTTCAGAGGTAAATTTGCTGAGCATTGTTATAGTAAAATTATTGCAGTTGATCCTTTTGTTTCTCTCTTGACATCCTTTTTCTATAACAGCTCAAATGTTTTCTCACAAAATTGAAAGCTTTTCAATACAATTTTAAATATTTCTCAAATAATTTTGCAACATTATTTAGGTTGGAGTGATTCATGAAACTTAAAGAATTTGTTTTAAATTTTACCAAAGTAGATTTGATATTTAAATACTTATTCAAACTCTGTATTTAAGCCAGCTTTTTCTAAAGTTCTTTTTGTTTCTTAACTTTAGAATAATTAGAAAAGTTATTTTTCTCCCACATATTTAATCCCTCCTTCCAATTCACTATTTGTGTATTTTAATTTGTATTATATTAATTAAAGCACTCCTAACTCAATACAGATCTGAAAATATTTCTCTAAAAATAGTTTTGTTAAAATCATTGCTTTTAAGAAATTAGTTGGATAGCAATATAAAGATTTTGAGTTTCTCAACTGCTAGTTTCATTAAGTCCAATACTATTTCTTCCTAATGACTTTTAAAAAATTCAATGTTTGAATGAAATTTATAAAAGCAAAATCCTGAAAATATCTGAGCAAAGTTAAAGCATCATAAATACAAATTTAACTTTGCTATTAAATCAATCATTTAATCACAATTTGTATTTGACAAGTGCTAAATTATATTTAGATAAACTAGTATAAAATAAAAAAACGCCCTCCGGGCAATGTAAAAATAGATTTTTGAAACATATTGCCTGAGGGGTGTGAGTAAAAAATTCAATGTCAGCGACTTTGTACCCTAAGTAAGTAAAATCATCAAATTCATTAAAGGATTAAAAAAATAAAATTAAAATAAAACAAACTATATATAGATATATAATACCAGTCATGTATTTATTAAAACTTGTTTTAAAAAACAATGACTGTCTAATGTTGCATATTCAAATTTTGAGTGTATTTATTGAATAAATACACTCAAAATTTGAACATGCCAAAAATAGTAGAATAAATTTTATTCTATGTTATGACGATTTTGGGTAATGTGATGTAAGCAGTGACGTTATTTTTGTTACAGACAAAAACCAGAAGCGAATCTCCATTATTAATAAATTTACTAAACTTAGTTTTATGTGAGTCACTAATTGAGGATTGAACTTCTTATCAATGCAACTGAAGATAGCAAAGAGGATGAGAGTTATAAGCAATGCATATTCTGAAGAAATTGTGATGATTGTAATTACTTTGTATTAATATTTGACTATAAGAAGAACTAATTGAAGAAGCAGCAAGATCAAACCTGTTTTCCTCTACTCAGTACCAGGCAAGCATTGTTTCTTTGATGCATATTTACCTCTGTCTATTTTAGGTAACAAGGATAGATATTCTTCAAAGGTTGTCACTCCATCAAGTCAACTTTGTAACAGCTCCTTTCTTCATCTTGGAGGTGTGTGTATGTGTGTGTGCATGTCTCTTGTATGTTGTTTGTTTGTTAGTATTTTTTCTTTCTTTATCTGTGTTTTTTCTTTCTTTCTCCCTCCATTGTCGTTCATTTCAGTTTCACCAAATTCCTTACAGTAAACTCATTAATAAACTTTAAGAGAAAATTTAAAATTTAGATTAAATTTATTCATTTCTGACTGTAATAAAAAATTTAGATGAAAATTATATAAATATTGCTATTTGATAGCATTATTATCATTATTGTTTTTGTTGTTTATTAATGACAAAGGCAAATTGTTACATTATAATCATCATGCTTTAGTTGTTGTTAATATTGTTTGTAATTTTTCTCTTCTGTTGTCACTGACCTTTCAAAGTAAGGTATTACATTTATAATTAAAAAAAATCTCTATCACCTGAAGTTTATTCATTTTTCCTGTGACATTTATGTTCATGCATTTTTAAACACATCTTATGAAATGGCATCAAACCTGAAAATGAAGTTGGCAATGGCTTTTAATAAAACAAAAATTCCTTTTATCTTTTTTGTTGTCAAATACCTTTATGCTTTTATTTTATTTATTTATTTATTTTTTATTTTTCTTAACTATTTAACCATATTATATATTTTGACTGTTTCACAACTGTTGAATTCTGAAGTTTTAATCTCATTAGTGAATATTGATATAGTACTTTTGAATTTCAATTTTGTAAACACCTTTTTTGTGTGCATGTGTGAATCATTGTGCAGTGACACCCCCTTCCTCCTTCAGCTAATATCAATGGAATAACTAAGTATTGGATTTTTGATTTCAACTTTCTCATCATTCTTGATAATACCCATATATTTTGCAGTTTCCTTAATTCTTTTTGTATCTTCATGGGCTTTGAGATTTTCAGCATTAAAAGTAATTACCATAACAAACATGATAGTGTTACCATTACCCATTTTCATTAAGGTAACTTCTTCATCTCCACACTGATTATTGCACACTTCTGCAATCTATGGACTTCTGCTCGTGCAAATGAAGAAAATGTCCAAAATAAATTTAGAAACAACTACAAAAAATCAAACCAAAAAAAAAAACCATAGAAAACAGTTGCATGTGCCAAGCTGTTATGATGATGATGATGATGATGTAGATATGACCATGTTGCATGTACTCTCCCCCTTTTTTTTTTGTTTCTTCTTTTCTTTTCTAGAGCTTCTGATAATTTATCATTTTCTTGCCTCTGTAAATTTCTGCCAATTCTGTCTTTGTAATTAGTCTTTTCTTTAGATATTTGGTTATATGAACATGTGTCCACTCTGCATTTTGCTGTAGATAAAGAATGCTGCCCTTAATCTTATTTGGACACACTCTTACTTTCTCTCTCTCCCCCATTTTTATTCATTTATTTATTTTGATTTTGCAGCTTGCCTGCTCACTATTGCATCCATTTAATTTTTCATTCTTTGTTGTCCTGTTTGGAATTGTTTTTTTCTTTCTCCTCCATCTCTTCCGTCGCCTCCTCCTCCTCCTGCTGCTGCAGATGTGTGTTTATTCTTTGTGCTCATTGAACTAAATAATTTTCTTTTAATATTTCAATTATGTATTGTCCATAAATGTAGACCATTTCTTTTTATGATGCTTTCTTGGTTAGTTCTTTTCATTTTTTGTTTGTTTTTTTCCTATTTGAAAAGAATACTTTTTTAAAACTTTAATTTAATCAAAAATACCTTAATATTTTTGAGATCCAATTTGTAATTTTGCATCTTGGTAATTCATTAAAATTAATATATATATAAGCATATTGTAGCCGAGTTTGATAATTTTCATGATTTTCCCTACGTAGAAATCAGCCTGCAAATTCACATTTGCATAAAAAAAAAAAATTTATTAATTATAAATCAGTCATACAAATTAAAAGCTGTTTACATGTACAAATCTATTTGTGTTTTAGACAATTAAATTTGATATTAGAGGGGGGGGTGTTAGTGTGGCCGAAAGAAAATAGTAGGAAGATTTTCTTTGATTATTTTATGTGGACAGGAATTTATACTTTAACTCAAAAGATATTTTTACACATGAGTATAAAAACATGTCATTTTTTTTTTTTTATCACTATGTAGAAAGTATTGAAAAATTTAAAACAATTAAGAAGCAGGAAGTAGATATTTCTACTAAATATCCATCTGTCTTGAACATTTTTAGGCATTTGATCATTGGCAAGAAGAGAATGATCAAGGTTATAAAATTTTCTCTGTTGGTGATTTCAACGAAAGCGAAATTCTGTGAAAAATATGAACAGTATAAATACTTTAAACTATGATGATGTCATGTTAGTTGTCAAATCAGAAGATTTATGTTTGGCCCTAAATGATTATTTTGCTAAAATATTGATTCTGTTCTCTCTAAAATAACATCTATTTTAGATATAAATGTTTAATGTTGTGTGTGTGTGTGTGTGTGTGTGTGTATATATATATATATATATATATATATTTGCATCTGATGAGTCGGGAGATTTAGACTATTTGTCTAAGCTCCCTGAAATAGACTATAATGCTGAATCTCCAAGTCTTTTGTTATTTCTTTACTCATATATTTGCTCTGTGACTCTAACATTAAGAGCACACATTGAGCTCTCAAACTGCGACTTTGTTTTGTTTAAATAAAACTCTTGTGTCGTAAGGAAGATTTCTTCTCTGGACTTTTGGATTATATATATATATATATATATATATATGTATATATATATATATATATATGTACACATACATACATATCCCAACACCTATGCACAAGCAGGATGTGATACAAGGTCAATTTCTTAAGCGGAGTTTAACAGATTTGAATTAAGTTTTCCTTCTCTTAGACTGGTTACCTAGCCCAGGTTAAAGAGCCCAGTTTGTCCTACTATTTACCCATAGCTGGAGGGGGAGTAGTTAGATGTATACCCTTCCCAAGGGTTTTAGTTTAATGTGGTATATAGCATTTTTGTGTTGATTCTTATATCCACATCTAATGTGTTTGTCTATATACATGAACAAGAACATTAAATCCAATTTTCTAAAGTTTTGATATAAAATTTGGTTTCATAGATATTCATTTTTGTGGCATTTTAGTTTTGGCTTGAAATTTACCTTTAGTACTTATTATTTCTTAACATTCAGTTTAAGTCACAGACTCTTTGCAGTTTGTTAAACTCTCAATGTTCATTTTGTACTTTCATGACATTTTATTTAAAAAAAATTTTTTTTTTTTTTTTAAAGTTATGTTGGGTGGAGAATAAACCTCATAAAAACTTACATATATTTTGTATATGATAATTGAAGATTTTTAACTAAAATATTGGGGATAAAAAATAATTCAAAGTCAATCTGAAGTATTGAAGTAACTTTATTAGTTTTTGTTTGTTTCAAAATGATTTTTTATTTTTATTTATTTGTTTATTTTTTATTTTTTTTTAGTGTTTTCCTATGAACTCATTTGGATTTCAATCAGTTAGAATTTACTTCATTCTCATTAATATAAAAAAATTTCTACAACATTCAATATTTTGAAATGTTTTCAAACAAATACCTAACAGATTTTTACAGAAACTAAGAATGTTAAGTTTCTTCTGGTTATTGAATGTAGCCCTCCAGTTGGAACTGGTGGATTTGCTGTTTCCTCAGCTCAATTATGATTTCACATCTTTATTACGATTTAAAAAATTTTTTTTAAATACTGGTGATCCATTTATTTGGCTTTCAGTTTTTGAATTGAAAGTTTTTAACATCACATTTTTTATGGATGCTTTTGTAGAAAAATATGTTGGAATTCTTTCAGTTGATGATGAATGTTTTTATAGTTAAATGTTGAATTATCACACTTTTCATTTTGATTAGTATTTCTTAGGAATGCCTATTGTTTATTTCAGTCTTCCTTTGAAGACTTTTATAATATTTTCTAAAATGTGGTTTTTATTCCATCTTGATACTTCATATGCTAGATTAATAAGTGCATTTTTTATGAGCGTTTTAAAAGTAATAATTCTTTCTTTAATCTAAAAAGAAATCTTGCAGTTAATAGATTACAGTATTTTCATTTGTTTTTCTGTCTAAATTTCTGATGAGGAATTATAACTTGTACACAAGTGTTTTCAACTTGGTTTTTATAGTCACAAGATTTCAACTATTGTATTCTCTGACCTTCTTTAGGTATCTGTTGTATTTAGTGTTCTGGGAATTTCAACCCAAATCCTTTCATTCAATCTATAGGGGGTAGATTGTTTTCATGCTGCTAAATTATTCTCCATTAATTCATGATTGGGATATTATTTCTACTTTTTCCACTGAATGACTCTGGACTGTGAACTCACATCTGTCAAGTTGACTGCAACCCTAATCAAAAGTTATATCCATAGGTCAAATTATGGAATTTTGGTGTCTTAAACCTAATGTCTGTTTTTTTTCTTCTTATATTCAGTTTTGATAACCTTTTGGTCTAGTATAGAATTAAACATCATATGGGAATGTTTAATAAAAGATTTAAGGCTCCACAATTGCACCACCAGTTTGTTATGGTCACCTGAAGAAGGCCGGAATGTTGTAACTATAACAACTAAGGTGTGATCACCAGTTTTACTACTAAATCATTGGATAATGTTTGTATATGTCTCACTGATAATCTATAAACATCTTCATCAGACAAAAGGTTTTACATGGTTATATAAATATTTGTTCGTACTTGTAAAAAAAAAAAAATGCTCTCAGTTTATGATTCTTCATGTGAAGAGGATCTTTCAAGATGCCTTTTGTACATTTTTAGCTTCATATATAAAATCACCATTGATATTTCTGGCCATATCTGATTTGTTACATGGTTATATAAATATTTGTTCGTACTTGAAAAAAAAAAATGCTCTCAGTTTTTGATTCTTCATGTGAAGAGGATCTTTCAAGATGCCTTTTGTACATTTTTAGCTTCATATATAAAATCACCATTGATATTTCTGGCCATATCTAATTTGTTTATTTATGTAGTGATTTCTTCATACTGATATATTTAAGAATTGTAAAATCAAAAATATCAGTTCTGATTTTAAGAAGACTTTTGTCTGTAGGAAATTCTCATCTTAACTCTATGCGATTTGACTTTGGAAGAAAAAAAACAGCCTTATCCTCTTCTCACACCAAAGCACATAAAAACACATTTTTAAAAAAGAATGTTTACTTTCTTCAAAAGAAAAGTTAGCATTTTTATTTTAAATTGAATAATTTAATTTCTTTGACTACTCCCTCATCCTCAACACACTCTAACTTTTATTGAAAATTCACTGGGCATGTTCCTCTGCAGAATTTCTCCTTTATCACCACCACCACCACAACCACAACCACCAGCAGTCAGATTGTTCTTTACAATACTGTTGTGCAAGTATTTTGATGGATAGTAATAATTAAAGTAAACTTATTATTACTAATGCCACATTGTCTCATTGTTTTAAGTATCCAGATTTTATTTTCTCTGTCTTCATTGGCTTTACATTTAAACCCTTTTTTTTGTGCTGTATTTGCTTCCGTTTTTCTTTGCTTCACTTATTTTGATATTTCTTTGCTTCTCTTGTTGCAATAAATTTCTTTGCATTTATTTTGTTTTATCTTAAACAAAGAATGTTTAAATGTACTCCAAATCTTTTTTAAGCAGAAATGCAATCACCCTGAATAAAGTGAAAGTAGACATTAATGACCATTCTATTCCAGTTTGGTCTTAGTCCATAACTGTACAATTCTCTCATCCATTACTCAGAAAAAATACTTGGGCCAAGTGCTCCTTTATGATTCTATACAATTTCCATCTATCTAAAACTGAAGCAAACAATACTCACTGGTTTATCATTCTTTGATATTTCATTTAACACCAATTTTATCTGTATGTTTTTATTTACAACCCTATGTAATCTATCCTTTTTTTAATTTTTTTTTGTTTTAGTTAACTATTATTTCATTGGATTTAGTGATAGAATCTTTCTATTTATAGAAATATTGCCAATGATATTTTTTCAATGGCATTAAATTAAAACAATAGATTCTGCTTACACAACACTCCAAAAAGAAATGGCAAACTACTAAATGAGTTCTCTCTTGAGAACAGGCTTGTATGCTTAAACACTAAATTCCAAAAATGAATGGGCAAACTACTACTACCAAAATAACACACAAGCACAATTAGACTACATCCCAATAAACAAAAAGTGGATAAACAGTATTAGGAATTGCAAAGCAAAGTCCTCTTTTGAAGGAGTATCCTCTGATTGCTGAATCATCTTAGCAAAATTACGCCTAAGCGGAAATAAAATGCCAACCAGTAAAGCTGTACATTATGACTGGTCTTCACTTGTCAATAGTGATATAAAATGCAATTGCTATTTGGTAACAGTAAGGAATAAGTTTGACATTCTTCAGGAGATATCAGTAAGGCATACTCCAAATGAGGAATACAAAAACTTTGTCTGTGCCTACCTAGAAGCAGCAGCTGAGTGCATACCGACCAAACTAAGAGCCAAATATACTGTCACCTGGGAGACAAAATCAGTTAGAGAAAAGATATAAAAGAAAATATCCTAATGTAGTAAAACGAACCCAACTAATACCAATATATACAAAACCTTAAGAAAGCCGATAAAACATACAAAAGAGAATAGAATACATTCAAGGGCAAATAAATAAAGTCAGAAATTTGGTAGAAGATAGACAGTCATAACTAGCATGATAAACATTAAATGAAATCAATGGTTGGAAAAGCACCTCGAGATCAAAGATAAAAGCAGCCAACTAAAAAGATAGACTACAAGTGACGAGAACACTTCTGCGAAACCCCCTTAAAATCATAGAAAATAATACCCCCGAAAATTTTTGATAGCAAATTAGGCATTAAGCTAGGATGGAGGCACTCAATGAAGTCCTTAAAAAAAACCTAAAAAGTAGAAAAGCCGCTGGCCTTGATGAACAGACAATGACAGATAGGGATGGTTGGCAAGAGATTATCATGGATATCTGTGCTGCCAGCACAACTTGATGATGATGATGATCAGATTTTAATGTTAATCTTTATTTTCCTAATCAGAAATGGTTGCACTTATTCTGCATGGCTTATTAATGGAACATACTATATTCTCAGTTATTACACAACTTCATTCATCTACAAGAAATTAGATTTTCAATTTTATGTGTCTAGTTAATCAACATTGCTGGCTGCTGCTTTATTACTTGGATAAAAAAAGCTGATAATGTAGTTAGAAAATTAGAAGCAAACATGTTTAATCTTTGACATTAATTTTGGTTAAGCCCAATGATTAGTCATAAGTTTGTATATATAGAAACAAATCAGAAAATATTCAATAGTCAAGTTACAACTATGAGTATTTAAAATTGATTTTTTTTTCTAAATGCTTACAAAAATCAGAATGAGTATTTGTAGTATTGGCTCAACTTGAAAATTAAATTTGGTTTGTAGATAAATTGTTGTCTCAAGACAACACACCTGTCATATAGCCCTCTTTTCACTTAAATGCAGATGAGAGAATTGCATCAGATTTTTAATATATTTTCTGTATATTTGTTTCTCATGAGCACATCTTTGTCATCAGTTTTAATGATATATTGTTAAATAAGACCAACTTTTAGAAATACCTAGAATGTTATTGTGTAATAATTGGTAGCCAACTTCATCATTGTGGCTACTTAAACCCATTTCTCCAAACTGAGTTTGATTACGAATTGACCAACCTAACTGCTCTATTTCAATTTTTTTCTCATTAGCACATCTTTGTCATAAATTTTAATAATATATTGTTAAATTGATATAAAATCATTATACCTATTTCATTAACTTGGCAGATTAAAAAAAGAGAGAGAAAAACAGAAAAGAAAATTAAAGTCAATTGATATTTAAAATGCTAAACTGTAAATGTTCTACTTGTTTACAATTAAGTTGTTCTTGCTGTGTCCCCCCCCCTCTCTTTGTTGCAAAGACTTTATTTTTAAGTCAATGTAACATTGATACCTTCTCTATGGCTTGTCTGCAGGTAACCGTAAAGTAGGCAAGAAAGACAACTTATTTGATGAGACCGATGACATTCTGCCAGATGACACCCAAGCCAGGACAAACAAGCCTCATGAGAGTAAGTGTATAGTTTCCATAGGGGTTTAGAGAGGTTTTTAAAAAACACAGGCTTTAAAATGTTAATAAAAAATAATAAAAATTCATGTTTTAAAAAAAAATGGTCATAAGGCAATTATGATTTTATATGTTCCTTTTTCTTATTTTCTTTTCTTACCAAGAAGACTGGCAAAGAAAATATTGAGTAAATATATCTGGATTTATTGGTAAACTCCAGCAATAATTATTTTTCTTTAGATACAAAATTATTGGGTGACTTAACAGTTCAATGGAATTAAATATTTAAAAGGAATAAAAATGCTATTTAATAATGAAGAAAACAGAAAATGTTTTTAAATTTTGTTAAATGACACAAAGTATAATTGTGCATTTTTATGAAATGAGTTATTTCCAAATGTTTATTTTCCTTGTGGATCCCAATTATTGTTCGCCAAAAATGATTGCTTTCTTATTTGTTTAAAATTTAGATGCTGCTGCTGTAAATGAATCAACAGCATTGTTATAAAGTGGTGATATTGATTTCTGACAAGAATTGATTCCTTAAAATCATTATTGGCATAAAACACAAACTATTAACACTTGAAGATTTTTCCATTACATTTTTTTCTTTTCTTTCTTTCCCAAAAAGAGGAAGAAGGAAAACCTGCACACGTAATTTGAATAAGACCAACTTTAAAAAATACATAGAATGTTTTTGTGTAATAATTGGAAGCCAATTTCATCATTGTGGCTATTTAAACCCATTTCTCCAAACTGAGTTTGATTTCGAATTGACCAACTTAGCTGCTTTATTGTAATTTGAATAGTTTAGACTTTAAGCTTTATATTTACAAGTTTTGTTTTCAACAAATATATTTTCTTAAAATCTGTTTGAAAATAGTCTTGAGCATGTACAGTGCTACTAAGATATAATTTGTTTTTTTGACTTATGACTAAAACACATAAAATCATCTATTGATCTGAATGCTTGTCTTAAATAAATGTGCACTTATTTGTCTTTACAATATCATGTTCCATTTTCAATCTGTTGTGCTACCTGCTTTTGAACATCCATTGTTGTGCTGCTGCTACTACTTGTAATTTTTTTTACATCTGACTATTTTCGTCTGTCACTGTGGCAACCTTTTGCTACCTTTACTACTGCACTCTATCACTTTCACTTTCACTTTTATTGCTTAAAAGTCTGCTGCACTTGGACTGATGCGCTTAACGTGGACCTACCTGTAACTGCATGCACCAAAGTCAATGGGATGGTAGGATTGGGCTGAGAGTAGGTGTTCTTAATCTTGAAGGGTAGAAGAAGCTCCTTACCTGAGTGTTTGACAATTAAAATCATCAACTGGAACTTGTTTTTATTTTTGTTTTGTTTTTTCAATTTTTTTTTTATAAGAGAGAAGACAGCCAAATAGATTTGACATGATTACTATAAAATAATGTTTTGTCTGTGTCCTTGGAGGTTATTATTACTTCTTAGGGGTAGATATTGATTATGAAATTGGTTTTATTGAAAAATACACACCTATGTCATTTGATTAATTTTAATATACCTCTACATGGTTGGAATTATCTATTCCTTGCTAAAAATCTTATATTTGAAGAATTACAAGCTATAATGGTCATTAGATTATTTAATTAATTTGAGATTTGGTTTGTCAATGTGGAAGAATATGATACATCTCATTATGTGATATAACTTTGTTTTCTTTTTTCTTTGTTACCTTCTAAGTGAAATCTTGGTAGGGAATTGTATGAATAAACAATATTTTTCAATAAAACATACCTATTATGAAAGTTAAATTATCTTTTTTAAAGCAATTTATAATAGCCATATTTCTCTCTCACATATAGCTTGAAGTATTTTAAGTTACCTTAATTTTCATTTCCTTGCAGAAACTGTACTCTAAATGAATTATTGTGATTGATTTGATGCTATGTCTTATTTAACATCCATTAAAAACTAAAATTCTTAATTAATAATTAATCCAAAAAGAATTTGATCTTTTTAATATGGTTCAAATGCACTGTGGAGATCTCTCAGGGCTGGATCCTAGGTGCAGATATGCCGTGTATATCTGTCAAGGCCCAAATATGGTGCAGATGCACCTTAGGATTCTCTCAGGGTCAGATCCTGGGTTGTAATGCACCAAATGTGGTCCTATACTAGTTATGGTACTTGATGAGATGACTTAGTTCCATGACCTGCCCTGTTGGTTAGGGCTGTAGAATACACCGACTGCACTTCTGCAGAGGAGTAAGATCCTCCAATAGGGCCAGCTGTTGGCTGTGAGTATGACCAGTGTTGTTTAAGGACAGAATCCTGGTGGCTGAGCAGTCCATGACATGTAACATTTCACTTTGGCCCTTACTTAGGCTTGATGAACGGTTGGTCATGTGAAGCCCTAGCACCTATATGATTGCCCTTATGGCAAGCCTCTAACCCTTTTTATCATATGTGCTAGAAGGTGGTGACTCAGTCTTAGTATGATGTTAAACTGCCTCTAGTGGTGGGGTTATAATTCTGGAGCTCTGGGGAGTACTCCTTCATTGTCCTTGTTCCCAGGTCCACTCTGATCTGGAGTGGTAGCACCTGTTAGGGTCGTATATATGGGTTGAATAGATTTTATAAAATGATTTAAAAAATTTTGAGTACCCAACCAAAAAAAAAAAAAAAAAAGAAAGTCTTTGGCATAAAATAACCGAAGGGTTGACATGCCGTAAAATACACCAACAAAAATTATTTCTGTGACTACCAAATGTGTCTTCAGCTAATTGCTCTGTTGATGTTTTCTGTGGTCACATGTATTCCAGATCAATGCAACTTGGTCAGAGCATCTTTGTAATGGGTTGGGAGGTTAGTGGAAATGAGCTGTCATAGTTGTTGACAACTCTAAGAATGAAACAACACACCGTTAACAATAACAATGGTTTTATTATCATGTATAACGGAAAGGAATATTTTTCAGATTGGTTGAAGAGAAAAGCACTTGTGACAAAGGAACTTCAGAGATTACAGATTAATATTGCTGCTTTATCGGAAACCAGATTGTCAGAGGAGGATCAGTTGACTGAAGTATCGATGGGTTATAAACTCTTTTGGGTTGGAAAGCCAAAGGGCAAACGGTGTGAAGGTGGTGTTGGATTTGCCGTGAATACAAGACTGGCAAAGTTTTTGGAGTTTCCTTCAAGTATTAATGATCTTATAATGAAACTGCATATCCAGCTGCAGTATGGACAGTATATAACCTTATTCTCTGTATATGCCCCAACCCTTCAAGCTGATGAGAAGACTGTCATGAATTTTTATGAAGCCTTTCGCACTGCTATTGTCTCCACGCCAAAGGGGGATAAGTTGATCATACATGGGGATTTTAATGCATGCGTTGGAAGGAATTTTGAGATATGGAATGCACCTGGTCGTTATGGTATTGGTAAAGTAAATTCAAATGGACTGAAACTACTTGAGTTTTATTCTGAGCTCAATTTAACAATTTGCAATACTCTTTTTCGGCAAAAACTTAAACATAAAATTACTTGGACCCACCCAAGATCAAAACATGGTCATATGATAGACTTCATCATAAACAGCCATCATGATATTAGTGATGTCTGTAATGTACGTGTTATGCAGAGTGCAACATGGATCACAGTTTAGTGCGAGGAAAATTTTAACTCCGTGTTCACAAAAAGACTTGCATGCCTGGAGTAAAAACACCAAAGCGCCTAGATTTAAACAAAGTCAAGCAAAAGGATATGAATGAAAGATTGATTGAACATCTTGACAGTCTGGAGTTTAATGGCACATGGGATAACTTTAGAGACAGAGTTTATTCCACTGGTGCAGCTGTACTTGGATTTAGAGTGAGGAAACCTCAAGACTGATTTGATGACAATGTACTTGCAATCAGTCAATTACTGGAAAATAAAGGAGCATGTTTTATAAGTACACTGCATAGTAAGTCCTCTCTCCGACCGTCTAACCTGAAAGATTATACTGAGTCGAAACATCTATTACAGCGTGAACTAAGGAGGATGAAAGAGTGGTGGTCAAAGATCTCCTTTGAAATTCAGAACGCCTTTAATAAAAATGACCTAAAACTGTTCAACCTCGTAAAAAGTGGACCGTATATCAAACCAACTATATCCATTTATGGTACTCGTTTGGATGTTGTTGAAACCTTCACATACTTGGGAAGTACACTGACTTGTGATGGCTCTTTGGATGCTGAAATTCACCTATGCATCCAGAAGGTATCTGTGGCCTATGGAAGGCTTGAAAAATGTTTATGATCTAATACCAGCATTATCCATAAAACAAAGTTGAAGGTTTATAGGTTCTGCGTATTGAGTGTTCTATTGTACACTTCGGAAACATCTGAAAATGCACAAGCATTGAAACTTTCATTATAATGTCCCAAATGCGATGCACAGTACATGTTTCATATATATATATATATATATATATATATATATATATATATTAAGTGTATTTTGGCAGCAATTTTTCTTTTAAACATGTTTCGTTAAACTGTACTGACGATTCGTGTCGGACGAGTTTTTGTTTGAACCTTTCTAATTTTCTGGCCATCTTTTTAATGTCAGGTTGGAACTGGTGTAGCAATCCACCAAAGGTTTCATTACGAACGCTTACGGCATGTCCATCTGCCATCTTCAGGTATGAAACTGATGGGATGTTGGTGGATTGCTACACCAGTTCCACCCTGACATTAAAAAGATGGCCAGAAAATTAGAAAGGATCGAACAAAAACTCGTCCGACACGAATCGTCAGTACAGTTTAACGAAACATATATATATATAGATATATGTATATAATAATGCTAGCAAATGTTTAACTCTTCTCTGCCTACACATGTACAGACTGTGCAAAATAAATTTGCAACTGCCTCTAAACTATACAGGTGATGGTTTGATCTATGTAGGACAGAGAATTGTTGACCATTGTAGTTAATTCTGCAGTCATATAAACTCTATAGATGTTCACCAATGGCTGAGTCCTGTGCCTGTGAGAGTCCAGATGTGGATTGTGGCACACTTCTTATTCCTCACGGGACAGGATGATTTACTCTCACACCCACACATTATGTCGTCCATTCTATGTATGCGGCAGCACATTGGCATAGAAACTTATGAATTGATAAACTTTGTCCAAAGATAGGAAGAACGTTCTTTTGGCACAATCAAAATGCAGATTGAGTAGTGACAATTGTTCTAACCTTCACTGCATTACAGCAACACCAATGTCTGTTATGTGTTGCTTTAATGCAGTGAAGGGTAGAACAATCTTCACTACTCAATCTGCATTTTACCTGTGATATTTTAATTTCCTTTTGGATAATATAGAGTTGATCTGTGATAACTATGTCCTGAATGTTTTACATTGAGATTGAGAGAGAGATTGAGAGAGAGAGAGAGCAAGCAAGCAAGCAAGCAAGAGAGCATTATATACAATCAGATAAGCTACCTAAGAGAACTGATTTTACTTCGCTGCTGCTATTTGAGATTGGTTTTGTTGATTAATACTTTTAACAATCTTGATTTTAGGGTTTTTAAGTATTCACAAAAAAATAAGAGAAAAAGTCTTTAGTTAAAGGAAATTTAAAATACGATTGAATCTTTTTTCAAATTTTTTTTTTTTTTTTTCAAATTTTTTTTTTTTTTCAAATTTTTTTTTCAAATTTTTTTTTTTTTTTTTTTTCAATTTTTTTTTTTTCTTTAAGCCCTAAGTGGAAATAAGTGTCCACTATGTTGTTGCCAGTGGATAATTGTGTTATCTCTCCCTATTTCACAAATCAACTCAATATTTTAAACATTCAAAATTATTTTTGGTTTTGACAGATAATCTAGCCAAATCCTTGTTCTCTCAGCCATCTAAAAGGATATGGACACACTTTGTATTTTCTCTTTTGTATCATATAATAGGTAGTTTGGATTTTAATCTATCAGTTGATAAGGTAAGTTGTATTGAATTAGGAGGTTTCATATTTCCTACCCACTATGTTTTTATTGTGCAGTGACTATCAAGAATAGTAGCAGGTGCAAAATCACAATGGATTGTATAATTCAGCATTAATGTATCACCCTACTCCATTTTTCTTTTTCTTTTTTACAGTTTACCTTTCTATAGTTTTTACTTCATTAATCCTATTATTTCAGTTGGGCTATCATGCCATGCTGGTCGTGAATACCAATCCTCTTGCCAAGAAGAACCTGTGCCAATCTCATCTCGTGTGTCACATGCAATTCCTGTACCCTGTGGCCAACTGCTGGTGGACGGCAAAGGAAACACAAGGAAGAAGCAACACCGGAGAGTGGCCCGTCACAAGTCCAATGATGTGAAAATGTCCCCTACCAACTGGAGTGTGGCTGGTACCTCACAGTGGCAATATCCAGAGGAACTGATGGTTACGGATATTAATGAACTGCGATGTCTTGATGAATTCATTTATAGAAAGGTGTGGAGATTTAGCCCTCCTCCATTAATAAACATTGAAAAAAATTTAATTTAAAAAAGAAAAAAAAATTATTTATTTAATTTTTGATGAATTTCAAATTATTGAAATCCCTACATTCAGCCTGGTTGTTCAAGGTTTGCATATATGGGTAATTCCATGTCAAATCATCCAGAAAAAAGTAAAATTGTCACCCACCCCCTTTAATTTTTCTAAAATTTTGTCCAATGTGATCAATACTGTACTTTAAACTTTTAAACCTCTGTAAATAATTTTAGTAGATAAACATGTTTTATTTGTATATTGTTATCACATCCAATTTTCAATTCCATAATGAAATGTGGTGCCGATATTGAACTTTGAATATTGTCAGAATTTTGCAGACAATATGATTGATACAAGGGAAATGTATTGTTTCTATATCATTTCAAATATATCTAGCCACCATCATCATCCTGATCATTTCTATTGCACTATCACAGTTATTTTTCTCCATATAGACCTTATTCAATGGCTGAACAGAAACAATTAAAATGGCAAAATTTTAACTGACATTGTAGCTTCGGTTCTGAGCGAAAACCAAACTATCTTTTTGGTACAGATAATGTTCAATATATGTAAAATAATAATAATAATAATAATAATAATAAAAGATTTTTTTTCATTGATGCAGTGCCACATTGGGATTTACCCACTTATTGATCTTGCTATGAACAAATCAGAAATCATTGATAACTTAAAAATGGTTAATTTTAACACTGTTTTGATAGTATTTTTGGATTCCTCGGGCCAAAATCTTTTATAAACCAATTTTTAGGAGTAGGGAAGCTCTTGAACTCATTTTACAGACAAAAATAGATTACAAAAAGTCGCTATTTTTTGTGCACCCTCCACCCCCAAATTTAGAGAGTCAAAAGTTGACATAACTGGGCCAATGTTTGAAATTGGAAGCTCAAATTTTGGGGATTGTCTTAATTTAACATAGTCAACACATGGAAAAAAAATTCAGAAAAATTGAAGGGGGTGGGTAACATGGCCTGGATGATTTGACATGGAATTACTCAGAATTTTGTGCATCATTGTTCTCTCACTACCATCACTATTTATTGGATATTAGACTTATTTGTCCATTGGTAGATTCTGCTGAGTGCTGGGATCAACTGGTTTTTTTCACCCTTTCTTCTTTATCAGAAATTATCTTAACATATGTGTTTTTTTTCTTGTTTTTATTTTTGTGATAACATATTTAGTACTTATAGACCAAAGTTTCATTAATTTTGATGTTACAACTTGAAATATAGAAATATTTCTCTGCCTTTTTTTCTTTTTGTTTAACTAAAAATTAGGCATGCTAATATTGGAACTTTTTCTTTTGTTGATTATCAAAGATTTCCTATAAATGCATATATTTCTTTATACAGCTGATGGACCTCAGCTTGCATTGTAGCCAAAGAGACACCATCTGTGATATAGTTTTTAAGAGATCCTTAAAAGAATTTCATCGTGACCTCACCGCCTCACTTTCAGTGGAAATGCAGGTAAGTTTAGTCTTTATTTCTTTATAGCACTCCATATGGTTTTAAGATGCTTGAAAAACAAAGAAATTAATTAAGATTTGAAATTAATCTTTCACAATATTTCTAATCTAATTTTGATTTTTTTTTTTTTTTTTTTTTTAAAGAAGAAGAAAAATGTTTATTATAGATCAATTGGTTTAATATTAAATCTTTTATGTTTGATAGACATATTAGGAACTTTATTGCTTATGAAATATAACCAAGAGTACTGTTATGATTTTTTTCTTTTACAGAATCATAGAAGCTTTAGCTGTTTCTTTGTATATAAATTTGGTATTTGAATATTCAAGATATTTGAATTGTTTGACCTTTTTTCTATTGTAGAAAGATGAAGTCACCACCAGATATCGATACAGGGACTTAATGAGTAATTTTGAACAAGTGTTGCAAGCTCAAGTCAAGAATGTGGGCACTAATGCTGCTTTTCCTGTGACGATGGGTGTGAATGCCTTCCGGGGTTTCCTGGATGAATTTATGAAAGAGAGTAAAGAAATTAAAAGAAAAGAGAAGAAAGAAAGGAAAGTAGAGGCAAAGACAGTAAAAAAAGAACGACAGAAAAAGGACATGCTGCTGGTAAGTCATTCTTTTTGTCTCTTGCAGTTCAAATGGTTCAATATGTAAGCAGGAGCCCTTAGATGCCTACTTACAACCTAGTATAAAGTTGTCAAACAAAATGGCATAACAGTTTCAAAATTTTAGATGCTTTAATTAAAAGAAAGAAAAAAACCCTTTTAGAAATTAACCAAACCTCTACTGAATTAGTCTTGACAATTGTGTTAATGGAAAACAGAATGGGCAAAAATTGATTCTCTCTTCATATGAATATGGAAATAGGATTTTAGTATTAACTTTATGTAAATAATTTTTCAATAAACAAAGGAAAAATCTATTTGCTTATTTACCAAACCTTTTCATTTCTTCCATTCTATTCCTTTTTCTTCTCTTTCTCTTACCTTCAGAAATCAAATTTGATTATTGTTCACTCCTTTTCACATCAGCGTTAGCTGATGGCCTTTCACTGAAGTCTGAGTGGCAACAAGTCTCTTCAGGTCTCCAGGACTCTTCTGAGTATTCTGGCAGATTGCAGCAGTGCAGTATTCTGGATGGTCTCAATTCTCCCTCTGATTTCCAGATTTTCCAAACTTGTTTCCAATCTTTTAGGGACCATTCCAAGTGCACCAACTACAATTGGTATCACTTTGACTTTCATTTTCCATAACTTTTTCAGTTCCCTGGTAAGGTCCAGGTATTTGTCCATTTTTTTCATTTTCCTTCAGCCTGTGATCTGCTGGAACTGCAAAATCCACCAGTTGACAAGTTCTTTCTTTTTTGTTAATCAACACTAGGTCTGGTCTTCTTGCTGGGATAAGGTGATCCGTTTTTATCTCAAAGTCCCAGAGAATTTTATGCATTTTGTTCTCAAGAACAGATTCTGGTTTATGCATATACCATTTTGTTGTATGGTCAAAATTTAATTTTTTGCATAATTCCCAGTGGATCACCTTTCCAACCCAGCCGTGCCTAGTTTTGTACTCCCGTTGTGCTAGTTTGCTACATTCGCATAGTACAGTCTCATCTGTCACCGCATAGTCTACATTTACTATTTTGTTGGGTCTTATCAATTTTTGCTTTTGATGTAGTTTGTCCTTATGACATTATTCTGTGCAGCAATTATTAATGATTCAGTTTCTCTTTTGAGGTTTCCTTTGCTTAACCATGTCCAGGTTTTTTCATATGCAACCTCTCCGATTTGTAGTTTGAAGTGTCCATATAATTGTTTTTCTTCCCATTTTTGTTTTCTAGTTTTTCTGTTTGTCCATATATCACATCTACTTTTGTTGGCTGCCATAAGTAATCTGTCTTTGATCTTTTTTGTGTAGTCTTCGAGTTGTTGGATTGTGGCCTCTACGCAGTCCTCTATGTTGGCAAGACCTCTTCCCCCTTCCTTTCTTGATACAAATAGTCTATCTCTATCATCTCTAGGGTGTAGAGCCTTGTGCATGGTCATTAATTTTCTAGTCCTTTGGTCAATCTGTCTGAGTTCTTCTTTTGTCCATTTTAAGAATGGTCCAGAGTATCTTATAATGGGGACAGACCAGGTATTAATTCCTTTGATCAGATTTCTGCTGTTGAGTTTGGTTTCTAGGAGTTCTCCTGGGGTATTCTTTTTTAACTTTTCCTTTCATTTCTGCTTGCTTGATATTGTCCACTTCTAAAATTCTTAAGTATTTGTAACTTTCATTTTCATCAAGTGATTTCATCAAGTGTCTTCATCAAGTGTCCTGATTTGGCAGTTGTATTTATTATTATTATTATTATTATTATTATTATTATTATTATTATTATTATTATTATTATTATTATTATTATCTATGTATTAATATTCGTTCCTTAAAAGTATGACCATTATCATCTTGCAACCCCCTCTGGTTAAAAAAATGACACCTTCCAAACTGTCCAACTTGAAATACAAAAATGTAAATCCTTATTATCTGGTGTTGCTTATCTGCCGATTTCTTATTTTTTATGAGTCATCACCTCAGCTAAATAATAGACCATCTGTTTTTATTATAAACTAAGAAAGGAAAAAAAAGGACATGCTACACAGACAAAATATGATAAGAGAGTAGGGGAAAGATAGACAGAGGGGATGAGCATGTGGAAGTGATAATGCTAATCTGTTTCAATTGAACATAATGAAAAAGAAAAAGAGTGAAAGTTAAATCAAGATTATTATACTTCTTACATATTGAACTATTTAGCAATAACTCTTAAGTAAACATATTAAACGTAATAATTAAATTATGATACTGTGGTATATCCACAGGTCCTGCTTAGTTATTATTATCACTACCACCACCACCACCACCTTCAGAAATCTAACTTGATTATTATTATTATTATTATTTATTTATTTATTTTACTTTCTTGTAGGATTATTTAGGGCATAAGTTTCTTACTGTACAATTCAACATCCCAACATTTTGTGAGCTTTGTTCTACCATCATTTGGATTATGGAAAAAGGTTTTGTATGTCAAGGTAAGAGATTTTTCTTTGTATTTTAAATTTTCTTGGAATAACAATGATTATCAGTTTGTTTTCAGTAAATTCTAAACTGCCCCCGCTCGCTTTCTCAGCTATTCTAAATTTTATTTTTATAGAAACTACTTTCAAATGTTTCTATTTTATAAATTCTAAACAATAATTTACTGATATTTTATTGTTGATTAATAAAACTTATAAAATTTGGAATATTTTGTATATTTTTTTTATATGTTTGATATTTATTTTCCAGTTTGTAAATATGCCTGTCATAAAAAATGTTGCTTACGATCAACAACTCCATGTAAGGGGATTCCTACCCCTCGCCTAACAGATGTAAGTTTCCTATTCATTCATTATATAGACTTATACTTTTTTGTACAACCCGTTTCTCTATGTAATATTTGTCAAAATGTTTTTCTTCCTGTTAAGATGTGAATTTAACACAAATAAGTATTGCAAATGTCATAAACATAAGTTTATGAGGTTTTTTTTATGAGAAGGTATTGAGATTGAAACTTAATTAAAAAAAAATTATTTTAAATTAATATGAAAACGTGTGCACAGATGAACAACGTCTTTAATAAATTGATATCTAAACAAATCAGTGCCAATTAGAAACAAATTATGAAACTAAAGTCTATACTTTTTAAATGAAATGTTTTTGTCAATGCAGCATTCTCTATACTCACCAGTCCCTCAGCTGCATGCAGCTTTTTCTTGTTTCCAAGAATAAATATTAATTTCAAGAGTAAAATTTGAATACGTGTAAGATATTAAAAGAAATATGAGTGAGCAGCTTCAAAAGAAGATTTCTAGAGGAGATTTGACTAATGGAAAACTGACTTGAATGCTAAGAGAACTATTTTAAGAAAATTAATGTTTCATTAAATTTTCATTTTGTCTTTGTAAATACAGTTTCAGTATACTTTTTGAACATGCCACATATTTTAATAGTTATATCAAATAATAATTGTGAAAAAGAAATGATGATTATTTCAAATATTATCATCAGGTCATTGCATATTAACACCAAACAGTATTTATGATAACTGAATAGATAGTGATGAAAACAGTTTTCAAATCAATTTTATTTTCCTTTTCTGGTTTATAATTTTCTCCGATAATGTGCACAAAATAATCTTATTTTAAGAATATGAATATCCTCTTTTTAGATAATATTCTGTAAAAGTCTTCAAAATTTTATTAAAAAATGTGTTAAAATTTTCTTGGTTTTTAGTATAACATATTTTGAAGATTTTTAATATTATCTTGTAATTCTTTTTCCTAGGGTTCAACTGGTACACAGATATTTGGCTATCCTCTTGAATCTCTGATTAGTGAAGAAGAAAAAGTGCCTTTGGTAGCCGAGAAATTAATATCAGCCATTGAATTGCATGGCCTGTACACTGTGGGACTCTATCGAAAGTGTGGGGCTGCTGCTAAAGTGAAGCAGCTCAAGAGTGCAATTGATGAAGAAGGTGAATCTCTCTCTCTCTCTCTCTCTCTCTCTCTCTCTCTCTCTCTCTCTCTCTCTCTGTTTGACAATTTCTTATTGTCAAAGAACTCTAATACCTCTCCAATCCAATATTTTTTTTTGATTTGTTTTTAAATAAATCTTAATTTAAATATGAAAAGATACCATTGTCAAACTTACAGTTAAACAAAGCATTCAGATTACTTTGTCATCAAAAGATTTTTATTTTTCTTATATCTTATTATAATGGAGATTGTGTGTTTTTCTGTATGTAACCGAAACTATATTACTACTCAAGTCACAATTCCCTTAGTTATTTACGTCACATTCTCCATTATTCTATTTCTATTTAAACCTCAATTAATAATAAAACTGTTTGACATTATTAATACTATTGGCCTTACCTAAATACTAATAACATGCAATTGTATTTATATATACAACAAAATACCAGTTTTCAGTGTAAACGTAAAGCTAATTTGCATATTGATATTAAAAAAACTGATTTTAATAAAAATGTGCTTGGTATTATTGATTTCTAATTGTTTGGTTTTATCTTAATGAATATGAGTAAAAATCTCTTCAATGAATCTTAAATAAAATTCATTAACAAGAAGAAATAACTGTAATTTTATTCTTTACTTCCTATTTTAACTAAATAGTTAAATTAGGAAAATTTAGCATTGAAAAACGAAAGTGATGAAAGAGTAAGTTTCAGTTGTTCTATTTTCCGATTATACCCCCTCCGTTTCAAATCTTTTTATCTGAATTCTTAATTAGTTTCATTAGCCTTTCTGATTTAATCTAATATTTTATCACATTTAAACTTAAATACTTGCACCCGGAGGGTGCATATATTTGCTAGTCTATATAATGGAGATTCAATCTCTTTTTGTCTGTAACCAAAACTATGTCTCTGCTTACATCACAGTAACTTTAGGAATTAAGCAAGTTTAGCAATGACTATTTAATTTATAGTCAGTATCAAGTATTACATAAAAACATGAAAAACTGAATTATATATAAACTCAGGACTGAGAATGCACAAAAGATGGTCAATATGTTATTTAAAACCAGTTTCAATAAATACATGTCCGATATTATTGATTCATATATAGTTTTTTTCATTTTGATATATATTTAAATTTATCTAACATTTAGAGTTTTATGAAAAAAATATTTACAAACAATAAATTTTCATATATTCTCCTTTGACATTAAATTTGAAAAGGTTTGTGTATTTAACTGTATCCTGCGCATGCCCGAAACTAAGGTTTGTTTATATTTTGTTATGAAAAAAAAACAAAACCTTTGGATGTCGATAAAATCAAGATAAAATTTAACAAAAGTATATCTTTTTATACACTAAAATTAAAATATTCATTCATTGTGATAAAATTTGTTTTTAATAAAATTTTGTAGAATTATATAAAAATTGGTGTATTTATAAAACAAAAAAACAAAATTGTTGTCCGTGAGATGTCAAAACGTTCAATTCAATGTGTAAAATTACCTCCCTCCCTATATTTAACATAATGAAACTTAAATGTTAATATTATCGTCAAATTTTTTGGACCATTCAAAAAAAAAGAAACATTTTTTTTTTTTTAAACTGATGATTTAAAAAAAATTTTTCAGCCTATGAAAATAATGAATGAAAACAATGTTTACATATTCGCACCATTGAATTTTAACGTGGTCAAACTACAGACTTAAAAAAAATTCAATTAAGAATCAAATTTTTCATGAAAATTTCGATACTTATTCACCTTTCTTAGATAAATTTCCATTTAAAATAGTTTTTTTCTAATATAGGGGAAATATTTAAATTATTTAACTTTATGAAATCCGAAACAAAATATATTTTACTCGTACGATTTTAAAATTTTTCTATAAAGATAAGTCAGAATAATCAAATCAGAAATTTTTAGAAACGTTTTGGAGGTCCCTATAGTCATAAAACAAAACAAATATCTTAGTGGAGTGAATATGATGCTTTTTAAAGCAAGTAATTCATTTTTTTTTTATTAAACGTTTTATTTTATTTATTTAATGCCCCACCACCAGGCAATATCTTTTAAAAATGTATTCCTACACCGCCTGGAGGGTGTTTATTTTTTTTATTTTTTTACTAGTTAAAATATAATTATTCATTTTATTTGCTAATCTGAACAATTTTTTGTTTTTTATCCTTTGCATAAAGTAGAAAGAGTTTATATTTTGTTTCCTTTTGAAAATCCTTTTTTAAAGTTGGGTAAAATATTTTCATTATGCTAATGAGAAATTACGTACACCACTAAACAACATCACATCCAAATTACTCCAAACTGTTTCACTTATTCAATGTAAATATTTTCATTATGCTAATGAGAAATTACTTACATTGAATAAGTGAAACAGTTTGGAGTAATTTGGATGTGATGTTGTTTAGTGGTGTTCAGAATATTTTACAATCAAGTGTATTCTAAGTTGAATGCATTGGATAAACTTTTATTCCGTTTATTATTGTGTTGTTCACTTTGGATATTTTGCACACTTGCAAAATGCAAAATATGACACAATGATTTTACATTGTTTTAGGAAAACATTCCTGGGTTCTTCAGTCTTTGCTGAAAACATTCAAGGTGTTTTCATAACTCTACCTTGCTTATAGTAATGGGAATTTATCTTCTGGTGGCTACTTTTTTAATTTTCTGATCACCTACCAGAATGAAAAAATGAATTGCATTTTTAATTAATTTTTTTTCCTCCTCAGGTCCAGTTAATGTTGATTTAGATGAGTATCCTATTCATGTACTCACAACAACATTAAAGTGTTTCTTCAGAGAACTTCCAGAGCCTCTGCTCACCTATGACCTCTATGATGATTTCATTCAAGCTTCAGGTAAGCTCTTTAGATTTTATTTATTTATTCATTCTTAATAAAGACTAGTAGCACTAATCTGTCAATGTACACCTATTCAATTAAAGGGTGCAGAGTGACGTCAGTTATGTTTTAGCTGGTTCCTTGGGGATTTCAGAACTTTCAACATAATACCCCCCCCCCCGCACCAGCTGCCCCCACTAAGGATGAACATGCCCCAGTGTGCCACCAATTTGTCCAATGATAGTAACTAGATGTAGCTTATATGGAGCATTTACAAGTCTTTTTAATTGAACTACATTTATTTCATGTTGTCTTCCTTGTGAATATCAACTCACATCAGAAAAGAATAACCTGGATCAGATTTTGGTTTTATTTTAGCTGAAAAGTGAGCACACACACACACACACACACACACACACACACATATTGTCTGAGTACAGCTTCAATATTTCTGTTGCGTAGTATTAGAAATTTATCAAAGAGTACTTTATACTTTATAAAAAAAGTAGTTATAAAAATTGTGAAAAAATTATGGGTCATAATTTTTTCACAATTATGTATATGTATACATACAATTAATAGGCATCTGTTATCACTGGTTTAAAGGAGCATATTAGCTGCTTATCCACAAGACAAGCGCCCTATATATATATATATATATATATATCTAATATATAAAACAGATTTTGGTATGTACGTGTCGACGTATAACAAAAAAACGGGAGGTCACTCAGATTCAAAATCTTGCATACACATTGATATCGTTCTAACTAAGAAAAATTCCAAATTTGGTTATTGATTTTTACTGATTAAGGGATTTAATCGATTAATTAATCCAAAATCACCCAATTTGCGGAACTGTCCGTATATCAGCCCCTCCTGATAATAAAATATTGTCTCTGCCTGCTTATTGTTAAAGCGATAACAGCAGCGAAGTTTTGATTTTAATGAATTAATTTTGCAGTCTAAGCCGTTCAGCTCCGAATTTATGGCCTATTTATGGTCCAGTCTTTAATAATTTTTATATCGCTAGAAAGATAAGAAAATACTCTTTCAAAATATGTAATTTGTGTGAGTTTTTATTAATTGAATCATTTTTTACAGCGAGTTAAAAAATTAAAAAATGGCTTCGGATAGCCACGCTGCCTATGATTATTGCGATACAAGCAGTGCAGTCTATAACAGTCAGATCGGAATCTCTTACCTATTTAGGATTTTAATCTTTAAAATATTTATATCTTTAGTAATAAGATGAAATAGTCTTTCTGAATATGTAATTTGTATGTGTTTTTATAGATTAAATTATTTTTTACAGCGAGTTTGTCCATATTCTTAAATTGTACAGTACACTCATTTTAATTTTAATTTTTGTAATGCATAAAAATTGTAGAAAATCAAAATGTACGCTTTACGGTTACATTATTTAAAAAATAATTTAATCGTAAATAACAGTATCATGAAAATCAGTTTATGTCGTAAGTACGGTTACATATTTGTATAAATTAAACTAAGATTTTCATTCGAATAAAATGACTTTTAATTATTTAATTTATTTATTAATTTTTATTGTTAGTTTTAAAGGGTTAAAAATAACAATAAGATTGACAAATTTCCTTAGAAACTGTTTTTCTTTTGGTTCGTTAACTAATTATTTTCTCAAACCACGATAAACAAAAACAAAGGTTACTAATACGGACACAATCCGGTGTTTTATCTTTAGTCGAAGGCCCGACTGGAGATAAGTAGTCAATTATTTGTAAGACGAAATTTATTTCAAGTTTATCCGACAATATCCAGTTATTGGAACATTTCAAAAAATTTTTATATGTAAGTACGAAAAATTGAAAGCGCTTTGTTTATCAAAATGACATGATTCGTTAGTAAATTACCCGAAAAGTTGATAAAACAAAACAAAACAACTAACAACCAACATTTAAATTATTATTCAAAATACAATTTAAAATATTCCTCATAATTTGCCTTACAAATTAAATTTTAAGTTTTATGATTTTACTCTTTATTGTGAAGTCAATAAACATCGCTGAGTTTATAGTGCAACTTTTCAGTTCTGAAAAATTGGCATGTTTAACTAGAGATTTCATAGGTGACATTTGAACTTTTATGAAAATTAATGTTTTGTAATTAATACAAATTTTGTAATAAAACTTAATTTTAACTAGGGGGGGTAGGGGTTAGGGTTAGGGGGGTTAGTTTAATGGGAAAATAAATAAATAATTTGGGTTCCGTTCAAGCGGTTCCGATATGGGGGATCAATTTACTATAAACTTATACGAGGAAATGAGCACCCGTGAATACTCAAATAATAAAGAACTTTTAAGAATTTTTTTTTCAATCTGATAGATTGGTGTGTAATCGATAATAATCAACTGAAGGAAAAAAAATAGATGGGGGGGGGGGGCAGTCCAGATAATCAGGTCCACCAAAACGTTTTTAAACAATGTTTTTAAAATACTAGGTACCACCAATTTTACCCTGTGAAATTTAAACCCCCCCCTATATTTAACACTATGAAACTTGCAGAAAAATTAATATTTTCTTGAAAAATTTTTTTCCATTTGAAAGAAAAAACATTAAATAAACTCCTGATGATTTTTTAACTTTTTTTCAGCTTACAGAAATAATGAAAATTATGATTGAAAAACGACGTTTTCATTTTTGCACTGTTAAATCAACTGAAAATTAACGTAGCTAAAAACAAGTTACAATAAGAGTTTTTTAAATTCTATGAAAAATCAATTAATTATAAATAATAACAAAATATTTCCGTTTTATTCAAGATGGCCTAAACTGATCAATTGGTGGTCCCTATAATACTATCTTAGGTTTTAGCAAAAATAGATATTGCAATACGAAGAATTTAAATTTTCGATTCTCAGCTTCTTTTTAAACTCAACATGCAATTAAGAACTAAATGTGAATTGTTGTCATGTACAAAAAATTTAAAACAATAACAAACAAATATACAAACGAATACTTTCAATTTGTTGTATAATAATATGAAATAATTTTAAACTATAAAACAGAAAATACAAATCCTGAAATATACAAATTCTAAATGATTTTAGTTTCAAGAATTATTTTCCTCTTACCCCCTCTCTAACTACTGTCTTCCACTTTCTCTCTCACTCCCTGGTGATCCAAATTTCATTTTAGTTCGGTCATGGACCGGGTACTTTAGCTAGTATATATATATATATATATATATATATGAATTTCCTGTGCTAATCTCTTAATAATCAATTCATGTGATCAGGCTGTGGATAAAACATATATATGATATATGTATAATAATAATAATAATAAAAAAAAAGGAAATTCACAGTATTAACCTACCTTTTACCTTAACCCCTAAAAACAAATCAGCAGAATCTATAATTATAGTTCTTGATAGATATACGTTTTATTCTAACCTTATAAAATCCAACACACATACACTGGATATACATTGATATGAGCAAGGCAAATAAGAAATTTAAAAATAAAAAAAATAAAATAAGATAAACATAATATTAAAAAGCAAAACAAAATAGAATCTAGCAGGCTCTATAATTACAATTTTTAATAAAATTAATTTCATTCTAAGCTCTTAAATCAAACACACACACACACACACACACACACACACACACACACACATTAATGTATATGAACAAGGCACACACGCAAACAGAACACACACACACACATGGTGCTAGGACTTAATAACAAATACACCGCGCACACACACACACAACAGGACAACAGGTGATTTTGATAGACAGTAAATTTACACACCCGCACCCATAAACAATCAAACGATATCTGGAATGTTAATCTCAGACACATATTAATAAAAAAGAGATCAGATGGTCCTGTTAGTAAACAAAAAAAAAAACGCTTAGAGGGCAAGCCAAATCTGGAATAATAATTAACAAAAAAAAAAAAGCAAATTAAAGAAACATAAACGCGGACACACACACACACACACACACACACACACATAAACAAGCACCCCCCCACACACACACACACAGAATTTGGAAGACATGAGACAGAACAAATGAACAGCCACTAGCAACAACTTCAGTTCTAGTAATCTTCTGTAGATGGGATTTTTATCCCGAAATATTAAGAATTGAGAATAGATCACAGGTTAACAAACAACACTACAGTTACCTTCTTTTTTCTTTACACTTGCATTGTGATAGCCTTCAAAACCAACCAGCAAACCAATATAAACACAATGCTTCAAGCAAATTACAAAACCCTTTTTTATATATATATATATATATACACACACACACACACACATTCTATTTTTGTCTCCCCCCCCCCCATTTTTGTCTTCAGTGTCTATTGTTTTGTAGATTATTAAATTAATTCTGATGAAGACTTTTAATAGATAAAGACGAAATATTAATCAATTGTTTGTGTTGGTTTCTCTACTTTTCCATTTATATTTTTCACATGTGTGTGTGTATTATATATGTGTGTGTGTGTGTATATATATATATATATATAATATATATTATATATATATATATACACACACCTCCACACCCAAAGACAAACAACAATATCAATTATCACTGGCACCCACCAGCTGTGAATTGAATAAGTACTCCCAAACCAACAAACACAGAAGTAAACAAATAAGCCAACAAAGCAAAACAGGTGACTCCATGAAATGAAATGAATGGGACCTACCTCACCCCAAAGATAGGCAAAGAGGTGATCTAAAGCTCACATACATGGGAAAGACCAACACACACACACACACACACAACACACACACACACACACACACACATGTAGTAAATGGGTGAGTCTATTGCTCGTAAAATATGAGCGTAGGATACTACAACACACACACACACACACACACACACACACACACACACACACAGAAGAAGAATTTGGAAGATTAAGACACTGTTAAACATAGACACACACAATTACAAACTACAAGAGAATAGCTTGATACAGGCAGCAATCAACATCTCTCTAGAAAGCTCTGAGATTTTAGAAATCTTCAGATGAAGGAATTTTTATCCCGAAATATGAAGAAAATAAATCAAAGGTTAATTTCTAGTTACCTCATTTTTCTTTACACTTGCAATGTATATTACAACGTAAACTGAGGAGGATGAAAAATGAGTAGTGGTCAAAGATTTTCTCTGAAATTCAGAGTGCCTTTAATAAAAAGGACCTAAAATTGTTCTATGGAGTCATGCGTAAAGAGTTTGGTCCACTAACTTCTTCCGTTGCTCCTCTAAGGTCAAGGGACAACACCCCCTTGATCAAAGAACCCGAAAAAATCCTTCAGCGATGGCAACAGCACTTCACAGATTTATTTAATAATCCTTCAGTAGTCAATGCTGATGTTCTGCAGAGTCTTACTCAATACGAAACAAAATATGAGATGGACCAATTACCAACTTTTGCAGAAATGGTAATGAAACAAATTAAAACTGGTAGGGCACCAGGTTTAGATGGGCTCCCAGTGGAACTGTTGAAAGTAAAAAGTGTAAATATTAAACATGCTCTGTTTGATCTCATAACTCTGAATGATGAAATGGATCTCGTCTACCAAATGAATGGATTGATGGTGCTTTGGTGTGCTTGTACAAGGGCAAAAGAGAAAAAGGAAGTTCAATCCTATCACCACAGTCACAGGAGATAATTTTCATGTTGGTTTTAATTCCTTAATCTCTGTATGTAGAACCAAAACGTTCTTTTATGCTTTCACTTCTTAATTATCTTTCTGCCATTTTAGACTTGGCTACTACTTTAGGGAACTACTTCATATTGATTGTATGACTCTGGCTATATCAGTTCTGGCTTCCTCATCTCTGAACAGATATAAATGACTATTTGCAATTTACAATCCTCTGGTACAAAATAGCATTAAAAATCTGGACATAATTGCATAATTTTCACTTCAAATACATAATAAAAAGATAATAATTGGTTAAATCATTAAAATGAATATATTTTCATATTCTGACCCAGAAAACCTAGAATTAGAATTATTACACCACTGTAATTCATTAAATCTTTAATTTTCTTTGAAAAAAATAGTGAAAATCGTCACGGAACCAACCTAAAATGATGTCATATCCACAAAAAAAAAAAAATCACCAGAATTGTAATCAGCAGCAAAAAGGGTCATAAAAAAAAACTAGTCACAGAAATTCAGCCTTTATTTGCCCCCCTCACCCCTAATATTAGGGTAGGTCGATTTTTAAACCACATCTACCTCTAATTGGAAAAAGTTGCTAATTAACATAAAGAATAACTGTACAGAATATTTTTCTCTAAAAGTTTACCAATTCTTGTGCAAATGCATAATAATATATCAAAGGATAACTTAGAAAAAATACATTAAAAAAATGCAAACATCATAGAATCTCTTAAACACATCAAAACAAAAAACTTTTGATCCCTCGTCACAATTGTAAAAAAAACCCCAAAAAACAGACACCAACAACTGTCTGGCGCCTTTCTCCACCCCAGATTTTCAATTACCTTGACTGCACCACTTTGAACTCACTGTTGACACTTCCTCCTCCTCTCTTCTATTTTTCTCACACCTTTCAACACATCTGCCCTCTCCCTCCTCTTCTCCCCCTCCTTCTCAACATATAAACAGACTGAAGTTTCATTGTCTCAAATAAATTTTCTAATGAAGCTTTGTGTACATAACGAGGTGAAACATCAATTTAATTAAGTTGTTTGTGCTTTATCCATTTTCCTCGATTTTTGATCACACACACACACACACACACACACACACATATATATATATATATATATATATATATATATATATATATACTTGTGCACCTTTGTTGCACAATGGTGATGACCTCACATAATATTCTGTGCTGTTCTGTTGAAAGGTACGAGCTAGAAACAGTTTCACAAGTAGAAGTAAAACACAACAGAGATATGATGACAGGACGCTAATGGATGTGGAAGGTGTGACACTTTGTGCAGTTAGTGGTTGAACAGAGGGCACTTGAATTTATGTCATCAGCTGGCAAGAAAGTTCTCTTAACTTTAAGTCGACTGCTGGAATTGTGGGTCTTGCTTATTTGCTATCTATCACTGGAACAACACTTTCACCCCAACTGCTGGTCTAAATCTGATCTTTGGGGCTAGAGCCCGCTGAATATATCCAGAATTCTTCCCCACATCTTGCTCCTAATTTGACCACCCAGAAATTGGCCACAACTTTTCCCAGGCAGACTAATGTCTCCAATTTTTTCCTAGAATTGCAAACATTAATATTTTCCCTGTCTGGTAGTAACATATTTTCTATTAACTTTTTGGGACCCATTTTCTCTTAAAACTAGTCACTTCAAGATATTTATCTTTAAGAGGTTTCAATTCAAGGTTGTACATTTTTTCATGGCTTTCCTGAACTTCTATTGTCTGGTGTGATCCTCTGTTCTTTTATGGACACACACCCACACATATACATATACATATGCGTGGAGCTAATATATTCTATTTACTTTTTTTTTCTTTTTTTTTCTTTTTTTTTTCCTGACTGTATCTTCACTCCACCATTGTGTCACAGAGTATTAAATGAACAAAATTGTATTTATTAATCTTTATTTCCTGGGTTTTTTTTATTTTAATTTTTTTAATTTTTACCAACAGAAATCAAAGAGACTGTGGAAGCTATCCAAGCATTATATGCAGTCACTGAACGTCTTCCTAAATCCAATTATCATCTCTTTGAACGTCTCATTTTTCATCTTGCCAGGTAAGGGGAGAATGAAAAATATTTTTGAACATTCCGCATTGTCTTATCATCATATTTCAATTTATTTCTCTTTAGTTGTATGTTGTTTAATCCTCAATTAGTTTGAGTAATTTATGATTATTTGTCAGTCTAATCATATAAATACAATATCAATATTTTGAATATTTTATAATTTACACAGTATAGCTGATGTGTTTATTAATTTATTGAGAGAAGCTTATTAAACTTAGATTTATAACTTAGATGATGTCTTCATGGCCTGCCACTATTTCTAGGCTCCAATGAAAAAGATTTTAATTTAGTTGAAATTTTAATGTGTTGCTTTCAGTAGTCATCTCTTGTTTACCATTTTGTTTAATTAGAAATATGTGACCAAAGTAACATTTACTTCTTTGCAGACATCTTACTGCTGTGTATTGAGAATAAGTTAAGCATTTTTTTTCCATCCTGAAACAAAGAACAACAACAATAATAATAATAATAATTTAAAAAAAATCATTGTTAAGATCTGTTTTCTGATGACTTTGATTTCAATTTGACAGAGTGGCACAACATGAAGAAAGCAACAAGATGTCATCCAGTGGACTTGCTATTATATTTGTACCTTGTCTTTTACGAACCAACAAAAAGATGCAAGCCCAAGAGTCTCTGCAACAAGTGCCCAAACAATCGCAGTAAGTTATGCATCTCTCTCATAAAGCTTTTGTGTCTGTTGCTTTGTTTAGGTCTGGGTTCTACATAAAATTTTGTTGCCAAAACAACCGCTTATCATCTCAAAAAGTTTGTATAACTTGGTATATAACTTGACAAAAGTAGTGATTTTTTTTTTTTTTTTTTTTTTTTTTTTCAAATGAGGTTAGCTAATTTGCATATTTTGTTTTTAAATTATTAAAAGAATAAGGATTGAAAATTAATAACTCTTTTATTATTCATTTTCAATCCTAACCGATTCTTTTGCTGATAGTTTCATAATTATTCTCAATTGTGATGGTAATGTTATCAACCATAACCCTCTTGCAAACCAACAATGTTAGCCTTGTTGTAAATTGAGCCATCCACTTAAAAAGTTAAATAAATATTTCTCACCAAATATATTATAAATATTAGTTATTTCACAAAATTGAATCTTGAATTATTCCATTTAAGTTTTGTAAATTTCATATATATATATATATATATATATATATATATATATATATATATATATATATACCATAGTTCACTCAATTTATAACACTTTTTTATAATAGAATAGTGTTAGATGAAAATAAAAAATAAATAAAAGAATTTAATTTTCCTTGATTTCCTGTATTGTTAGTTAAATCTGCTGTTTGTCATTGGGTTAGACAATACTGATAATCTATATTTCTGGAAGTTTTGAATGGACTAGCTTTTCTGTTATTACAAAGACATACGTGGAAATATTTAATGTCCACTTTTTTTTAGTGGCACAGACAAAATTAATTCATAATGGAACCTTTCATCATAAATCTAATCTAATCACTGACCTGGGATAGTTGGTTGGTTGGGTTATTTTATTTTGTTTTATTCATTCTTTTTCTCTGAATGTTTGAGATAAGGCTTGATGATTAGTATTATCTGTGTTATTCGGACTATTGTCCTCATCTTCATTGTTATCTGTACAACGTTTCGGCCGATGTGCCCTCCAGCCTTCTTCAGGTATTTCTTGTTGGACTTGGGAACCTTCTTGTCGCAAACATTGTACAGTTAAAAATGAAGATGAAGACAATAGTCCGAATAACGCAGATAATACTTATTTATTCTTGTTGGGTATTCATTTTTTTTTTTTTTAACACATTTTTTAATACTCGTTTTTTAAAAATCTATTCAACCCATAGATGGGTACTACCAATCTGGGTCAGGGTGGACCTGAGAGTAATGGCGATAAAGGGGTATTCCACATTCCCCAGAGTACCAGAACTGGAACTTCACCACTAGATGCAGTTTAATGTCATACTCTGGATACTAAGACCCTCAGCCACCGCATTCTAGCACATATATGATAAAAAGGGTTGGGGTTTTGCCATAAGGGCAATAGGGTTGGGAGAATCATATAGGTACTAGGGCTTGACATGACCAGCTGATTGATCAGAGGGGCTCTCTCTCTGAACACCTTGTCTAGCCTAAACAAGGGCTAAAGTGGAGTGTTTCCTGTCATGAACAGCTCAGCCACCAGGATTCCGTCCTTAAGCATCACAGGTCGCCACCCTCGGCCAACAGGTGGCCCATTAGGGAGATTTTACCCTCCTGAAAAGGTGCAGTTGGTGTATTCTACAGACTCAGCCGATAGGGCAGCTGGGATAGTTGTAAAATAAAGTTATGAATTAAGTAAATGGCCTTTATGCTCCCTGAATTTTCTCTATGCAGTAAAACAGATCCAATACCAACCTGGCTCGCGTCAGCCACTTGAATTAATTCTGCTTTTGTGTCAAAATGTGTAAAGAATAGTTCTGATGTCAAAACTTCTTTTATCTTTTGAAATGCATCCTGGCACTTTTCAGACCATTTTGCCTAAGCCATTTATTTTATTACCCACTTATTATTGTACCCATTTCTTAAGGCAAGATACTTTATAAAGTTTGGCTTTTCAACTGTCCAGCATCCATTTCCTTGGTTACCAGAAACTTTTAAAATTAAAATACAGAATTGATTTTTGAAAAATATTGATGTGATTGAAGAAAAATTCTCTAATATAATTTTTATTCTTTTTACTAAAGAAAATCCTCTTTTAAAGGATCTTTTTTTTTATTCATAAACTCTTAGGAAAAAGTTCTAATAAATTGAAAATCTATTTTTCCTTTTTGTTATAGAAATACTTTTCTGTCTGAAAATTATTTTCATTAAAATAAAAATAGCACAAACCTTACAATTGAAAATAAAATATGGCAGGGGCCTGTTATGAAAAAAATGTTAACAATCTCTTGCATAATTTTTTATGTCCTTGAAATGAATTAAATATATTGCTTTCCTTCTTTTAGTTTCCACCTGATTGTTTTCATTAATCAAGGTTTATTAATGTAAAATGTGTAAAGTTGATATGTATCAATTAATTTCTCAGAATTTTGACATTTTTCTTTTTACAAGAAAGTGAAAGATCAAATTTTTCTTTTTACAATAAAGTGAGTTTTGAATCAATCAAATGACAATTCTAACAGCTTAATCTTTAGGGATATTATAATAACTTAAAAGTGCTAGGTTTTCAAAAACAAACTTTTAGGATTTACATTATTTTAATTACTGGAAGTTTAACTGTATCACAGTTGAAAAAAATGAACAGTCAGATGACCTGTCTGTGATATAATAGGTGAAGAGGTTATATAGCTGTGGAAGCCATGGAACACAGACAAGGATATATAATTTCACTTCAGGAAAGATTGTTCAGACAATCTCAGGTGGCAACTACTCTATGTATACAAAGCCCTAGCTATTATTAATGCCTGATGTAGAGTCTACTCTTTGGCATATCACCTGGTGGAAATCCATAATAGCCAGAGATTTGACTAGTGCTTTCTATCAAATCCCCCTCTCTAGATCTTCAATGAAGTATTGCAACATTGCTACCCCGTTCAAGGGTGTCAGGGTATATACAAGATGTGCAAGGAGTATGCCAATCTCAGAGACTGCCCTGGAGGAGTTGATTTCACGCATTTTAGGAGACCTAATTCAAGAAATCCTTCACCAAGAACCTACAGGGGGTCCAATATCTTTGCTGACAGCTGGTGATAATGTTAGCTGAGTAAATTCTTGCATGCGCAAAAGTGGCCTGTCATCCAGAGAAATGTGCTTCCGAAGAGAACAGTTTATCAACTTAATGATCTCTGTTAATATTCAACCAGCGTGAGTCCTGCAGGAGGAATCACCCTCACAGCAAAAGACAAAGGCACCAAAGGTTAAGCTTGTGTTCAAACCTAGTTTGGGTGGGGGATTTCATATACCTCTTTGTAGGGTACAAACATAACCTGCGAGATTGGTACATAGTCACTAAGATCAACAAACCAGAATAGTGTAAAATACATAAGTTTATTGGTACACAACTGAGACATGTAGCGTACCACATCAGACGTTCTGAATGCTATAAAGTGCCGGACTATTTCAGCCATACCACATTTATTCCAGTTGAGCAACACGGTAATGATAGCTCTGATGACGAAATAGAGTATCCTCCTGTAGCCCCAAAAAGTCCTTACACCTCCACAGACACCTGTAGAAATAGCCGACTTGCTATGAGATTCTGATAGCAAGATAGATGAAGAGGCTGAGACATCACACTCTCATAGTTTGGTGGGTATGATGAATGACCCTCCCCAAGGCTTATAATGGCCTGAGAGAACTAGAAGTCTGCCAAAACATCTGGATGATCACAATCTGTAGCCCTAAAAGGCAGTAAAGAATAGTTGGGTGTACTACTTAAAAAAAAAACAAAAAAAACAAATCTAATAACTAGAAGAAAGTCTGAAAGAAGGCCACAAGAATAGCAATCCTAGTAAATAAAAGATGTAAAGGGTGGCTTTAAAAAAAGAAAATAAAGGTGGGTTTTTAAAAAAATGGAGGGATAAAGAAAAACAAACCTGTACAACGGAAATAAATTAACAAAAGTCGGTTTGAAGTAAAACCACTAGAAAAAGAAATTTAAAATGTAGTGGAAGAAAAAGAAATGCCAATGGGTAATTGGCATAAGTGGCTTCCTTAAGCTTTAAACCAACAGGTGACCCCCCTCACCCCCCATTCATCTTCTATTATTCCATTTTGCTAGCAGTACAAAGATTGTTTTGCGTTTGGCTCAATAGTTTTCCCTTTTTTTTTTTCTTGCTTGGTTTTTCTCAGACAAGATTTGTACCAGGAATCTCTAAAATTGCTGATTGTCATCAATGGATTAAGACGGATGATGCAAGGAGCATCAACAAATGACAAGAATGATAACCAACAAAGGGGAACTTTTTATCAAATCACCTCCCAATTCAATCTTGAAACAGTCAATGTACATTGTATTTCATGGTGTTTTTCTAGTTGTCAACCAATAAGTCTACTATTATTGACACTATAACATCAGTTACTGTACCTTTTGTTCATGTGTTGGAAGAAACTGCATCAAGCTATGGACTCGGCTTATCAGCAGGGTGTTGTGCTAGCTGACCGAGGCTTTGTAATGGTATGGCATATGTTCTGTTGGAATTCATAAGAACCATTAGTAAAACTTGTCTTGACTGGTATTATTTTTTACAGAAATCTAAGAAAAGATTAAAAAACAAAAATTAACAGAAATTTTAGGTTCTCCTCACATTTCTATTTAAGTTTTAGAACAAGCAGGTGATTAATTTTTTAAAAACAGTTTCTTAGAGAATAGATAGATTTCTTAAAGAATAATATGAGTAAAACTTTGTTTAGAACTTTCAATTTTCAAAAAAATGTTTGCCAATTTAGATTGTTTTAAATTTCAAAAGATTCAGAGAATGAATAGCAGAGAAATTAGATTTATAAACAGATACATATGTAAATAATCAAGTCATTTTTATGGTGCTTGGATAATTGTGTGTGTGTGTGTGCGTGTATTTTGAGAATTTATCAAATGTTAGTGATTTGATAAATGCATTGTTATATTTTTTGTTTTATCTTTTCCAACTTCCATTTGATTCTGTTAGAATAATTTTCTTATAATCCTTATCTTCATCAAATATTAATCCTGCAAATTAAACATTTTAAAGCAGTGTGATAATACCTTGGTCTGCACTTGTGCACCTTCGTTGCAATGTTCTGAGCTGGACAATTTGAGGGGTATGAACTAGAGACAGGTTCACAAGGATAAAAAAATAACACAAATTTGATAACAGAATGCTAATGGAGGAGGAAGGACACTTTGTGCAGTTTGTGGTGGGGTAGAGGACACTTAGGTCTATGTTGTCAGCTGGCAAGAAAGTTGTCTTAACTATAAGTCGATTGCTGGCTTCACTGAATTGGGTCCCTGCCTATTTTCTATCTACTGCTACTGAGACGACATTATCACCCCGACTGCCGGTCTGAAACTGCCGATGTGGCTTGAGCTTGCTGAATATATACAAATTCCACCCCTATACATCCCCATGGATTCGACCACCCAGAACCGGGTACTTTTCTTTTCTTTTCAGACTTTGTGTCTGTGATTTCTCCTAAACTATAGTCATTATTTTTTTTTTATCAGACTCAATGTTCCCACTTTTTCAAGATCCATTTTCTCTTAAAACCAGCAACCTAAAGATATCTAACTTCATGGTGGCCATATAATTCTCTTAAACTTTACTGACTGATCCTTTGTCTCCTCAAAGGACAAGCACCCACCCATATACATATGCCTGGACTTATTTTTTTTCTGACCATATTCTCACTTAACCAGTGTGTCATAGCAGTATCAATATATATTAATATTTATGTATTATGCAGTTTCACATGAATATTGTTTGGCATTAAGTGTCATTTCTTATCAAATTTTCTTCCCCTTCCTTTTTCACTTTCATTTTAACAGCATCATTGGTTCAAAATTTGACAGTCTTTTTCCATCAAAAATCATAAAGTTCACAATTTGAATCAGCTTTCTAATTTTTATATAAAAATATTTTCATTAAAGATAAAATTAAAATATCAGAAGTTTTTTTTTTCTTCTTTTTAACCAGCAGATCTTTTTTCTCTCGAATCAAGTGTACTACTGATGATTTGAATTTTTTTCCAAACATTTTTTCTTCCTTTTTAGATGTATAGATAGTATAATATCTGAGCAGTTGCGAAAATTAAAGGCTACCTTGGCAGACATCACCACACTTAGCACAGCCCAGGCAACTGCCAACGATCGACTGACACATGTTAGAGCCAGCATAAAATGTCCCAAGGTTGGTAACAGCAAATTTTAACAAATCATTTGTCTTTATTATTATTATTATTATTCCCTATTTATTTTCTTGTTATCAAACAAGCAGCAAGTCTACATTTTGTGTAACAGAAGCAGTTTGTTTGCAAAAATGTGTGTGTGTGTTGAGACTATTTTGGTTAAGACAAAGCATTAAAAAAAGAATTTAACTTTTACAAACCATAAAGTTATTTTGTACTTCCTAGTGATTGCTTTTGTGCTTGGCATAATGAGTGATATAACTTAGTGTGTGTTCCAGTTTATTTATTCATTTTTTTTTAACATTTTAAATTTGTTATCCTGGACTATTTTGTTGTATATGTAAAAAAAAAAAAATAAATAAATAAATAAATAAACAAACTGTACATCTATGTATACTATAAAGTAATTATGTTGCTTTTAATCACAAGACCATAAGAGTCACTGGTCCAATTCTGATAATGTTTGATTAGCCCACTGGAGTGGTCAACCTCCAATCAATCACTGTAATCCACCAATTATTTCTCTACCCATATTGTGTTCATTTTAGATTTGATAATGGAATTAATTGCAATTAAAATAAATATAGATTGTTCAATGAAATCATCCAATTACTATTTTTTTTATCAAACTAAATCTTTTTCCTGAGAAATATAGTACACTATTATATCATTTTTCTGCCAACAATCTTTTCTAAAAATGACATGACAACTAGTTAACTTCCAGTAATTTGCATTAGAGAATCATTGGGTTTTTTTTTTGGGGGGGGGGGGTTTAAAAAAGTCTATTGACTTTAGGAACCACCTTCTCACAATAATAAAATATTTTAATCAACTCCACTATTGGTAATCCTCTGTTGAAGATTTTCTCTGGATATTATTCATCATACCACAGTTCTATATTTTAAAAAACATTGTATGCAATGGTTATCTATTTTGGTATTACATATTTTCTTGTGGAAGGTTGATTGCTGGAGTAAATATTTCCTTGGCTCCAGATAAATTTTCTTTTATTTATGATTTATTTATTTATTTTACTGCAATCATCACATGTCCGTGAATTCAAAATCTCTTAGCTCTATGACTGGCTATAGAACCTATATGATTATCAAAAATGTGTTCTGTTGTCAGATCAAAGAAAATCTGCTTGAAATACAAACAGAAATTCATCTGAGAAGAATCTAATGTGAAGATTTGCTAATTTATTTTCTTAAACAAATTAATCCAAATTTTTATTCTTATTAATGTCATGATTATTATTTCTAAGAAATTCATTTCCCTTATCTTCAGATTCCTTCAATAGGGACTGAATTCATTAAATTGATCCCTTTTTTAAATTATATTTTGGCACATGTCTTATTCTTCTTTAATTGGATATCAAGCCTCATGCTTAGATTTTTCTTAATTTGAACTTTGGAAATTTGCCCCCCCAAAAAAAAAAAAAAAAAAAAATTTTATAAAAAAAAAAATGAAAGCCCAATTTCTAAAATTACTATATGTGCCTTTTTTATTATTTTTTAATATATTTTTTAATTACTTTTTTTTTTTATTACTGCTTCACTTTCAATTGCAAAAGTTTTTTTTGTTGTAATTATTAATATTTTGATTAAATAGGTGGTAATATTTTCTTTCTATTGTTTATGTTAAAAAAAATTTTTCTTTTCTTTTCTTAGCCTGGGGATTTACCTGAAGAAGTTCATCATCCTGTTATTCCAGTTCGAACCCCTAGCTGTGAAAACCTTGGTGTATTTGATGCTCAGGCTGAGGCACTAGCACTGTCGGCTCATATTGAGTCTATACAGAAGGAAAAGTAAGCCAAACTCCCTTTTTATAAAATATGCCTTCATAAATCAGTTTCTGAAGAGTGGATCATGATTCTATCAATTAGAAGGGGATAACTGCTCTGAATCTTTGTCAATGTATTTTATGTGAAAAAGAGAAAAAGGGTCAATTATTTCCTTTTGCTATCAAAAACCTGTTTAACATTTGTCTTTGTAAGTTTCAATCACCCAGCTCGTGCTCACATCTTTCTTTCTTATGCCAACAACAACAACAACAAACTCTACTGCTTTGTCAAACATTCACAAAATACCATTTGCTGTTTATATGATTTCTGAACACATTTTTTTATTTACTATAACAGTGTGTTTTAACCTTGAGGACTTTGCTTGATAAAATACTTCTTTGTGAATAGTAATTCATGAAATTCTCACTGGCACTATTTTCAAAGAAGTATTTCACGAGTAATCTTTGAATGGTTACTAAGTTTTATTTCTAAGAATTAGTTATTTTCTAAATAACTTTGATCAAAATGTGAGAACTATAATCTGTTCTAGTTCACATGAGGAACAAAGAAATGATCTGAAATGTTTCCTCAG
>CM042139.1:34413582-34468582 GCA_023376005.1 Doryteuthis pealeii | reverse complement strand
GATACAGATGAAGTCAATGAAGAATATGCAGTCACATTTGATCTTCCAGGTAAGTGGTTTTGTCCTTTTTAAAAAATTATTATTTAATTATTTAAGGATGTTGTTTTATGTGTCTACTTCTATGCTAATTGGATTAGCTCTCTTGTGCTTCTTAAATCTTAAATGAAGACAATTACTTTTCAAGTAGAAAATATATGTGTGGATGATGCATTATTTCAAAATATTTCCAGATGGTTAGTAACAGTATGAATTGTAAGACAATTCTTATCCTTGTTTTGAATTCTTTATAGTTAAAATTGTCTTATTTGAATTTTATTACTTACTGAAACTTGTTATAATTTTGGTAAATTTCATAAAAGTTATTTCAATGATAATTGATTAAAAGAAACTAAATATTAGCATTAAACTCATGTTAGAAATACTGCTTGAAGATTTACTGTTGATAACAGCATTTATTATAGTCTTTTTTTGGAAATGATTATACAATATTAAGTTGCCTTAAAAATTCCTGTGTCTCATAAGATGGGAACAAGTTCGGATGCTGATGTCTGTTTTAATAACAATGTTGTCATCTTCTATTTTGATGATTTGCAAAGTATCAGCTGATTTTGGTGGTTTCATATTTTCATTCAGATTTCCAAATTTATTGGGCAGACTGCAACAGTGCAGGTATTACTTGTTAGTGTGCATGTTTTACTTGACACTCTTCACCTTGTTTGGTGACAATCTTTCAATTTATTCACTTTGTATAAATTAAGCACTGCAATTTAGTCTTTCTTTTTTTTTTAATGTAAAAGTCACTTTTCTTTCACCTATTGAAGCAGTTTCTTTTGAATCATATTATATCTAATTATTGGAGAGTTTTGAATGGGAACATTGTCTGGCAAAAATATCTCCTTTAACTTATAAGTGTTGGTTGTAGTAAGATCAAATTTGTTTGATATTTTATCGAAAAGATTTCCTTATATTCATTTATTTGAAAAAAGTTTAGTCTTTGAGAATCCATTGGCTTTGCTATAGAAATAAAAATGACCCAACTGCAGGAAAAGACAACTAAGAATATTTTGGTTTTAATTCCAAGTTTGATAAATGAAAACTTCAATTTGTAACAGTTGTATTTAATTGCACACATAATTTTTAATTATTTGATAAGTTTTATTATATTAAAAAGAAGTTTAGCATACACTGTATTAAGCTGTATGCAGAATTTGTGGTTAATGATTTCTCTGTATCAGTCTGTTATTTTTTCTTTTTTTTTTTCGTTTGGGATTTGCCTCTCAATATCTTTTTAAAAAATTCTAATTCCACCTTTTTGTTCGTCTCACAATGAATATTCAGTCGTTATGAAAAGTTTGAAAGTTATTGAGTTTGAGGGATTGAGAGAATATTTTTAGTAGAAAATCTTTATTTTATTTTGACACTCACCTTCTACTTACAATTACATTTACTTCTTCAATCATAGTAACAGTAATTATTTTTTTTATTCAAATTTTTCTTTCAAGAAAATGATCATCAATATGTATTAAGTCCATTTTACCTTTGACCTGACATATGGTAAGATGTTTTCTCATTTCCTGGATTTCTCTTATTTCTTTAACTTATTGTGCATTTTAATGCTCTGATTACTTAATAGCAATTTGTCTCCGATAAGGAATCATTTCTACTACCTGGTTTTTTCAGACTAACATTCACATCTTCGTTCTTTTCACTGCTGTGTCTTTCACACAAATCTCTTTCTCTCTCTTATATATATATATATATATATATATATATATATAATTTTTTTTATTGTTATGGATATGAAACAAATCAAAAATAGGTGCAATAATTGTAAAAGACAAAAAATCTTGTTTAATTGTTGGAGATCTCTGCTGCTACCTTGGGTTCATTTCCAGCAAATCTTGTTTCACTAACAATACCCACACATGCTGCCCTATATTCTTTTCTCTTTATTTTTTAAAACTAATATTCATGTTAAAATGTAGGATTCTTGTGGGTCTGACTTGAAAAAAAAAATCTCTTTTAGAAATTGGAATCAAATTGTATTTTTTTGTTTATTCATTTGAATTTATATTAAAAGTTTTTAACATTTGTTATTTTAGTCTATTTTATATAGCTCCAAAATCATGTATTATCAGCTGAGTATTGCAATCTTTCTTTTTTAATCCTATTCTAGTAAACTCAGTCAAACAAAAGTTATTAAAATATAACTGTTTAAAGTTGATGCCCCCCCCAAAAAACAAAAACAAAACATATAACATATAATATATAAGTATTTCAGTCATAAATATATTTGGATGTATTCTTTAAAAAATTTGTTATTTTTATGCAAAGCCTTCAAGTTATTTGGGGAAATTTTTTTTTTTTTATAATGGTTCCATTTTGCTTTAACCAAAAGATGTGGGAGGGGGCAGTTTACTTTAATGATCTGGTGGTCTTGCTAAGTAATTTTTCCTTTCTAAAGAATGGGAAACTGATATACTAAGGGAGGCGGGAAGGGGCTGCAGCCAATAATATTATACAGCTGCTGCATTCACTGTAATAAAACAGCTTTTATTAGTTGTGAAAAGATTGAATGTTTTATTATAACTAGGTATACCCAAAATTGACATAAAATCCGTTTTTGACAAAATGAATTTATAATGCATTATTTATTTACTTTCAAAACTTTCTGATTTTTTTTCAGGTCACTTAATTTTGAACCAAATTTTTTTGGGGGCATAACATTTTGGCGAGTTGGTCAGTTTTCTGTACTAATTACAGTATAAATAAAGAGATAAAAGACCGAAGTTATGAATAGAAAAAGAAAATTTTTTTATGGGGGATTTTCTATGAGAAAATAAGTACCGAAAATCAGAAAATAAAATGTAAAAAAAAAACAAATATCAAAAAAAATTTTTAAAGATTTCTTTTTTACTCATTTTGATAAATATTTAATTGGCTATTATCTTATAAAAGAAAAAATTTTACATCAATATTTTTTCTGCTTAAAAAGGGGAGGGGGCTAAATTTTCAATAGAGTTTTTCTTTGAAACATTACTTTATGCACCTAAAATAAGGTTTGCATTAAATAGATATCTATTTCTAGAATCTAAAAATATAACATTTTAAACTTAACATCAGGATTTTCATATTTTAAATGAATTTTATATATTAATTTTTCATAGCAAAAATACTTAGAATTTTGAAATAAAATAACTAATGTATTATAAAAATCATTAATTAATAAATATATACTGAAAATTTCATTAAAATTGGAATATTCCCTGATTTTTGGTAAAAAAATTTTGCAATTGCGAATGTTACATTAAATTTGTAAACAGGCCATTTATAAAGAGCGTCAATGGCCGAACACGATCGAAATTGATAAAAAAATCGTTTTAAATGTATTAAAAATAAATTGCATATGTAATGATATTTTTTCTTTTTTTAATGATGGTCATTATGTTACTACTAATCGTTTTAGACAAAAGTTTGACCTTAAATAGATTTAATTAATTTTAATTCGTTTTTAAAAAAATATAGCAGACGAATTTTGGGTATACCTAATTATAACTCATTGGATCACTCTACTTTGATAATTGTGATTTTCCCTCTAGCATTTGTAAGAAGGGATTTATTTGGTTCTTTTATTATTGTCAACTTAGTTGTCTTTTCAGCTTGTTATATTTTGTTACAATAGAGCATAAATTGAAGGAAATAAAATTGCATTTTATCACACTTTTTCTTAAGATATCAATTTTTTCAATTTTACTTAAGATCAATGACAATTTTTTTTTTAATTAAAATTTTAACTACTATATTTGAATAAACTAGAAATTAAGATTTACTATAAAAAGAAACTTGGAAAAAGTTTTTATTTTATGAAATGCACCTTGTAGAAATGGGTTATTGATGAAGAAAATCTTTCCTTTTTATTATTGAGTTTTCTCAGTATTTTACATCTAATGCTAATCAAGCAAAAGACTTGAATGAAAAAGAATTGTACAATTGAAAATAAGTGTTCTAACTAAAAATGATTTCAATAAACTTTTACTTTTTTTTTTTTACCAATGGTTGATGCTTATTATTTTTATTTTTAAAATTTAATTTCTATTTCACATGCATTGACCTAAAAATGTACACCCAAGTTGTTGTGTAGCTAAGTTTTGCTCAGGAAGTGGTTCATACATATTTTGCATTTCTTATATCTGTTCACTTTATGCCATGACTATTTCCTTTCTTCACATTTTGCAGATAATGAATCATTTTTAATCTCAAGAGTTTCAATCCATTTCTAACTGTTTTTTTGTTTTAGCCTGACTTTTGAAGAATAACCTCTAACTTATTATTGACTTATTATTTATTTACTTATTTACCTAAGTAAATATTCTCTATATATTATTAAAGATGAGGACAATAGTCTGAATAATCCAAATAATCCAAAATAGACTCAGAATTTATAATGGGGTGGGGGTGGGTGGAATTCAATTTTGTGAAAACTTCTTGTTGCATAAAAGATTGTAGTTTTGTTAGATTGGAAATGTATGACTAGAAATCTTAGTGACATTTTAAGAAAGTTTTCCTTTTTATTGTTTGTAGCCTTGGATTCTATCAGTCATTTAATAAATACTAGTGAATTACAAGGATTAGGGTCAGGCTTCTTTTTTTTTTTCTTAGTTAATAAAAAGTGTCTTAGCTCATAACAACATTCAGGATTGATTAATTTCAGGTATTTTTTAGTTAATAAAATCACTGAAAATTCAGTCATTTTTTTGTTTTATTTTTTTCTAGATTTTTAGGAATTAAATTTAGAACTAGAAGTGGCTACCCGGCGAAGTCTGGGTAGAGCTAAAAAATAAAATAAAATAAAAGTGGTGTAATGGTTAGCAAGCTAGTCTTGCAAATCCATTACTACTGAATAGCGAGTTTGATCCTAGCAGGATGCCCCATAAAAATCCCCATGTAAAAAAGACCTTCTGTTAATCCGGCCTGGTGGGTGTGGGCAGGGAATTTTTTGTTTTCATCAGGGTAGAGGAAATGACATCACAACGATATAGTAAGAAATTCAAATTCAATAATTAACCATATTTTTTTAAAATAAGATATAAATGAGGCAATTTGTTAAATTGATATTTCAAATAAAAAAAACCCAAAAACATTGAATACAGTATTTCAATTCAAAATAATTCATTAATTTAAATTTTTTTTTTGCAATGTAAAAATTCAATAAATAATAAATAAAAAAAAACATTAATTCAAAGTGTAGCTGATTGAATATCAAATTATTATGGGGAAAAAAATTGAAACCTATTTTGAATGTGCTTAAAATTGGAATATCAAATTACAGTGCGCCACAGATAATATCATTAGAATCACATTTTACGTGTAAACATTAAACATTAACAACCCGTCCTTCGGGGCGGGGGTCCGGTGTGCTTCGGCCACTGGACCGGTGTGTTAAATTAACAGCGTCGATCCCAGGGGGCTATCCCCCCAGGCAACACCTGCCCCCTCGATTTAAAGGGGCAAGGCTGGGTTTATTGTCCAGCGCCTGAGGTGCCCCCCTTGAGGGGAAATGCCGAAAGGATCGACGCAATTTTTGTTCCTTCCCACCCATGAGCTTCGGCTTGTGGGTGGGCCCACGTTAAAATGAGGCCTTTTGCCCAGCCCCTACAAGTGGGGTATGAGGCAAATACCCACATTTTATGTGTAAAGCATTAGATTACGGAAACTCCCGAAGTAACCCTTACTGGAGTGTTTCAAAGGTTTTGGATATTTCCGTGAAATGTAATTATATATAATGCTTTTTATACATAATCTGATATTATCTCTTGCATGCTATTCTGCATTAGTACCACTAAATCTATTTATCTATTTCCATTTTAATCTCTTTTATTTTTATTTTATTTATTATCTTTCTTTCTCTGATGCAAATGTAGAATAGCGCGCAATCATTAAAATTGTATATTGTATATTACATGTAAATATCAATAAATCATGGAAACTCCCAAAGTAATCCTTACTGGAGTTGTCTCAAAGGTTTCGGGTATTTCCGTGAAATGTATTGAAAATGTAATGTATTTTATATGTAATCTAATGATATCATCTCTTGTGCGCTATTCTGCGTTAGTATTTATTTGTATATTTAAAACATCACTCAATAAGTCTCGGGCCTGACATATAGATGACGCCACTAATAAAAAATCCATATGATTTTTAAAAGTTACTAATCTTCAAATGGCATGTGTCAAAATTTGAGCCCAGTTGAATTATTAGTTTACAAATTAGTTATTTAAGTGAAGCTATTGTTGCAAATTTTCAAAACAATGGAAAAATCTGAATTTTGTGTGTTGATAAAGCATTGCTCTCTGATGGGAAAAATACTGTTCAAGCAAAGCAATGGCTTGATAAGTGTTATTCGGACTCTGCTTCATTGGAAACAACAATTAAGAGGTGGTATGCTGACTTTAAACGCAATCGTACAGACACAAATGATGCTGAACAGTCAGGTCGCCCAAATTCGGCAGTTGTCCCGGAAAACACCAAGAAACTCCACAAACTTGTTTTGGCCATCACGAGGATGTGAGTTCAATCTCCCTAATTGTCTGTTACACTCCACCCTGATCTCATTTTACATGCCAGAGATATTCATGCACACTTTGAGCTACCACGTGCGTGATTTCTCTCGCCACAATCGAATATCAAAATAATTATATATTATTTTTTAAATTAAAAAGTTGATAGACTCTGAAAAGAAAATTAATGTCTCCTATTTAGAAATGCAAGAAAAAAAAAAATCGAAATTTATTTTATCTAAGAGAATTTTTAATTTGTTTAAAAGGTAAATAAAAAATGACTACTTATTTTATGTACGGAATTTTAAAAGTGAAACTAAGTGATTAATTTAATTCTTAAACGGTTCCTAAAAACACTGTAGCAAAAAAAAAAAATCAGATTCAATAAAAAAATTTTTCTATGAAATATTTATTACAATTTTGAATCCATAAAAATACAAATTTAATTAAAACTTAATTATTTCATTTATTTCTTGCGTTATTTTTTAATTAAATATGAAAAATTAACAAACCAATATAGTTTTTTAAAGATATGATAATTATATATTTGATATTTGAAATCCAATAATTAAAAAAAAACAAAAAACAAATTAATGCAATTATTTTATAAACAGTTGGTTAAGATGAAAAAAAATTGTTTTGACTTTCCGTAATTTATTTGATGACGTTTTAGCTAGAAACGCCTAACAATGACCAAAGCATAATTCTAATGTTATTTTATTGTAAATCTAATGTTAACTGTCTTTGTAAACATGAATCAAATCTTTTTAATTTTCGACATGAAAAGGAAGATCTGGTTATGGCGAATCTGTATATATATATTTATTTGTCGTTAATTATTTTATTTTCATAGTTTTCTCCAGATATATATACTCACAACTGCCCTTTATATATGCATAGATTACAGGATAATATTTGAATTTTGATTTTTTTCTTTTTTAAATACTTATGAAGTTTAAACCAGATTTTTTTATTAAGAGTAAAAGGTTAAGAATAAAGTAGAAATAGGGGTTGTCTTTTAAGAAAGGCTGAAAACCTTGCCTATTCAGAAGGATTATTTTCCAAGAATTTGATGTAATTATTAAGATAATTTTCTTGTGCAGCTTTTTGTCTTGCTTTTATCTCTATTTTTCTGGTTCTCTCAAATCTTCTGCATGTGCACAAAACAATTCTTTAGGATTATTATAACCTTTTCATATTATACTCTCCTTATTTTTTTTTTTTTTTTGCTATTCCTTTTAAAGTAAATGCTTTATACTATGTAACTTGAGCAAACACAGATCCTTAGTGAGTATACAATTTGTGATAAAATAAAATAATAATCAAGATTAATAAATGATTGATAATTCTAAAGAATAATTAAGATATGCTTTTAATACAATTAGTATATAAACCAATAACATGGTGCTAACAGATTGGAGATGAAATAGGCATGTTTTTGGTTTCAGTAATACCAATGGCTCTCATAGCTTAGTTGATAAAGCAACTAGTACAGATAACCAGGCTTTCTCGGCCCCAGGGGAAAACAAAAAGGGAATATGAGTTTAATTCTCATTAAGAGCTTATCCTTTATCATTGTCCCCAATAAATGCTGTTCCTTGTCATAGAAATGATGACCCAAGTGAGTTGGGATAAAAAGCAACTAAAATTTAAAAAAAATATTAGTCAAGTTAATTATATACAATTAAATACAATTGTTTTACCAAGATTAGATTTCCTCAAAACATTTCTTCAAGTTTTGCTTTTTATTATATTTAAAAAGCAAATGATATTATTTGAAACCCTGGATGTCTATTTTGCAGCACAACAATTGCCATTGTTGATGACAGATAACTTTTTTTCTTTTCTTTACAGCTTTGCTGATTGCAAAGTATTGCCTCATGTTTGATATTTTTGTTCAGTAGAAATGAATCTTGCAAATTTAGAAATAAAATTATGACTACAATTTGTTTAGGATTAAAATGTAAACATGACTTATGCACAATCAATCAAAATCTATTTATACTGAAATAATTTGAGTTACATATCTTAAAATATTTGTTGGAATCTTTGGTATCAGGTAAGTGAAGCTGCTAAATTTGATTTTTACCTCCATGCCTTGCTGCAAGAATGGCTTTGATCAGAAAAATAACCTTAAAAAATCTATTTAAGATATAGAAAAAAGGCCTGTACAGTTTTAATTCACTTTTACAACTATTAAGTAACTTTTCACCACATGTATGTCATTTGTCACTTGATGGTGACATTTTATAAGCACAAAAGATATTGCATGTTTCTCTCATTCTAAACTTTATAATTTGATTATCATAAATTTCTTTAGAAAAAGGGTGAAAAAAATCCTCTTCTAGAATGTCTGTGCAAATTAAAAACCCAAAATATATTCTGCTGGCTTTGTTCTTATGATTCCCATATAATACTTGAAAATTGTTGAGGATATCAGCCGTTTCTGCTAATTGACAAATTTTGACATTTGAGAAGAAAACTTGAAATTCTAATTTGTATCTTTTTGTTCTTGTTTCAGTCAACCCTCCAAGCCGTTTGGTTCATTTGACAAAACGACGGGCAGCAGTGCCATCGAAACATCTTCCTAAAAAATATCGAAGTAGTTCAACAAGAGGATCTGCATCATCTGGAAATTATCCTATCCACATTGTTTCAAACTCTGGTTACAGAAGAGTGCGGGATTCAAATGTTGTTCTCTCTTTGGAACGACTTGAAGATGTTGAAGAAGATGAGATTATGGTGTGATTGACCACTAAACAGTTTTCTGGTGGTAATTTCAGCTTAACAATCAAACAAGAATGACTCTGAAGAGTTGAGTATATATGTGTGTGTGTGTGTGTGTGTGTGTATCTTTTTTTTTTTTTTTTTTTTTTTTTTTCTTAAATACACATCCAAGCTTGTGTATTTTTTTTTTTGTGTGTGTGTGTGCATGCACATGTACATATAGAAATGGATATGTATGCATGTGTACACCTGGTAGAAATGAGTGCATGCCCACATTAAATGTATGTAAACATGTACATAAACTTATGTGACTCACTAAGTGTGACTTGAGTGTATGAATGGCTGAAAACGTGTACACACACACACTTTCACATTGTATATGTGTACAAAGAGCCTGTGATGATATAAACTACCCCCCTCCCCCCCTGCGCTTATATCAAACTTCTCCGCTGTATGTGAAGATGCAGTTAGCCAGCCCCAGCAGAACTCTCTCACAGATCTAGCATTGGTGAAACTAATTTTAATTGATGAAAGGAAAAAAATGAAGGGGGTGGGGGTTTTTGAAGCAGGCGAAAGAGCCTTTGAGGTTTATAAGGACTCTAATAAAAAAAAAATAAATAAGCAAAATTTGTCTAATACAAAACAAAAATCACAAAATGATAATTGGATTTGACTTTTGGAGGCTGACATTCTCTTTTAAGGGGAGGGGGGTTATACTTGAAAAATGTTTTTAACTTTTTTTTAAAAAATTTTCAATTTTTATTTTTATATTATGTTTTTATGAGCTTAAAAATGAAACCCTGTGAGTTTAAAAGATTCAAACTTTGGGGATGTCTGGTCAAAATTGTTAATCTTTAAGAGGGTGCTGCTTTACAGATCAATTCTCCCCACAACCTGTGCATAACATTCTTCACCCCCCCAGGGAGACTTCTTTCTTGTGCTGTTTTTATCAGTTCCTCCTTTTATTTATTTTTATGTTCCTCAACAGGCTAATTCTTTCTAAACATTTGCTCAATTGTCTACATATCTTCTGGAGAGGCAACCAGTGTTCCAACCTCTAGGCTATATGCTTTGACTACAAATAACCTCTTTGGCTTTAGGTTTTTTTTTTTTTTTTTTTTCTGCCCCCCGCCCCCACCCCTCCTTTTCAGCTTTGCATTTTGTTTATCACATTTTAAAAGATCATAAAGCATATTGGTTATTTACTTAATATTTCAAATTTTTTTTATTGCTGAAAAATAAAAAGATTCAGACAAGGAAAATAAACTTATTCAGTATCTAAAGTTGTCTCCCTTGATCAAATTTAAAGAGCAGTAACTCTTATTTTGTTAAAATTTTTAAAAATGAAGCCATTTCATTCTAATTCCTTTTTCTCAGCGACAGAAATAGTATTTTCTAAAAACATTTCATCTTTCTTTCCTCATATTCTTTTGTTTCTTGCTAATTGCAGACAAATTTTCTTTATGCAGAAAATCATCAGTTGATCATTAAACCTAAAATCTCTTTGGTTTCATTTTCACTTTACACTCACCAACATTTGTAAATTCCTTAAGGAATGCAGCAAAGTTTGGCTTCAACATTGTTTTTTTCTTCCCATTATTATTATCTTCATATTTTATACCAAAGAACATTTTACTGAGTGAAAGAAAGTATTCTCCATCAATCGATGTGTGGGTTATATTTTAATTTTTGTTCTTATTTTTCATAGAAAAAAAGAAAAGAAAAAAAATCAGAATTCAGCATTTTCTATTTTCTGCTCATAAATTAGGTAACAAAATTTGTATTTATTAAAACCTAAATTCTTAACGAGTACATTTTGTTAAGAATGATGACTGCAGTGTGGACATCCTCTCCTAACATTTCATGTCTGTTACATCTTGTCCTCTTTCGCTGCTGGTGGCAAATTCTATCAAAGATCTGGATGGATGGATGTGTGTATGTGTGTCCTAACTCTTTGCCCCCTCTCACAGTGTGATAGAATTCCCCTCCCTCTATTAATGCCCCCCTCCCCTCCATGAAAGTTGCCCAAACCTTCATGTAACCTTTTATAAAGATAAAATATTTCATTTTCATCCCTTCCTCCTCCTCCACCACCACCTCCACTTGCCAATTTATTTTATAACAAAATATTGCCAAAAGTCTCTGAAAGTCATCATCCCATTTATTGATTGCAAAGTTAAATAAAATTCCATTTCATGTGTCATCTTTGTTGACTTGTTTTTATTTAATATACAATTTGTTATTTTGATAGGTTTTATTACACATTTAAGTTATATGCTTTCTCCTTTATTGTTCTTTTTTACCTTTCATTTTGGGGGTTGACATGCCATAAAATCCAATCAATCAACTTCATTTCAGCTAAATCTTTTATTTTTAGTTACCATTCTTGTCTAATATAATTCAAAGAGGATAGTTAATATATACTGATAGTTAATATATACTGTTATATATAATATCTAGATAGTTAATATATACTGTTATATATAATATTTTGATATATTTAACATTTTGATACTTGTTAATATATACTGATAGAAAATAAAATGCATCACCCTGAATATGCTTCAATTTACTCAAGAATAAAAAATACATGTAATATTGTGAATGTGCTGTAAATAATCATTTATACAGAATCATGCACAGGTCCCAAAATAACAGGTGTATCAACAGTACATCAGTGTTCCCATGCATCCTGGAAAACCTGGAAAATAAAATGTAAATAATGAAAATTATAAGCGAAAAACAATATTTACATTTTTGCACCGTTAAATCAATTGAAATTTAATGTAGCCAAAAACAAGTTATGACTAGACGCTTTTTAAAAAATTCTATGAAAAATCAATTAAGGGTCCGATTTTCACGAAAATTTCCATAATTACTTACCTTTTTGATGAAAATATATCTGAAATAGGTTTTTCCTAAAATATATTAGAGGAAATTTTTTTTTTTATGAAATATGAAAAACAAAAACGATTTTTACTTTTTTTTTTTTTATAAAGATAGGAGTCTGAATAATTATAGCAGAAGATTTTTATAAGTTTCTATACGGGAGTTTTTTTTGTTTTTTTTAGTAAAAGAACCATAAATATAAAAATCTAAAAAATATCAATAAAGAAACTAACCGTGTTGTAAAAAAAAAAAAAACCCCAAAAAACGGACTGTTTTATTTATTTTTCAAGATAAAGGTGAGTAATTTTTCCCCAATCAGATTATTAGATCTTTGAATTAACTGTTCTTCTTTGTAACAACAATTTATGTTCGTTATTTATTTTACGTTTTTTTTTTTTTTTTTTGCAAGATTTTTTAAAAAGAGTTAAAAAATATTTACGTTCAATTGAGTCTTGTTTCTCAAATTAATGTAGATATTTTACAATGTCTCCTCCCTCCAGCTTTTTATCAGCAAATCAATTTAGATATTTTAACCCCACCCTTACCACCGTGTAAATTATTCCAATGAATTTTTACAAAACAAATTTCAAATATTAGATACTGCCAATTTTGGCCTCACAGACATATTTTACTAATTAAATTTAATCCCTTTGAAAAAAAAAAAAAAAAAATTTCAAAAAAACTGGGAATTATCCGATTTTAATGATAATTTCAGTGTTGATGAATTAATTTTATAATGCATTAGTTATTTTATTTAAAAACTTTCTGATTTTTTTTTCAGGTCACTTAATTTTGACACCTCACCCTTATTTTTGGGGCTGAAAATATCGGTGGGGTTGTATACTTTTTAAACTAATTACAGTATGAATAAAAAGACCAAAGGTGTGAATAGAAAAAATGATTATTTTAAAGGAGCACCTCTTGTAGAAATTAAGTACTGAAAATCTGAAAATTAAATGTAAAAAAATTCATTAAGAAAACATTTTGGTAGATTTTTTTTAAATTTTTTCATTTATATATCAACCTACACGTCTGGGGGTTAGCTATGTCGGACCTATGCAGAGCATGTGGTAAAACTGCTAGCCTGAAACATATTCTCACGAGATGCGAGTATGCTCTAAGAAGCTACACATGGAGGCACAATGAAGTCCTCGAGATTGTTGCAGAGGCGTCGAAGATATGTTGTGAGACTGCAAATAAAGCTGTTAATAACATCAACAAAGCAGTACATTTCGTTAAAGAAGGAAACATTTTGAAATTTTCACATAAAATTAGGCACATTTCTTCACTGTTTGATGGCTCCACAGACTGGTGCATTGTATGTGACAGAAACAGATGGATAACGGATGTATTTCCTATCGAAGTCGGATGCCGGGGATTTATTACCAACTCAACCATGGCATTTTTGTCTAAACTTGGACTTTCTTCACCAGACGAGGAAATACATCAAAAAGATCCAGGATAAAGCTCTAACCGCATCAGCATGGATATGGCAATCCTACAATATGATATCAAACCAACAAAGTCTGGTGGTATTGTGAGATACTGCTGGGGCGCTCTGGGTTAGTGGTAATGATGCTTCGGCCCCAAAACCATGCATGAACCCAGAGTCATCATCTGATGAAGGCTTTGTTGGCTGCAATGCTATTGTGTAAATAGCAGTCATTGTATGAAGATTATTACATATATAAAGGACAGTTGTGTGAATCTGTATGTCCGGAGGAAACTTCGAAAATAAAACAATTGACGACAAAGTATATATATATATATATATATATATATATATATACATTAAATATCACCAGGGCTTGGTTTTTGAGCAAAAGTAATGAAGATTTGATTTATATTTTAGAAGACAGTTTTTTGTGCAATTATGATAAGATAACATTAGAAAGGTGGAGTGGACATTATTAAAGCATTCCTAGCTAAAACATCATCAAATAAGTTATGGAAGATCAAAACAATCAATTTTTTTCATGTTAATTTGTTTTTTTAATTATTAAGTTTCAAATATTAGATATACAACTGTTAGATCTTTAAAGAATTATATTGGTTTGTTAATTTTTCATATTTAATTTAAAAATAAATTAAATAATAAAATTTCAATAATAAAGTTTTAATTAATTCTGCATTTTTACTGATTCAAAGCTGTTGTAAATTGAAAGTATTTTATAATTTTAAAAAATCGCTATGATTTTTAAAATATAATTTCATTGAAAAATTGTTTATTGAATCTGATTTTTTTTTAATTACACAGCTTTTTATGGACCGTTCAAGAATTAAATTAATCACTTCGTTTCACTTTTAAACTTCCGTACAAAAAAAAGTAGATATTCAAAATTCTCTTTAGTAAGATAGGTTTTGATTTTTTTTAAATTTTAATTTTAATTGAATTACTATATATATATATATATATATATATATATATATATGGAAGTTTGGCATGTACGTGTCAACATATAACTCCAAAACGGGAGGTCACTTGGATTCAAAATCTTGCATGCACATTGATATCCATTTAACTAAGAAACACGCCAAATTTGGTTATTGATTTTTACTGATTAAGGGATATAATTAATTATTTAAACAAAAACCAAATGATTTGCGATAATCGTGGCATAGCTGCTGCTGCTAATATAAAAAATTTCCGCTGTATCAACAGTAAAATGGTGCCGCTGCTGGTAATTGACAAATTTGTGCCCTAATTGTTTTGTATGTGGTCTTAACGATTTAATTATTTTTTACAGCGAGTTAAAAAAATTTTTTTTTTTGGCTTCGGACAGCTGATAAGTATGATTTTTTTTTTTTTTTTTTTTTTTTTTTTTCAGACTAAATTTTAACAAAAAAATCAAATTCTTTTTTCTCACCTATTTAAGGTTCAATCTTTTTTTTTTTTTTTTTCCCATTATTATTAGAAAAGAAAATAATCTTTCTAAACATGTAATTTGTATGTAATATCCACTGAATTATTTTTTTACAGCGAGTTAAAAATAATTTTTTTGCTTCGGACAGCAATTCGAAGTAGGATTTTTTTCATACTAAATTTTAACGAAAAATCATCTTATTTATCGCATATTTCTGTTCCTATCTTAAAAATATTCATTTGGTTAGAAAGAAAATAAAATAATCTTTCTAAATACGTAATTGGTATGCGTTTTCATACATTGAATTATTTTTTACAGTGAATTAAATAACAAATCAAACGAAAACATTTAACGATAACTCAACTTTTTTTTATTAATACTTTGATTTTAGAATAATCAGTATAACTAAAATCTTTTTTGTAAAAAAAACTATTCATGAAATAAACATCTATCTATCCACAGAGGTTTCATGCCTGAGCACTATTTTTTTTTATTTAAAAATTAAAATTTACATAGTTATGTAGTATGTAAGGTCGATTTTTTTTGTCATTCGTCAATGTAAACAAAACCTTTTTTTAAAACTTTGAGACACTCGAATTAAGCACATTCAAAATTCTTTTTTTAAAAAGGATGTATCATTTAAAAAAATTTTTTTTTTTTTAGTTTTCTTTTCTTTTTGTAATGTTTCCAAGTCAGTGCACTTTTCGATTTAAAAAAAATAATATACTATACTTAGTATAGTATATTAATTTCATCAAATTCCTATCAAATTTATAGTATAGTATACTATAATAATTTGACTTATAGTATACTATAATAATTTGACACTCGATCGGCTACACTTTGAATTAATAATTTTTTAAAGATTATTTGGTTAAACTTGCAAATCATCGTCAAAATTAAAACGGAAACTTATTTGGTGGTGCTCCATAACAGTTTAACTACAGTGTATGAATGAACTTTTTTGTGAATTGGGTTTAGAGGTTTAGGGATTAAGGTTGTTTTTAATTATGTATTGCTTTAAAAAAAACAACAAAAACCCAAATTGCTATACATTTAATTAACCATTGAAATTAATTATTGAATCAAACGGTAGACACATTAGTCTCAGTTGTTTGTGTTAGTATTGCAATGTATAATTTCAATTAAACTTGGTTTTAAAAAAAATATTTTTCAACATTAAATGTATAGTAATTTTTATTTTTTTATTTATTTATTTTTTTTTTTTAAGCAATACGTAATTAAAAACAACCTTAATCCCTAAACCCAATTTGCAAAAAAGTTAAGTTAAAAGCATGGTAAATATTTGAAATTTGTACAAATTCAATAAAAAAATTTTTTTTAATTTATTTAAAACATTGGGTGGTGGTGTAAAATATCTAAATTGATTTGCTGATTAAAAAAAAAACTAGTAATGTTGATCATGGCTAAGCAAAAACAGGAGGCCAGTTAATTTTGTTGTACAGGATGTCCATAAAGTCAGTGTGCTTTAAATAATTTATAACTTTAAAATGCATATGGACTTTGTGGACCCCCTGTGTAGTTAATTGATAGATGTAGGCATAATCTATAATGAATCCAAGATACTTCATTAACCCTGCATCATAAAAAAGTAAGAATAAAACTGTCTAAATGTGTTGATATTAGATTAATATCGATTAAATTATGAAATTGCCGTGAACAAGTGCTGTCCTGGAAAATTTTAAAAATGTCCTGGAAAATGATTTCCTAAAACGAGTGGAAACCCTGTACATGTGTTGTATACCCATACACTGCTGGGTATATATTATAGAGAGGGATCTGTTTTGATTCTATTCTTCTTGGTTGTGCCCTCATATTTAATCTTCTACTTACTTTTTGAGTAACTGGCTGGTATTTTATTTACTTGTGTTTCTTGTGTGTAGCTGGGCTGTTATTCTACTTTCTGTATTTCTTCTATCAGTCTGGTTCTGGTTTCTTTTGTTGACTGGTCTGGTAAAGTTCTCTGGTTATGCAAAGGTTGTTATACTTTTTAGAGACAAACTCAAGGCATATAGTTTTCCTGATCCCATTTTATTAAAGTTAGGATCAGACTCAAGCTTGTGGGAGCCAAACTGACTCGTTTTTTGTTTTTTTTTTACTATCATTTGGTCTAACGGGTGAATAACTAACTAAAAGTCTTCTGTTCCCACCGTAATTGCAGGAAGTGCCTGTTTTGAATGCCTTATGCTTAGAAGTAGGCTTCCTGACATTCTTTTACTTAAACTGTTTCCTGAAATCTTTAAAATTTAGCAACTCATACTGCTGATTCCAATATGCTGGAGTCAATAGAACTATATTTGAAACCCAAATGTTATGCTTTCTAGTGAGAAGACTTCCAAATAAGTATTATCTTTTATTATAACACAATTTAGTGATCAACTGAACTTTTTTTTTCCTTTCTTGGGAATATGTTCTATAATAGTTTTGGTAACTGCCAGCATAAGACTAGTGATTTGGTTAGGGTTTTGTTTATTTAGCAAGTTTATAAAATGAATACTTCAACAACTTTGTTTTTATATTTAAGAAAATGTTTAAAACTTTTTAAAGAATTCTTGATGAAGGAGAATCCCTCCAAAAAGAAATAGGTAATTTGAATTTTCAAAGATTACATTTTGGGTTATATTATATAATACCCCATGGGCCACATTTTGGCCGCTGTTTGCTGTTTTGCATCAAGTGCCAACAAATCCGTTTAAGTATGAAATGTTACAAGATTAAAACTTTTTCCTTTTTGATGTGAAGTCAATTTTATATAGATCATAATGATACCCCTAAAGGTATCCAGTGAAAAGTTAAATATCACCTGACTGTTTTAAATGATTTTGTTAACAGACTAACCATACTGGTAAAACTAGTGTAGTTAGTCTGTTAAGAGTGACAGAATGAGAGAAATTTAGAAACGTTTACACTAATAAAATATTTCTTTAGATCATTATTAACTTTTCTCACTAGAAGGAAAATCCTCCAGTAAGGAATGTTGTATTAGCACAGGTGGTTGGTTATTTCATACTAGCATTGATAGTTGGACTTAGAATTTCAGATAAATAAACTGGCTTTCACTTGGTTCCACTCTAATTTTCCCATCCTTGATTTGACACCATCTCAAGACTAGTCAGTTTTTTTTTTCAGGATGTTCTCTTACTAAAACTAAAGGTTGTGTGGATATCACATAGCTGACACCCATCTATGGGTTAAATAGAAAAACATGAGTTGATAAACAAAATTGTATTATGCATTAATTACAACCTGGCGCCTCCTCATCAAACAAGGAACAAAAAGAAGTGATGAAGAGAGGAAAAAAGCTGCCACAGAAAAGAGAGCTAAAAGAAAGGAGAAATAGCAGCTCCCCCAACACCTACAGAAAACATCACCTTTTGTTTACAGCCATTGCACCATAGACTGCCATTCGAGGATCGGTCTGTTCAGCCACTCATGTACTTGTGAGAGAGAGAGAGAAACAACAACAAAAAAAAAAAAACTACGCCACCGTCTAAAATAGACGGAAGGTTGCCAACAATTATGCATTAAGAATGAATTTATTTCACAACTTTGTCGGCATTAAATGACCCACTGAGGTTGATATGCCGTAAAACAAAACAAACCAAACCAAACATAGCTGACAGCCTATTCCAAGTTTTTCTTCTTCCTCTTGTGGAGAAAACTTATTGGTAACTGTTAGCTTTATACTTTAATTGATTATTTTGTTGTAGTGTAATGCAAATAAACATTGAATTGGACACACAAAAACTCCAATGGGTTATTCTTGAAAATAGAATAACAAATTTTGGCATTAATGCATTTCAAAATTCCTGTATTTATGAATGTCTTTTTTCTTAGTTTGCCTTTTTTTTTCCATCTGCCTCACTTGTAGCCTGGTGGTGGATTTGATCATGACACAGTCAGTACTACAGTTGGCACTTCTCATAGCTCTTGGGTCTAGAAAATCTGGCAAATCATGCTGATGCGTGATGATGTAGTCAATGAGATGCTAGTCTCTGTATCTTGGATGCATCCAGGAATTTTTGTGAATTTCCTTGTGCTTGAAACAGGTGTTGGTGATGATCAACTGCTGTTCTGTGCAGAGAGATATCAGTAGATTGCCATTGGTATTGACCTTACCCGTTCCAAACCTGCCGAGAGCCTTTATGATGACCAACCCTTGCATTAAACTCTCCCAAATTTATACTGTAAATTATACTGTATTTGAAATGGGGAAAAAAGAAGATTTTTATTAACATTCCAAGTAATTTTAATGTATGATTTTTTATATTTATTGTATGAATTTATTATAGTTAAATTTTAATATATCATACAAATTGATTAATAAGCATAATTATTTTTAATGATTCATGAGTAAACAATATGTTGTTAATATTTTTTAAAAAGACCAGCAGATGGACTTTAAATGATGTTCATATGATATTTGATATTTCAGACCTAAGTCGAATTTGGCTCACTTTAATGTCAAACAGGCACCAAGATAGTCTTTTCCAAAGAATTTTCAGAAAAGTTATGTGCCAGATACTAACAAGTAGTGTCTTAGCAACTAGGGATGGTGCAATTGATATTAATGGAAAAAAAAGAAAATAGTAGAAAAACGTGTTCAAGTATAGAGGTTGAGTTTCTTAAAGAGACTAATGTTAAATATTGTTTTCAAGACACTTGATCAGAACTGCCAAATCCACATATTTAATTTGGTTAACAAATATTTATTTAAACTCATGAGTTAAAAGTGAAATATATGCAGAGAGGTGTACATTTGTCTACAAAGTTAATTGCTTTTCTTTTTAAACTGTACAATTTAGTCTGAACAGTAGCTGTTGTGACTTAAATCATTGTACGCCTGACACCCCCCCTCCGCCCAACCTCTCTTGTCTGCTTGAGTTTTTGTAAACAGGAATGTTGTGTTCAATTAATTGTACAGGATCGACTTTCCATTAAAAATTTACAAGTTGATAAAAAATTGGTCATCTTTATCCAATAACCACAGCATAAAACAAATGTTAATTGTTTCATATACACATGTCAAAGAGAAGAAAATGGGGTAATTTATGAGGAAGTGCGTCCCGATCTCCTGCCTCAGAAATTGCTACCCGGTGACTATTAAAATAACGTCCCCAGCTATGTCGTCTCCATTTGTTCATATCTATCTATATTATTTTGTTTGTTTATCTATCTCAGTCTATTCCAAACTATATATCCATCTTCATATTTAAACAATAATTACGACAAATTTCAATAAATGAACAAGAATTACGACAAATTACGATAAATAAATAAGAATTATGACAACAAAGAGAAGCCCTCCCCTCTAAAATACATTTAACGCTCTAAGTTGGTTGTTTTCTTTCAACTAACACCGCCGAGACGACATTTTGGGGACGTTATTTTAATAGTCACCGGGTAGCAATTTCTGAGGCAGGAGATCGGGACGCACTTCCTCATAAATTACCGAAAATGGCATAATTGTTAGTCATAGAAAATGGATATAGCAAGTGGAATTCAAAAAGGTTATTTGCACTTTACTTTGTGCTAATGTGTTACATACTCACCTTAATCTTTACATATTTATACCTGTGGTTGTATACCATTTTTTAGTTTGTCTTATCTTTTCTGTAGCTTGTTCTTATTCAGGATCTGTCTTAAGATTCTGGTTGAGATGTCCTGCATTGTTGTTTGTTTTTGATTACAACAAAAGATGTTACTTTGATGAATAACATATATTTTATTTAAGTTTTTGGATCCAGATCACTCAACTGCGTGCTATTGCGTCTTCATTTTTCAGCGGCCAACTAGAAACTGATTATCTACTACTAAACTCTCTCCCACGCTTGCATGGCAAACAGAGAGGTCAATCAAAAATCCCTGTCCTCTGTTAACAATTATCCTGAATTCAAATTTGTTAACTCTGCATAATTGATAGGATACCCATTAATATGCAACAAATGGTCTTGGGAAAAGGCATGAATCCATTTTTTTTCCACAAGTTATACGAAGGCAGACTAGACACTTTAGCATTGACATGGTAACCAATATAGAAGAAGGAAAACCCTGAACTCAGATCAGCTTTAAAGTAGTAGTAAAGTTGGTGGTATGGCCTATTGTCTGAATCAGCTGGACAGCAAGGGAATCCATCCACTTTTCACAAGCACTAGACCATGTAGATTGTTGGGGTTTTTTTTATCTGAGGTGGAGCACTACATTTACCATCAGCCCATTACTTGACTGCACTGATCCAAGCTGTATTACTCATGCATTGAATTGGTAAGGGTAGGCATCAAACCTGGAACCTATGTGTATGTGTATTTCAATTTCAAATCGAAGACATCACACGCACTTATTAGAGAGTTCCTCTATGTCGACGACATTGACCTCCTGGCTCATACTGAGGATGATATTCGAAATATTGTCAATCTATTTTCGGCCTCGTGCGCTGCTTTTGGATTAAAAAAATAAGCTTGACGATAACAAAGGTAATTTTCACGCCCGTGAACCGTATATCAAACCAACTGTATCCATTCATGGTACTCGTTTGGATGTCGTTGAAACCTTCACATACGTGGATGCTGAGATTCACCTACCCATCCAGAAGGCATCTGTGGCTTATGGAAGGCTTGAAAAATGGTCTAATACCAGCAGTATCCATAAAACAAAGTTGACAGTTTATAGGTTCTGCATATTGAGTGTTCTATTGTACTCCTAGGAAATAAGGATATTGCTTGAAAATTCTTGAACCCTTTCATCAGAAATCTAAAATGGCCTGTAGAAAATTGGCCAACGCTGATACAAAAAACACTCAGAGGCAAAGCACAAGAGGTATACGCCTCCATTTCGATCGCAGATTGCGCTGACTATAACATTGTAAAGACAACCATCCTCCAGATTTATGAGATGGTACCCGAAGCATATAGGCAGAAATGTAGGTCTTACGGAAAGGAAGAAAAACAGATCTATGTAGAATTCTTTCGCCAGAAGGAAACCTATTTCGACAGGTGGAATTCAGCTAAAAGTGTGGGGTCTGATTACGACAAACTCAGACAGTTGATACTAATGGAGGATTTCAAGGGGTGCATCCATGACGACCTTAAAGTATTCCTTAATGAACGACAGATTGACACAGCGTACTCTATGGATACTGTTGTGGATGAATATACCTTAACACATAAGCGAAGCAGATTAAAGAATGACGACCCATTAGAGAACGGAAGCTGCACAAATCCCCGAATAGCGGCTAGTCCTGGTCCGAATACGAGATCGGGTCAAGTAAATACGACACGACCACCCAACCCAAGAAATAGATACCCCAGCCACAACACCAACACCCCGTCTATTGACAGTTGGATAGAGGGAAAACCCCGACGTGTTACTACTGTGGGAAAGTAGGACACGTGATAGCGAGTTGCCTAGCAAGAAAAGGTGCTGAATCTAGAAACACATTCCCGAACAAACCACAAGAGTTTGTTTCTTTGCGTAAGAACCCCATGAAAGGAAATGAGGATAGTATTAGGAAAGAATATAATGGCTTTGTATATCCTGTGGATAATCCCACGAGGAAAACTCAAATTAAAATCCTGAGAGACACTCGGGCGACCCAATCTTTGATCTTAGAGAAATGTGTGTCACGTCGGTCGAAAACGGCCATGGGCGAATTTGTGATAATCCAAGGAATTGGAAACAATTTTGTCAGCGTCCCACTCCATAGAATCTCCCTTGAGTCTAGCACGGTACGCGGACCCATAGAAGTTGGAGTGGTTATCAGCCTGCCTATGAGAGGCATATCCATGCTGCTTGGCAATGATTTGACCAGCGGGAAAGTTATACCCTCGCCAAGAATGACGGTAGAACCGAGCGTCTCGGAACAAATCGAGAAATGCTCCGAAGTGTGTGGTAACCCGGGCAGGAACTCGAAAGAGAACTGAAGAAGAAAGCCTTGAGCAGGGAAATGATAAGGGAAGGGGTCGAGGTAATCGATCTCTCCCAGATGTATCCGAACCACGAGGGGGAATCGAACCTTATACCTTTAGAACCCTCGGCACCAAGCCACTGTAATGATAAACAAGTCATAAATGACATTCCCGCTACACTGAAGTCAATCGCGGATGAGCAGAAGGAAGATAACGAAATCGTCCCAATTTCAGAGAAGTATTACCTGAAGGGGAATTAGACAAAACGCCATCCGGATATTTTGTTAAGGGCGATATTTTGATGAGGAAATTAAGACCCTCACACACACCCGACCTGGAGGACTGGTCAGCGATATACCAGTTAGTCTTACCGAAAAAGCATAGGACCGAAGTATTAAGAACGGTCCATGGGATACCCATGGAAGGACACTTAGGCGTCCGTAAAACCTACGAACTCATAGCCATGCAGTTTTATTGGCCAGGAATCCGCAGAGATGAGGCAAATTACTGTCGGTCCTGTCACACGTGCCAATAGGTGGGCAAGCCAAATCAAAATATCCCCACCGCCGCCTTACACCCAATCCCCGCCTTCGAGGAACCCTTCTGTCGTGTCCTCGTTGATTGTGTTGACCCACTCCCAAAGACCAAGCATGGGAACCAACACATACTAACCTTGATGTGTGCTTCGACTCGGTTTCCCGAAGCAACCCCCCTCCCGAAATATATCTGCTTGGAAGATTACAAGGGCTCTCCTCAACTTCTTCTCCATGGTCGGATTACCGAAGATAGTGCAAACTGACCAAGGGTCAAATTTTATGTATCGGATATTCCAACAAGCCTTGAGACATAGACATTAAAACAGTAAAGTCAAGCGCATACCATTCCCAGTCCCAAGGAGCACTGGAACATTTCCACTCCACCCTCAAAACCATGATCCGGGCTTTTTGCCTCGACCATGAGAAAGATTGGGACGAGGGCATCCCATTCCTGATGTTCGCAGCCAGAGAAGCCCTACTAATCTTTGGGATTCAGCTCCTTCGAAATTATATTCGGACATTCCGTACAAGGACCTTTATGAATGTTAAGAAAAGTGGATGTAAGACAGTCCAACGATAGAATCCCTATCAGATTACATAACCCGCTTTAGAGCTCGATTACATGAGACCAGTAAATTAGCTCACAAAAACCTCCGAACCAGTCAGAGAAGGATGAAACAACACTATGACCGAAACACAGTCCCTAGAAGTTTCGAAACTGGAGATAAGGTACTAGTATTATTACCCTTATCTATTCATCCCCTTAAATCCCGATTTCACGGTTCATATGAAATCTCCCGGAAGGTCAGCGACCTAAATTATGTAGTTAATACCCCCGGCCGAAGAAAGACAACACAAATGTGCCATATTAAAATGCTCAAGCCATATTACGAGAGGGGAAATGAGAACCCTGTCTTGGCCGCAACTTGACCTGTCCCTATACCTAACCGTGTGGACATCCCCGAGGAAGTCGCGGGAAAGAACAACCGTCCCCTGAGATTGCGAAATTTAGAAATTTTAGCCGACCTTGCGCCCAAAATCGAGTATTTGACTCGTAAAGTGAGGAACGATATAACCGAACTTATCCAGGACTTCCGTGACTTGTTCCCAGACGTCCCTAAGCAGACGGACATCATTCAACATGATGTGAAGGTCGGAGATGCCACCCTTTGTCAAACAACACCCCTATCGTGTTAATCACAGAAGACATAAATAATATGCCAGGAAGTGGAATATATGCTTGACCACGGCATTATTGAACCTAGCCAAAGCAGTTGGTCTTCACCGTGTGTATTAGTCAACAAACCTGACGGTTCAGTCCGGTTTTGTACCGACTATCGTAGGGTGAATGCCATCACCAAGACCGATTCGCATCCCATTCCTAGAATGAATGACTGTATCGATAAAATCGGTAGGACCACGTACATCACCAAACTGGATCTCTTAAAGGGTATTGGTGTGTACCTCTGACTAAACGGACTAAGGAAATATCAGCTTTCGTCACTCCACATGGCATGAAGATCTCTCAAGCCAATTTCCAGAGGATGATGAATCATTGTCTGCACGATCTACCTAACGTTACTGCTTATATCGACGACATAGTCATTTATAACGAGAGTTGGGTAGATCACATGAAATCCTTACGAAGCGTGTTCGATAGGCTTAGACAAGCGAACCTCACTGTCCATATGACTAAAAGTGATTTCTGAAGAGCCGAAGTTAACTACTTAGGGCATAGAATCGGCTATGGAAATGTATCTCCCGATGATGCCAAAATCCAAAGCATCTTGCATGTCCCCCCCCCAAAAAAAAATGTTAAGAGCCTACGACGATTACTGGGTTACTATAGGAATTTCTGTCGCAATTTTTCCGACGTAGCCTCACCCCTCACTCAGTTACTAGCTAAAAAGTCCAAATGTGTCTAGACATCCTTCTGTCAGGAATCCTTTGAGTGAATTAAGTCTATGTTATGCTGTAGCCCCGTTTTGAAAGCCCCCGAATTCTTACAACCTTTCCGCTCAGCGATCGATGCCAGCGATCATGGCATCGGTTCCTATTACTTCAAGTTGATAATAACGGCGTCGAACATCCCATTAATTATTTCTCTTGTAAGTTTAATTTTCACCAGAGAAATTACTCAACTGTAGAGAAGGAAATTCTAGCTTTAGTCTTAAGCTTGCAACATTTTGATGTCTATATATCTTCATCATATTAACCCACCCTCGTGTATACCGATCAAAATCCACTTACCTTCTTACATCGTATGAAGGGTAAAAATAAAAGATTGTTTAATTGGAGTTTAATTTTGATCTGAGTGTACGATACATCCGAGAACCCTCCATGTTCTCTCCAATATAACAGGTTTAACCCTTTCGAAGTTGACGCTTTAGGTTTTCATGCACGATTCTTTCACTCTCAAAACTGGTACAGCTATCATTCACATGAATTTTCCAGTCAGTTCTCTCCAATGCCAGCTGTTCCCAGTTGTCAGGATTTATTTTTATTTTTATAGGGTTGTTTTTTAAGCAATCCTTATACCTCTTTCTAGGCTTATGCTGTGGCCTTTTGCCATCATGCAGCTGGCCGCAAAAGAGTTGATTTGGCAATCTAGCATCACTCATACGCACATGACCTGCCCAACGCATTTGAGCCGTTATGATAAGAGTTTCAATGCTTTTGCATCCTGCCCTTGTAATGACTTCTGTGTTAGGTGTGTTGGAATTCCACTTGATGTTTAGAATGCGTCTCAAACATTTCTAATGAAAGTGTTCAAGAATTTTCAAATGCCTTCGAAAAAATGTTTCCGAGGAGTACAATAAAACACTCAACACGCAAGACCCAATTTTGTTTCATGGGTAATACCAGTATTAGACCATAACCGTTTTTCGAGCCCTCCATAGGCCACATATGCCTTCTGGATGCGCCTGTGAATCTCAGCATCTAAAGATCCATCACAAGCTAGAGTACTTCCTAAGACTCAACAACATCCAGACAAGTACCATGAATGGTTATTGTTGGTTTGATATATGGTTCACCTTTTACGGGGGCGAACATTACCTTTGTCTTTGTCAAGCTTATTTTTAATCCAAATGGAGAGCACGAGGCAGCAAAAAGGTTCACAATATCTTGAATATCCTCCTCAGTGTGAGCCAGAAAGTCAACATCATCGGCATAAAGAAACTCTCTGATAAGTGTATAGGATGTCACTATGGAAGTTTTCTACCCTCACTACACCAATTTAAGTCTCCACTCAACAAACTGTTAACAAATGACATTAAATGGTCATGGCCCATAGATTGTCAACAATCTTTTGAAAAGATTAAATCATTAATCAATTCAGACCTACTACTCACATATTTTGACCCAACTCAAAAGATAGTATTGGCGGATGACTCAAGCAATGGTGTAGGAGCCATGGTTCCGCACATTTTTGCAGATAAAACAGAAAAAGCAATCATGCATGGAGCAAGATCACTGATACCTGTTGATCGCACACTAGAGCCAAGTAGAAAAGGAAGCACTTGCACTGAACTTTGTGGTGAAGAAATTCCACAAGATGCTATTTGGGCGCACACTTCACACTTCTGACTGACCACAATCTTTTACTATCAATATTTGGTGCAAAAAAAGAAATTCCAGTATACTCAGCTAATTGACTATGCTGGGCAATCATTCTACTGGAGTACGACTTTGATATACAGTACTACAAGACTACAGAATTTGGTCAGGCTGATGCTTTGTCATGCCTCATTAGATCACAATCAGTCCCAGATGATGACACAGTCATTGCTGCCATCAACATCGAGGAGATTTACAATGCACAATCACCAATTGTATCTGAAAAATTCCTGTGACTAGAGTGGACATTAAACGAGAAACACAATGCTACAAAAAGTTTTAAAGTTTCTCTGACAGTCACTGCCTCCTGATCTCACAGGAGACCTTCAATAATTTAAATGGCACAGTTATTCTCTATCCATCTTTGATGAGTGTCTGACATCGAAAGATCAGTCAAGAGTTCTGTCGCTTGCATCGAAGCACAGAAAATTCCACCTAGGATTGTAGACTCCCACTGAACATACCCAGAGCAACCATAGTCCCGGGTACATGTGGATGTTACTGGCCCTCACAATGGATGTAATTTTCTGGTCGTAGTAGATGCCCATTCCAAATGGCCAGAGATTTTTCCGATGAAAAACACGGACACCCATTCAACTATTCTTGAACGACTATTCAGTCAAATTCCCGGTAGACAATAATTTCGGACAATGGAACACAATTCACATCTGAGTCATTCCGTCATTCCGTCACTTCTGCGATGTAAATTGTATCATTCATGTTCGATCACCACCCTACACCCTACAATCCAATGAACGTTTTGTGGACACATTTAAACGTGCTCTGCTCAAAGCAAAGGGAGTGTGAAAAACAACAGAGGAGAAAAGCATTTCTCCTCTCGTATCGGACATCACCAAGAGAGGCAGTCATGGGAAGAAAGCTCCGTCCACAAAAATAACAACAAGGGCAAGACATTTGTCATAAGAAAGGACAAATTTTCTCAGTAGGCACATCAGTATTTGCGAGAATCTACAGGCCTGGACAGACAAACTGGGTACTAGGTACCATACATAAAAAGGGACAATTTGTGTATAATGTACAAGTTGGAAGGCAATTCTGGGCACAGCATAAAATAAGTTACATCCCAGATACATAACAAACAACAGTTAATAACATGCTAACCATTCCATTGGACTTATTAATGGACACACTCGACCTACTAACTCCATCACCTGCAGAAAAATGCAAATGGAAGTAGAGCAGAACCTTGCAGAAACTAGCCAAAGTGAAATCGAACAAAAGTGAACCACCTACAAATTAATTGTGCTCACTACAGTTAATCACTCAAAAAAGGAAGGTGTTAGTTTCCAGACCTAACGAAATTCTAGTTACTTCCCTTGATCAGAAGCGATCAGTTGCCTCCCTTGAAGATTGCATTGTGGGAATTCGGAAAGTGGGGTTTCCGCCTTGGCACTTTTGGATTAGGATTCGTACTGGCTGTTTTATGACTTCTAAAGCAGAAGCATTCTTTGCCCTGTTTTAAATAAAACTTTATTAATTTCCAACAACCGGGTTTTGCATTTTCATTCAGTGTTCCGTATTTTATTTATATGCAAAAAACATAACATTTACAAAAATATAATTTTTTTAGATTGTAGTTCGTACATTTACAGAGCAGAAAAGAAAAGAAAAGACAATTGTTATTTGAATGAAATAAGCAACAAGAAATTGAAACAATTTGATAAGAAAAGTTTCGAATGAAACAGTTGGCTTTTCTTTTTGTTTATTTTGATATTTTGTTTAATAAAATGGACTTTCTCAAGTGTATGAGATGCACACTTGGCGTCTGTTCTCAGGCTGGGTACTGAACCCCCCTCCCTTCATATCTACTTACAACCAATGATTTTTGTGAATCTGACAGCAATTGAAATTTGTCTTGTTCGTTGTGAAATAAGATAAACAATTATTAAAAAAAGAATTTTTCTAAAAGAATCGGTGTCAATACTTCTATCACAACTGTTTGCATTATTAAAATATCTTTATTTATCGAAGAAAAACTGAAATGAAATGTTGGTGAGAATGTAAGCTTAATAACACATAGAGACGTTTCCCCATTCTCACCATTTAACGGCCTCGTTGTGATAAAAAGCGAATGAAATTACGATGAAAGAAATACAATTTAATAAGAATAACTTGTTTCAAATATGAATTTTGAAATTTGTATGAAGAATTTTTATTTTTATTATATATTATGTATTTTGATAGACAGTCAGACAAACGTTTGAGAGGGATGCCTTGCAAAAATGTTTTTTTAATATTAAATCAGCAAACGTCTTGAATCAAATTCAGTTTTAAATCATTTTTAATCGTTTTGGTATTAAACGAAACACCATTTTCAATAACATATATATATATATATATATATATATATATATATATATATATATATATATGGGGGGTGTTTGCGTGTTTTATTTTCTATGTCTTTGATCCCCTCTGAAATGTTGATGAATTAATGAGAAGCTTGAAAGTATTTTTAATAAAAATAAAGGAAATCCTCATTAATCATTGTTCACTGAAATATTGATATTTTTCTTAACGGTGCCTTCATAGCCTTATCAGAAGTATGATGTATACAATGAGAAACTAACAAACCAGCAATAATTTGCTAGTCTAGCTTGTTAACCATTATATCAGGAAAGATGCCCTCTAAAAAATAAGCGAACCTTAGATTTGGAACAAGGTCACACACACACACACACACATATATATATATATATTTGTGTGTGTGTGTGTATAGGGCACCAAATGAGGATCGAACTCACCACACAGTAATTAATTTGTGAGTTTAGCTTGTTTACTACGAATAGGGTGTGACCGTGAAGTAACCAACTTATTTTTCTTGGGACATTTGCAGCGTGTTTGTAGATGATATATTTTCAGTGATCCCGTTTGAAATGTTACTTCTTTTATGTCCAATTCGAGTGTGTGCTGTCCCCACTTCTCTTCAACTAAAAGGGGTCAGGGTTATTACCTGATGCCTGCAGTGACCAATATGAGGAATGATGACGAGGCTGGATAGTTTTGTCATTATTCTCCTGTTCATGCGAACATTAAGCTCGACCTTGTGTGTGTCGCATCCTATCACCGGGGACGGGGATACCTCACGATTTTTTTTTGATAAGATCAAAGTGTAGCATCTGTTCTTACTAGCTTAGTATATGATATATGACTACCATTGTTTTCTTCTTTTAAAAATTAGTTTGACAGTCTAAAATATGCATTTGAAAGTTGTTAATTTTATAATTTTATTCTACATTTCATTTTCTAATTTTGTTTTTTTTAAATAAACAAATATTTCATATTACATTTTATTTTACAAATAGACTGAATCTCCCATTTATATTTTGCTAACAGAATGTATTTCACACACATATTTTTTGCTCCATTTCGTTTGGTACTTACATATCCAATAATTAAAAGTAATCTACAATTTTACTTGTAATTTAATGTTTTTAGGCAAAGATTTTTAAGATTACTTCAACGCTAAATAAATCCCTTAGAAGTACAAACGATTTCTTTGTAAACAAAAAAGAAAAAAACAACGAAAATATTTAGTATAGATATTATGTTTATGAAAAATAAATTAGCGCGGAAGAATTAAAATCGCTAATTATTCACCCCCGCCGATTGCTGACTTATGTACAAAGGAATATATTCACAATAAAATCAAATCGTTTTAACTGAAGACATAACTGTCCTTCGTGCGGTATAGATACTACACTTTGATCCTATATCTATCTTCCCAGAAGGGGGGATGTTACATATGGTCAGTTTAATGTTGGGGAGCAAGTACCAAAATTACGCAATCCCTGCGACTAGTGTCACGGAGGCATCAACTCCGATATACTCCCTTTTTTTGTAATGGGGAGGTGTTACCCCGGGGTCGAATTCCCCAGGACCTGACTACCCTCAATTTTTTCCGCGTCCTGTTTGAAAACAAATCGACGCCTGAGGGCTATTTCATAGTTTTGGCAATTTTGACAAATTGCAATGATGTGATAAAACGAGTCTGTTGAGAGTTGTCAATGATATATATTTTTTGTTTTGTCCTTTTTTTTAAAACTATCGCTTAATACATTTTCTGTAAAACATTGATTTAAATAGTTGTTTGTAAGCGTCGCTAAATCGTCTATTCATGAGTCCATAAATGAGCGGGTTGAAACAGCTGTTGGCGTAACCAAAAAACAAAGAGATGATATCTGCGCTTCTAGGCACTGGACTTTTACAGTAGAGACTGCACAGCATTGTAATACAAAAGGGTAACCAAGAGATAAAGAAGACGATGATAACCACCAACAGCGAGAAGGTAATCCGTATTTCTTCCCTCCGGCGACGTAAATACCGTGAAGGTACGGCACTAGTCGATTTCCGACCAGCAGAATCAAAGGCAAATTTCACCGTCGATAAGGAGAATGGGTTCGAGCGTTTCCCACCTGAATTTTTTTTATGTTTTCGATGCCGACTGCTGTTCGAGATTGTGACCCGCTTGTTGCGACATGACATCACTGGCATTTTAGATGTGGGAAAAGTCCGGCTTTTTTCTCTTGCTGTTCTATGTGCCCAGCAGCTACACGTAACCTCTTGGCCGATAGCCCGATTACACAACGAACAAACGGTCATCTTTTCATCTTCCATTTTGCTACTAGATTCTGTCTCTTTGCTCATGCACCTTCCAAGTTGTCTTTCTGGGTGGTCTTCTTCTTCTTCTTCTACGTCTTTTTCTTCTGCTTCTTCTTCTTCTTCTGCTTCTTCTTCTTTCCTCTCTTCCTCATCACCGCTCTCTTCTCCACTTCCATCTGCTTCAAGCATCTCGTCCGAAGACCGTATAGAGTTGTTATTCTGATTTTCTGTCTCGTTGCTCAGTTCAGATATTTTGCGTTGCAACGATGGGTTAGGCATATTGTCATCCGTTGAGGGAGACATTTCCTCTGAGTTCTGTTCGTCTTCAGAGGATTTGTTGTTTCCATATCTTACACAAAGATGTCCATTTTCGTCTCGGTCGCTTCCGATATCATCCTGAGACTGATTCTCGGGTGAACTCACTGTCAGAATCGTATCATATGAATTATTTAGATTTTTCAAAGAACCGTTTGTCAAGTTACGAGGTGGACTATCCAAATTGTCGCCCGATTCACTTTCAGGACTGACAGAAAAGGCATAGTCATTCATATTGATAGTATAAGGTTCTTGATTTCTATGGGTCGTTGGTAATCTGAGTCCTGATTCAATCGGATTGTCTTCTTGTATTTTTTTAGAACTGGGACATTTTTTTGAGCATCTCTTCTGCAGTTCGATACTCTGCTTTAGTGTTTTCGCGTAGTCTGTTAACTTTCGTGCGCACAGCGGATCAACTATTAAACGAGTACCGTTAGCATTTAATGCTCTTAGTTTTTCTGGGATATCCGGCATTTGGGAACTTGCCGAAGGAAGGTCAGACTGTGGATTATCGCTTTCCATATCAGCAAAAGAGGCGCTTAATCGTTGATCAAGGCTCATAAGACGTCGATTACTTTTTCGCACTGACTTGATGATTCGGACATAACAAAAGGACATCACGAGACATGGCACACAAAAGCAGATTCCAATCATGAAGAACGTGTAACTCTGGGATAGTTTCCAGTTACAAAAACAGAATGATTGATTCTTCAGGAACTTGTACTCTCCCCAGCCACCAAGGGGAGGTGCTGATAGCATTAACGAGACAAACCAGACAACTGAAAAGAAAAAAAAGAAGAAAAAATTAGATTTTGCAAATGGCCAAAATAAATGATTTCGATGACATTTAATAATAATAAATCTTTGTCTTTGAGATGCAAATGGTTTCTTTCACCTCAGCCAAAAGACCGGGTGTAGTTTTAGGTAAAGAAAAAAAAATTGTCAATTAGTAGACTTCACTGTTCCGTGAGGTCACAAAGTTAAAGTTAAGCTGAAAAAGTTGTGGAACATAAATGGTGACAACGATACCAATCATGGTTGGAGCTCTTTGAAAAATTCAGAAAAATCTGGAATATGGGACTGGGGAGACTGTAAAGGAAGAATTAAGAGTGTCCAGACCACAGCACTGCTGAAATCAGCTAGAATAACGATAAGAATTCTGGAGAGCTGAAAAGACTTATTGTGTCTTAAACCTTTTAGCAGATTACATCCGTATACCGGTGGTGCTTTTATTCTATTACTCACCGTAGCATCGGTTTACTGCTCAAACTGCAAGAGCGCCAATTTAAGCTCAGGAGCCCAGGGCTCAAACTTAATATACTTTTTTTTTTTGCTGCGCGATCTCCGGGAGATCAGTGAACATCATGAAATACGTTGAGCCATTTATTATACAGAAAATATTTGGACTTTATCTGAGATTGGTATGTCGAAGTTCAGCGCATGTTTGTCTATAAGATGTAAAATAAAAGAATCTCAACTCCTAAGAAAGAATACTGAAAACTAATAATCAGCACACAGAAATATATTGAACCCATTTTCCGCAAAACCTTCGGTCTGAGATTAAGGGATAATATATGTTCATCTCTTTTAATCATGTTTTTATTTTCGGATTGGAATCATCAAGTAAATGAGGCGAGTTTTGGCCTGGTGCTGTCCGGGTAAGTTTGGCCACCCTCGCTGAACTGAGCCCGTGTCTAATACTACACTTGAGGGGATATAGTTGAATAATGACATGTACATTTAAACGGGCATGAATTTGATTTTGTGTGGTTCAATGATTTTAAAATATGACCTCCATTATCACATAAAGTAAAATAATCCGCCACCCCGGATATAGTTTCGTGTTGATTTACTGAAGTTAACCGTTTCATTAGACAATTTTATACACAGTTCCACCCACAATCTTCAGACACAAACAGACGAAAAGGACATCTTTTTAAAAAAGTAAAACTTACATCTTTCAAAATGGAAATACCATCATTAAAAAAAGAAAAAAAAGAAAGAAATGGTTAATGTGTAAAATATTTTGTGGTTTCTAAATTTTGCACATGTGTTTTTAAACCCGTGGGAAAGAAAAAACGTTTTAGTAGAAAAACAGGAAAAGTCTATTTCTCTCCCCCTCCCCCATCCCGATTCTCTAAATTTTCTTTTTCTTCCGTTTGTCGTTTTTTTTTAAGGAAAAAGAATCTTTTGTTTATTTGCAGTCATTTGTTCTACTTTATTTCAACCGCCCCCGCCCCAAGTCGTAATCACCATTTCGTTTCTATTTCATACTGTAAATATTCGTTGATAAGTTGATACTTGTGTTTTGATCAAAATATCGTCAATTAATGATATGGCTTGTTTATAAGTCGACCTCAATTTTTAAAACAAATTTTTGTCAGCAACGATTGGTCAGGCTCCTTCGCCTGGTATAAGGATTAGCAAGCTGAACTAGATAGATCATTGTTAATCATTTCGATTCTCACAGGGTGCTTCCATAATTCTTGGCCTTCTCTTAAACATATGGAAGTTTTGTAAATGATTACAGTGACTACGGGAATTTTTAGCAGAAGATATTTTATTACAAGTCAATTCAAAAGAAATATTGTTGGAATAGTTTGTGTGTGTGTGTGTGTGTGTGTGTGTGTGTGTGTGTGTGTGTGTTAGTGAGGATTTATATTTTATTACTCGTGTATATTTTTCTTGTCTGATATTCATATTTGCTATTTATCTTTCGCATCGGACATGATTTACAATCAACTAACAAAATTATTACTTGCAAAGTAATATTTATGTCGGTTGATTTATATGTATTTACTCAACCCCTCCGCACAGGCAGGATGCAACAGAAGGTCAATTTCTAAGCGGAGTTCAACAGGTTTGAATTCAGAATTTTAATTCTCCTAGACCGGTTGTCATATCCAGGTTTTCCAATTATTTACGCATAGCTGGAGTGAAAATAGGTAGATTCATACATTTCCCAAGGGTATTAGCTCTAAGTGAAATGCAACTCTTTGTTGAAGCTGAAAACTATTTTGCACCTTGTGTGGTGTAATAGTACCTACCTAAACTGTAATAATACCTACCTAAACTAGCAAACCTTTCTTAGGGAGTTCGATTCTCAATTGATTTAATATCAAATTAACTAACGGGGCCTGTAGATAGAGCACAATATGATAATTTGATTATTACAACGTTTGATATGTTTACTTAAGTGCTATTGAAGGACTCCAGCGACAATGTCAAAGAAATCTGTGTCACACCCAGGTGAACGAACCCTTGCTTTAGTGGCTTTGTAGAGCATAATTATAGCGGTAACCGTTTCTTTCAGGTGGTCGTATGTTAGTAGTATTTGCTCCATTTTTCCTTTATGTATTGAGTCAAATACCTTGGAGAAATCTACAAACAGTAGGATTGTTTCAAGATTTTGTACTCGAACCCCTAAGGAATTTTTCTATTTCAGATAGGATGCGATTAAGAAGAAGGGCATTATATATCTTAGCAGTTATGGCAGTGAGAGTACTTCTTAGCAATTACGAGGTCGCCTTTGAACTCACTTCACTGATCTAATTCTGATTAGGGAGAAAAGCGAAATGGTTCAGTTTTTATTCCAATAATCTCAAACACCTAAAAGCAAAGTGTCGTTTTTTTTAAGTGGGACACTAAAAGTAATTTCGCACTTAACGTAGATGGCTTTTCGGTTTGAATAAGGTGAATTGTTTGATTATTCAGGTGTTACTAGTCCGACATTCAATTGACTTGTCTGATTGCCTTTTGCCAATTATAAAAGAAAAACACATTTAGTTTAGTTAAAAGGAAACTTTGATATGTCGGGGGCGACAAGGAAACCAAATTGTCTAAAGTCAAAGAAATTAAGTTGGAATATTATATTGTGAAATGTTGAATAAAGGGAATGGGAGAGTTAGTGTCTTTTAAGAAAAATGATTGTCAAACTAGAAAATGTGAGAGAGAGAGAGAGAGAGAGAGAGAGAGAGAGAGAGAGAGAGAGAGAGAGAGGGGGGGGGTTACCAGGGCCTGTTCATAACTAAGTTGATATTCATCTAAACCAGATATAATAATTTCCTTATTTCTAATGGAACACTACATGATAAAAACAAATATTATTATGCTATTTATAGCCAATGTCTACAGCACTGAAACTCTATAATCAAAATTATGAAAATCCAAAGTTCAAAAATAAGTATGTCCCTTATATATATGTATCCAATTTTTTGTTGATTTTATAAAAGGGCTATTGTTTTATTTTTATTTACGGAATTTTAATGTTGTAGAGTTTGGTAATAAATAATATCTAATAATATCCTTTTGGTAATATAATGCCCCACTAACAATAACAAAATCTTGGTATCTTTCTATGAAAATTGTTAGAAGGGTAATTATTTATGGGCGATTATTTACCTATCCGATCTCCCTGACAAGCTAAAGCGACGGTTTTTCCAGTCTGTGGTTGTATCAGTGCTGCTATATGGCTGCACCACTTGGACCCTAACGAAGCGTCTTGAGAATAAGCTAGATGGAAGCTGCACAAGAATGCTGCGTGCAGTCTTGAACAAGTCGTGGAAGCAGCACCCCACGAGGAGGCAGCTGTACGGTCACTTGCCCCCCATCTCACAAACTATCCGAGTGAGACGGACAAGACATGCAGGACACTGCTGGAGAAGCAAGGACGAGCTTATAAGCGACGTTCTCCTGTGGAAGCCAACACATGGACATGCAGGTGTGTTGCGCCCAGCAAGGACCTACATTGACCAAATATGCGAGGATGCTGGTTGCTCCGCAGAGGACCTCCCAGGTGCAATGAATGATAGGGAAGGTTGGCAAGAGATTGTCATGGATATCCGTGCTAATTGCACGACATGATGATGATGATTTACCTATCTCAAATTATTGCTGTTTACCTTAGCCAGTGCTTATTTCTATCTCATTCTGAGATAAGTGAGCACGTAGGAAGATCAGATATTGTAAGAAACTCAAGGCCCGTGTGTCAAACTAAGTTGATATTAATGACTAAGCTTTCCAATATATCGCGTGCACACCTTGCAAACCAGTAAATCCTGTCTGTAAATATTGCGACAAAATTATCTTAATTCACCAAATTTCAAATTGGATTCGAAAAGATTTTACCAATGTCAATCGTCATCTGTAAACATTTTCAAATCTAGTAATTGTCATTCTGATATCAAAACGATGAGAAATTGTTTATAAAAATTGTGACTGATAAAGTCAAGATGGAATTACTGACAGGAATTGTGCGAAGAAAATGACAAAATATAACATGGTAAGTGGGAATGCTCGATGTGGCTGACATTTTCGACATCGGTTTGATGATTATATCAGGAGTGACCTCAGGTGTGATCTCATCGGCAGGTAACGAAAAGGAGAAGATTTCTATTAAAATATGGATTTTCATTGGTTAATACGAATACGTAAACAAAAACTTTTTTACTTAGAGGGTTACAAACGAACCAGGCACAATTTGAGAGACTTGGGTTTGTAGCCCTTTCTGAGCCACCATAAAAAAGAATTGAATCAAGCAGTATTACCACATGCATATGATTTTCTTAAAATATCTTTTTATGTGAGTTGTGCACATCAGGTATATATATATATATATATTATATATATATATATATATATATATATATATAAATTGATAAAATTCGAAGGCAATACAATGCGTAAAAAATAAAGACAAAACGATGTAGACATATAAAACATCGTTTTGTCTTTATTTTTTACGCATTGTATTGCCTTCGAATTTTATTATTTTATAACATACTTAACAATGCTTCAAGCAAATTACCAATTACTTTTATATATATATATATATATATATATATATATATATATATATATATATATATATATATATATATAATGATACGGCAGAAGAATCTGCTGGCGTTTACTATTTATTAACGAGAAAAGGAAAGAGTAAAAAATTATTTTTTTCAGAGATGATTTTATTTGAAATTAAAAAAATAAAACCAAAATTGTATCCTCTGTGTTTACAGATTCAATTAAAGGCCACTGCAAGCTACTAAATTGTTATGTTTATCAAACCTGTCACAAATTGAAAGGTGTGGACTTGATTTCTGGGGCCGGGCGACATGATTGTCAGTGGTCAAACGAAAAGGCTCAAGGTTGGATTTTTTTTAGCTTTAACCCTCAAATATTATAGGAAACCTAATCATCTTACTTCCGGATGAAAGCTAGGTTCTCATTAGCGGATCAATCAGATATTTGGCGCTACATGTTCTTCTATAAAAACGGTCTAGGCTGTTTAATCAACCAGACGGAGAACCAGCAGACGGGGAGGTTCAGCCTGAAGAACCACGAGATTTCAAATTGCTGAAGTAATTGCTAGTGTACACAATATATGTCTTTCCATTATATATAATAAGAATAAAATAGTTGTTATTGCTGACGGTGTATTGTCTCGTTCTTAGAGTAGGCAACGACTACGGCAGGTCCTTTCCATTAACCTCCCGACCCGTCACAAAGACGGTTTCCAACCAACTTGTGTCGATCCTCGTTCTGCGGATCAAAAGAATACACAACGTGGGTGCAGAATGCATCGATAGAGTAACTAGACAGAAACATATGGTAGTCATGGAACTAAATCATCTGATCAAGTATCTTGACTAGTATGGGACCACACACACACACACACACACACACACACACACACACACACACACACACACACATATATATATATATATATATATATATATCTGACGATTAATACATAAAATAATGCTAAGTTTGTACTACCCGACCGGTTTCAGTCGTTTTTTTAAGATTAAAAAAGACGGTCTATATGACTCTCTTTATATCTCATATATATATATATATATATATATATATATATATATATATATATATATATATATAATCTGTGCGTTAGTGCGTGTGCGAACAATAAAGTTTAATATCCCTTACATGGCACGCGTTAGTTTTTTTCCACATTATAAATATCCACCCGGATCTCGGCACAAACCAGGATAAAGTTGTATGGAAGATCGGCAGTTGCTAAGTGCTGCAGGTCTGTTCTTCTTTACAACAGTAATGTTATCCAAGCGAAAAGGAAATTTCCACACAAATTGGAATCAACGCCACCTCATAAGTTGCCAGAACAAGATTGAACTCGATTATCAAACTGTCTTAGTGACTCCAGCTCCTGGTTTTGAATTAAGAATTTTTTTCTTATCCTAGACTGATTGCCCAGTCAAGACTATTGAGTACAATCGGCTCTACAATTTTACTCATAGCTGGGAAATCTCAACATTACTTACTTCCTAACATGGGTACACGAGGCCTGACGTAATGCAAGATCCTTGCTACAATGAGTGTGGTTTTCCCCCGACTAAAAATCGCAGTTTAAATCACGTTGTAGCAATTAGTAGACTAAGGACACATAACTCAGACTATAGCATCCTGGGCGACGGGAATTGACACTGGGAATCCAATAGGATGACATTTCAAGCCAGTAAAGGCGAGTGTGTCATTTGAAAGTGAAGTTGTTATCAGTTCTTTCTATTGGATATCTCCCCCCCCCCAAAAAAAAAACCCCAGAAAAAACCCCACGGTATTGTAGGTAAATAAAGCGGTAAGAAGTGGTAGGAAGGTCACGCAGTTGGTAAACAAGGATACCGTATGGGCAGTAAGTTTGTCCTGCAAATTTACACGAAGAGTTATGTACATCTGCCTCAAGCAGCTGAATACACAGAAATACACAACCATAAATTGAAACAAACACAAAAAGAGACGATGAAAGCGTGTGTGCACATACACACACACACACACACACACACACACACACACACACACACACACACACACACGAAAGATTACCAACATATTGAGATTTTCTATTCATCTATCTATCTTAATTCTAACTCAGTGTTCCACTAATGTTGCCCAGTTTGAAATAAAGTTAATCTTAATAAATACTTATGTATCTTTTGCGATATATATATATATATATATATATATATATATATATATATATATATGCTACAGTAAAAAAGAGTGCTTCATATTTCAAATGATAGAGCGAATATAATTATCAAATTGTTTAACATGATTTGACAATATTCTTAAATCTTTTTTTACGATTTGAGAATTTTGTGAATTACACTGGGGAACAATTTGGGATACAATTTCTGTTGAGTTTGATTTTTCATTTGATTTAAACTAAAATTATCAGGCTGATTTCAAAACTGTCGTCAATTTTCTTCTATCACTATGTACAGTTTACTCCTCAAATAAGCACAATTGTATCGTTTGTCTGTAATTATTAAAAAGGAAGGATAATTTTTGTGTTCTGGTGACTATGTTGATTCCCAGTCAAAGAACAAACATCAGTGCATTTGTGAAAGTAATCATTTTCCATATTTTAAATTAAAACTTGACGATTAAGACAAGTCTTGAGCCCCTCATCAGATGTGCAAGCAGTGTGTTAAGAGTTTACGGATGTGGATCAAGGGAACATGTGATAATTTGGCATTTGGTATATCTATGTTTTGGAGAGAGCCAGACTGTTAATAAAAACAAATGTAAAATTGAGTATCCTAGTCTATCATCAGTTATACGTTCAGTGCCTCATTCAGCCGAAATCCCAGTGTGGGGAAGTAGAGCTTGAGAGAAGCATTGGGTGGAGAGAAATTGGCCTTCAAGATCTGACCTCAAACCTGTTGATTCCAACATTCTATATGAGCAATTTGGTGATAAAGAAAATTATGATCCCACCTTGTACATGAAACTATGTCTCTTGAAGTAATTCACTACTAAGGCCTTGCCAACAGAAGGCAATTGTTTCAAGTACCACATTTTGGAATTTCCTGGCCTGTCAATTGACAAAATCAAGGCCGAATCTGTAGGCCATCAAGGCCTACAGATTCGGCTAGTTATCAAAGATGAACATTTTATCGAGATAATGTCAGAACTCGAAAACAATGCTTGTTTCTTAACAAGATCTTTACCTTGTCAAGAACTCTCTTGAAAATGCATGAGCAATGAATTACACTAAAATAGGATAGCCACAAAATGCTCGATTGCAACATAAGCCTCAAGTTCCATTTTCTGCATAGCCATCTTGCTAACTTCTTGGAAAACCTTTGTGTGTACAGCAATGAGCAAGATGAATGATTCCACCAAGATTTGAAATTCATGGAGGAATGGTATCAAGGTATATGGGATGTAAATATAATGGCTGACTATGGAGCATAAAGTGAAATTGTCAGATTGGACACTGTAGAAAAAACTATGTGTAAATATCTACCATAACTATTTGCACATAATTTGACTTACATTAACAATATCCTTTGTTTGAACAAGTTGAATTGTACAAACATTATAGTTAAGCAATATTTTATTATTTTCCATTGAACATTTTTAAATCATTTTATAAAATAAGCTCAAATTTGTTACATGTTTTTGAGACCAAGCAAGGGTATCTTGTTACTTAAAAAGTTGATGTAATAGAGAAAACATGGGGTAATTTTTGGATTCTGGGCCCAAAAGTTAGTCAAAACAAGTGTCAGATCTAATTCAAAAATATTTGTGATGGCCAGTGTAATGTTTTATTATTTCCCATTATATATAAATATCTAAAACATTAAAAAAAATAGCACAAATTTATTAGATGCTGTATTTTTGCTTTTTGAGAAAAATCGAAGGTATCCCATAGAAGATGATCTGATATAGAAAAACTGGGGTCATTTTTGGATTCAGAGGTAAAAAAAAAAAAAATAGTCAAAAACAAGTGTCAGATCCAACCCGACCAAATCGTGTTCCCAGTGTTTATATATATATATATATATATATATATATATATATATATATATATATATATATATATATATATATATATATAAGTGGTGTGTATTCCTAAGGGGCAATATAAGCACTAATCATTCAATCAAGGTTATTCCTTACAAAACTAAAAATATATTCATTTATTAATTTTGACGTATTATATTTTTCACTTGTATCATACAGCACTTGCTATCACTCGGTCTTCAGTCAAAACCACAATTTACAACATGTGTGAAAACCTCGTAAAGACTAAAATAATAACGTTTGGCCATACAAAAAAAAAAGGACTGAATAAGGGGTCTGGATCGAAATTGCCTGGATGTAACTCAAAGTACCTCTGTATTAGCGGTTGAAACGTTGTGAATATAACGATCACTATGACGACAATAGTGCGAGACATGTAAATACTGCAAATAGATTTATTTTGATTGAAAGATAAAATAACAAAAAAGCCAGTTACGACGACTTTTCTTTTGCTAATAACGAAAATTTTATAGAAAAAATGAAACAAAAGTATTTTGACGATGAGATTATCCTTTATCCTTTATTTCATTTTTATTTGTAATTCTTTACAGCCGTTCAATTATTCGCTTGTCGATTGTAGAAAATCGCTATAAAGTTTCAGACAAGATAATGACTGAACCGTCGATTATCGTGCTGAGGTGACGACACTCTCATAAGAAATAAGAATTCGACGGATAAGCAACACCAGATAATCAGGATTTACATGTTTGCATTTCATTTGGACGATTTAGACGATCTCATTTTTAACCAGAGGGTGTTGCAAGATGATAACAGTCGTACTTTTAAGGAACACAAGTATATATATATATATATATATATATATATATATATATATATATATATATATATATATATATATATATATATATATATATATATATATATATATATATATATATATATAAAGGGGCCGGGTTAGCTCAGTCAGTAGAGCGTTCGGCTAGAAACCACAAGGTTCCTAGTTCGATATCGGTCCTCGCCAACTCAGCGTATGAGTAGCACAGGGATCTGTGTGGTAAAGTAAGGAGCTGATGGTAGGTGTGGCGCTCCACCTCAGACGCCAAAACAATCTCCTTGGTCTAGCGCTATTGAAAAGGGGATAGACTCCCTCGCTGACTGGCTGATACCGACTTTAAGCCGCCCCGACGACTTTACTTTATATATATATATATTCATTTAAGTCACCAATACAAAGTTCGTCTTACCAATGGTTTCAGATGTTTATCCGTCATCAGAGACGGATAAACATCTGAAACCATTGGTGAGACGAACTTTGTATTGGTGACTTAAATAAATAAATAAATACAGCTCTTAAATAAATAATTGAGCACTTTATAATCATTTCTCCAATATTAATAACAAAAAATTAATTAAATAATTAAATATATATATATATATATATATGTGTGTGTGTGTGTGTGTGTGTGTGTTTTAAGCGGAACACAGCCGGTTTGATTTGAGCTGTTTCTTTCTAGAAGACTGGCTGTCAAACCAATGTTAAAGTGCCAAGTCTACTTTATTATTTATCCATGGATGAGGAATAAGAAAAGGTTTCATGCCTTTCACAAGCGCATTAGCGCGAAATGAAACGCAAACAGCTTCGTCCGGGAGGATTTAAACTTGTCTCGGCGAGTTCATTTTCTACGATGAAAGGTGCACCTTCGTTGGGAAAGTACCTATCTACTTCTCTTCACAACATTTGAAGTTTATTGTCACTGATATCGAGATATGATAAAACGTATTCAATAATGAAGAATATCTCTTTAAACGCCCCACCCTCCACTCCACCATCATAAGATGATCTGAATTATTTATTTATCATAGAAAAAATATTCGAGCAAATATGTCACCATTATTCTCGACGTGAGAATTTGTAAGTTTTATATCCAGTTCAACACTTGCGATCTCCATAAAAATGACCTTTTCTTTTTCTCAGTTATAGAAAAATGAGAATTGTAGTCTTAAATTCATACAGCTAAACAATACAGTTTCATTTATCTTTTTTTCTTTTCCCTTGGAATCTAAACAATACTCAAAACACTTGTTCTCAACGACCTCAAATCCGGGCAAATGTAAAGAAATAAGAAAAAATGGATGACGCTGTTGTCTTTGAACAAACAATTCGGCGAGATGCTATCACTTACTTCACTGTATGCAAACGAGAAAAAAAGAAGAAAAGGGACATTACCAATATTTTAGCTTCTCTCAATTAATTGATAACCGACCCCACCCCCATCTTCTTGTGTCTACTGAATAAATACATTTTTCGTTTTCTAATTTGCAATAGGTTAATAAGTACAACTTTTATCGATTACTGGCAAATCACAGTGTAAGTAAAAAATATCAATGTTTCTGTGTGTGTATATGTATAAGTTTATGTATGTGTAAAATTAAGAAGAAAACGCTATGAGGATATGTATGTATATGCATGTGTACGTGTGTGAATTTTGAGAGGCAGTCAAGGAACCCATAAAAGGCCCAGTTGCATGAAACTTGAAAGGAGAGGAGAACTCTGGAGACATCTTGACGGTATATAATTTAATGTCTATATTTTTTAAAGAGGCCAGATACCATAAAAATGAGATAGTTAAGCTATATATATAAATATATATATATAGATGTTTGGTACATGCAAATTTGTAAACTACTAAGAGTAGAGGGATCATATGTAAAATGGGGAGGTAATATTTTATTATGAATTAAAATAATAAAATAAATGGGGATACGAAGGCCTTTTCGACCGGTACTTTTTCAAGTATTTACACCGGTTGACAGTTAAAAGTCAAAAAAAAAAAAAAAAAAAAAAATTTTTTTTTTTTTTTTTTTTTTTTGACTTTTAACTGTCAACCGGTGTAAATACTTGAAAAAGTACCGGTCGAAAAGGCCTTCGTATCCCCATTTATTTTATTATTTTAATTCATAATAAAATATATATATATATATATATATATATATATATATATATAGCTTAACTATCTCATTATATATATATATATATATATATATATATATATATATATATATATATATATATATATCCCGTATCCAGCCTGTCCTGTGTACACAAAAACATTTCCACAAATTACTTCTTTTTGACACCTCAAGCCTCAACCTTTCGTGTGGTGGAGCAATAAATTTTCAACCCCCCCCCCGCGCGGTTCGTAATTTCTTCTAATTTTTCGTTCCTATTGAAAAAAAAAGCAACCTTTTTCAACAATTCCGACCTGTTCAACTATCTATCAATGAATTTCTCCGATGAGAATTGATCGAAAAAAGAATTATTCATTTTAGATTATATATCTAATTACAAGGGTACCCTAATTTTATTTTAAGAAATTTTTCCTTTTCTCTCATGATGTTTACGCTTCTACGTGGACTCATAAAATTTTGTACTACTAAGAAACTTTTCATATATATATATATATATATATATATATATATATATATATACGCTTGTGTGGTTGTAGAAAATAAGTAAAAGAAATTCAAAAAGATAAATCTGTCTTATAATTTATCGACGTTAAAACGTTTCGTTTTTTAAAACCTTCATCAGGCCATTAATGCATACTAGACTGGTTGCCTTAACAAGATTAAAGAGCCCAGTCCGAGCGAGTATAATTGGATTCATACCTTCCCCTAGGGTATTAGCGCTGTGTGAAATGCAAACAGCCTCGTCCAAGTACATTTTCCTCCCTTGTATAATGTTAGTACAAATGATTATCTAATATGAATCACTCCTTTTATGTTTGCGTGGATAGATAAATGGATCGATAGATGTAACGTTTACATGCAATCTTTTACATGATATATTCAGTAACTGTAGGTATCTTTATATTTATACATCTAAACATATATATCTTCATTTTTAACATTTCAACAGACATGCACGTAAATATAGAAGCATCTACACTCTATACATGGCAAACAGTATCTTGACACAAACACGCTCGTGCACTCACTTATCACGACCAGCAAAATACCAATGTTATCTCTTTTATTATTATCATTATTATTCAAAAAGGGCAAACTATGTTAACTTCCTGTCCAAATGCAATCAGAAACCAAAGAATGAGATTCAAGTACTTACTTCAGAGTGTGTCTGTGTGTCTATGTGTGAGTATGTATTAGAGAGAGAGAGAGAGAGAGAGAGAGCGGGGTGGAAGGGGTACCAAGGCCATTTCATAACTAAGTTAAGAGAGAGGGTGTGTTAAAAACATTTCCTTAAATAAAATAACTGAATATATTATATAACAATTGGTCAACGAGTGACGAAACAATCACGATAAAAATAGTAACAGGCGAAAACGAAGAAAAATTTTCTAGAATTGAGAAAAGTTTTCTGAAACTGAATTTGAATATTTATTTTGCTGCCAAAAAAATTTTTTAGGGAATGAAAATAAAAATAAAAATAAAAGAATAAAATAAAATGAGGAAAATTAAATTGCTTTCTTAAAGCAGATTTTTGTCAAAACTAAAGTGAATTAATTGATAAAGAAATAAATAAAAAAAGAAAATTAATTTTCGATAATTTGTTTAAAGTCATTCATCCGAGGTGTGTTTAAAAAGTATCAAGACTGAAAATATATTTACCAAGCCAGAAATGGTTTGGTTTCTTTGTTTAATGGCATATTAACCTTTGTGAGTTAGTTAATGCCAAAGTCGTCCTTGTAGAAAAGACAGTAGTGATATTATTTAATCCATATCTAGAAAAATAAGGGGTTTATACCTTTTCCAAGTGTATTAACCCGAAAGTGAACGTAATAGCGCGAGTAGAGTTTGAATTCACTAACTACGATGTTGCAGTCCAGCACGTTAGCCACTATGACACGTGTTCTCCAAGACGGAAATGAGCAATGAATGAAACGTTGATTTTCTTAATAATCTAAGCATCCAGTACGTATGTTCCAATCAGTTTTCAACTGGTCAAAGCACCCTTGAAACTTCATTTTTGATATCATATGAAGCTGTTCCCTCGTGTTTACTTATTATATATTCCTTCACGTCCTCAAATCTTATGTTGAGATGAATTCTCAGTTTAGGAAACAAGAAAAAGGTCAGGTGACTATATGGGAGGTTGCTGCACTTGCACAATCCCTTGTTTAGCTCCAAAATGCTGGTAATAATTGAAACTCATGACACAAAAGAACTGACAATCAACACTGAAGTCTAAATATATAGACAGCAGTCTAGACTTCAAGACATCACTTTATTATATCAGTAGTTCAGCAGTACACAAGTCTTCATTTAAATTTTAAATTTTGGAAAAAAAAAAAAATAAGGCTTCCGTTTCGATACGCTTTGATCCCACTTTGTAAATCAAGTAGAAAGTTCTTTTTGATTTAAGTAAATGGAAGATAGAAATTGATAGTGGAGGAATTTTTTTTCAGAACATAATATCTATTTGCTTATGTGTGAATGCGTCTACGCATATTTACATGTGTATGCATAAACGGAAACCACAGAATTTTGTTTAGAAGATGTATGTCGCCATCCTGTTCTCCCCACCAACTGAATCTTTAATCTTTCACACCTTTCTTCATCATCATCATCTCCCCCCTTCCTCTCTCTCTCACTCACTCATTCACAGTAACATATATGATATTTGTGAATATGTTCCAGAGCAGTATGAATGTCTTGGCCGTATTTGGTACTCTTACCAAAATAGAGATGAACAATTAATGAGTGCAACGAGATAAAAGTTAGTCTTACCACTTAACAAATTACCATGTTTTAGCCCTATTATTTTACTCCTTGTAAAATCTAAGTACAAACGATTATCTAAGATGATATATATATATATATATATATATATATATATGGTATTTGTGTAAAAAGTTACTTACGGTTCAAAATGGTCACAGTGTTTAGTTGATTAAAGTTTCACAATGATAAGGCAGCGATATAACAAATATAAAGTGCTCAATACGTTAGTAACGCAAATTTATTAACACGGTATTAACCTACTCGAGTTTCACCATAAGGATTTTCAGGGTTAAATCCACTGGATTAATCAAGATATTGATTAATTGCAGTCGATTTCACGTGTGTGTTTTTTTCGCGATAAACGGTTGATTATAGGTGCGCGGTCGAAGAACGCTGGTTTTAAATTAAAAATTTCGAAAGAGCGGAAGTTGCATTTTTTCAAAGGATCAAAATATAAACATTGTTAGAAATCCGCTTTGTGCTATTGTTTTAAAGGTTTACGACAATGATGAGGATTGTCTATATTATTATAGAGTTTGTAGTGATTAAATGTGGTTTTAATAATGTATATATATAAAGTTATTTATTTTGATTAAAGCCAGTAGAATGTGTATATATGTATACACACATGGGGGTGTATTTTACCATTTCAATGGTCTTATCATTAAAATAAATAAATGAATAGATAAATAAATAAAATAAAAAAATTAAATTGTATATATATATATATATATATATATATATATATATATATATATATATATATATATATCATCTTAGATAATCGTTTGTACTAAGATTTTACAAGGAGTAAAATAATATACATATATATGATTAGATATGATATAATATATGATATGATATGATATATATATATATATATATATATATATATATGGTGTTCCAAAAGTCTTGCTTGCAGCAGTTTTGAAATATAAAATAAATTATAAAATAAAAAAATTAAATTGTATATATATATATATATATATATATATATATATATATATATATATATCATCTTAGATAATCGTTTGTACTAAGATTTTACAAGGAGTAAAATAATATACAATATATATATATATATGATTAGATATGATATAATATATGATATGATATGATATGATATATATATATATATATATATATATATATATATATATATATGGTGTTCCAAAAGTCTTGCTTGCAGCAGTTTTGAAATATAAAATTTATTAACTCAAATTGTACGAATGATAGATTTATTTAGTAAAAACCATATGAAAATTCATCTCTTGGTTATTACATTTCGACAAGACTACCATATTTGTTGTCATATTTTAAATCTACTAAAGGACTTAATAGACACCCAGTATATAACGATGAAATGGGAAAACCCATATCCCTGAAGCCATATCCCTATTCTGTCAACAATGCAAAATGATTTTTAGAAGAAAGAAAATAACAGATCCACAGGACCAAATAGGCAAAATCTTGCCCCGGACGGGAGAAACAGGTATATTAGACTTTAATTGTCGGGGTCTATGTGCCGAGGTTAGAAAGTGGTCGGATTTTGTGCGGGAGGAATTTGAGGAATATGGAAAGTCAAACCAGAATTTTTAAGTAGCCCGCTTGCACTCAGAAATGTTAACCAAAAGATTGACAATAATACCAATGAACCAGAGACAATGGACGAGTTTATTTCCAGACTGTGTCTGCAGGTAGCCCAGTGTGACTTTAGGAAAACGAAACGCAGAGACAAATTTAACTCTGAGTTTGATAAGATACTCCTAGAACAAATCATTACTGGAACGATATGCCTAGAAGTGCAAAAGCAACTACTAGCAGAAGATAAAAATGACCCTAGAAAAAGCTATACATTGGGAAAAAAATCAACCATATGAAGTAGTTACAAGACACAAGAAACCACAACACAATCCCATATTAGATAGCATAGAAAACACCTACAAAAACAAACGCTGTTCAAAATGTGAAGAAAACCACAAAGAATATGACAAATGCCCAGTCCAATGGTATAGAATACCGAAAATATGGAAAATGGAACCACTGGGCCAGTGTTTGTAGATCGAAGGAAACAAAACGAAATATAACACTAAACCAAGTGAACGATACAAGTCGAAATATGACAATAAAATATTCATGCGGTACACAATGACACTGACAATAGTGATTATGATGAATTAGAATTCCACACTATAAACAATTCGGATAGCCGTACTGAAGTCAGAATAAAAATAAAAATCCCAGTATCAGGAAGAGAAAAAAACCCCAACGAAACTACTGGTAAAAGTAGACACTGGGACAGAAGGAAACATACTACCACTACGAATATACAAACAAATGTGTCCAAATTCACAAGCAAAATTAGTGAAACGATCAAATACCATCTTAACGGCGTACAATAAGACCATAAACCGTTGGAAATGATCACCCAGAAAAATCTGTCAGCAGCAAAACTACAACGGATACTAATGGAAACACAGGGATACGATGTCACCATAGCATACCGTCCAGGAAAACAATTGCAGCCCAGTAAATTTGGATATAAGAAACTCGAGCTGAAGGAGGAGGCAAGAAATGACCAGATAGTCTCAGCTCTAAGAGAAAAAATATATGTTGGATGGCCGGACAAAGCCAAAGATACCCCAACACCACTCAGGCTATATTGGCCATTCAGAGATGAGCTGTCTGTAGAGGTAGAAAAATATTAATTCCTAACATCATGGGGAATGAAATCATGAACAAGATCCAGACATCACATGAAGGTATTGAAAAAAGTATCCTAAGAGCCAAAACTATGTGTGTACTGGCCAGACATCACATCAAAGTATTGAAAAAAATATTCTAAGAGCCAAACTATGTGTGTACTGGCCAGACATCACATCAAAGTATTGAAAAAAGTATCCTAAGAGCCAAACTATGTGTGTACTGGGTAGGAATAAACGAAGACATCGAAAGAATCGTCAAAGGATGCCTCACATGTCAAAAATATCAAACCGAAGAAAAGAAGGAAACCATGATGACACACGAAATTCCTTCCAGGAAAATAATTAAATGTAGAAGGGGAAACGTGTCTACTTGTGACCAACTACCATTCCAAGTTTCAATTTATCGGAAAAATGCACCAACACCAAATCAATCAACCTGAAAATGACAAAATCTTGGAGGGTTTTGTACAAACGCCAAAAAGAACAAAAAAAATATTACAACCGGTGTGCAAAAGATTTTTCAACAAGGAAATAGAGAGATCAAGGGCCAAACGTACATCAAAATGTAAGACCATATGATGATCATGCCAAGAATCGGACCTCATCAGGAAGACGTGAAAACCCCGTCACGCTACAAGGAATACATATTAACAGATGAAACAACACCGATATAACCAACAAATGGACATTAAAAAAATAAACATGAAGAAAAATAAATTAACAAACAAAGGAAAAGAAAAATACAAATGTGTGCATATATATATATATATATATAATATATATATATATATATATATATATATATATATATATATATCATGGACTCTCTCGTCGATTTTCGACGCATGAGGGTTCATACAATGAACAACCAACACAGTGATTTGTTTATAGTGGTGAAGGCTTGTGTTGGACCATCCGCACTTTTTGGCACAGTCGATAGGAAAGAATTGGTGCATCAAGGAATGCCACATAACCCAATCAACGACCAACCTCAGAAACTTTGAATTCAGAGTTTTCCCTCTCCTAGACTGGTTACCTACCCAAGGTTAAAGAGCCCAGTCTGCCATATATATATATATATATATATATATATATATATATATATATATATATATACAAAATCAATAGTTACAACATCACACACCACACGTGAAAAAATGTCAATCGCACAGAGGGGGAAGTAACAATTTTGACCATTAACTACAGTTAACTACATTAAGTCCTGAGTACTATAGCAGGGTTTGTTTACTTTCGCCTAGACTCACTCTGAAATGGACCCTAAAAGGTATCGAAGGTCGCTTACGATTCACGTGAATAAATATATCTAAGAAAACATATATCTGTGTGAGTATCGCTTATTTCACTCAGTAAAGTAAAAAAAAAAAAAAAAAAAAAACATCTAGCAAACAGATTGGAACAAGATGGACCCAAAATGTTGAGGTCTGTAGTTAGACTTGGTCCCAAAGCGAATAGCCAGCATACCATTTTGCTGAGAAGATACTACTACTAGTCCTCCTCCTCCTCCTCCTCCTCCTCCTACTACTACTACTACTACTACTACTACTCCGGAAAGTTAGTGCATAATAGTTTAAAAAGGAAGAACTAGAAAAAAAAGAGATAATTATGAGGAAAAGGGAGTTTTAGGATAGAGAAGTTGAAGATCGAAGAGAAAGAGTGTGCGCGTGTGTGTTAAAGAGTGAGTGAGTGAGTGAGTGAATGTGTGTGTGTGTGTGTGTGTGTGTGTGTGTGTCTGTGATAGAGAGAGAAAGAGAGACAGAGACAGACGGATGGACAGACAGACAGACAGAGTCAGTAGACAGCGAGACATCGAGACAGAGAGGAAGGGAAAGAGAAAGTAATCAATGTAAACGAAAAAAAACAAAAAACCCAACCCCATTTAATTGATTTTTGGTTGAATTATTCTTCGTGTAATCGACCAGAAATAACGAGAAGACAACGAGATGTAAAGGGATAATATTTCATAATATTTTATAAACCTCTAGCAGAAGAAAAAAGTTTTCTTTTCTTTCTTTCTTTCTTTCTTTCTTTCTTTCTTTCTTTTATTTTAATAGGCGTACAAAAGTTCCGGTCAATTCCTATTTGCTTCGGTGTTCTCATTTTTAAGGAGGGTACTTGGTACATAATTTATATTTAGATATTAATCTATTTAGCTTTTGACACTCAAATATATCATTATCATCATCATTTATTTATCTATATTATTTTACCTCTTTGCAAGTTTTTCACTACAGTACAAACTATTGGTCTTCAATGAAGTCCAGGTGACAGCAAGTTTCATCAGTTTTCCCAGACTCTTCGCATTATTCTTGCTGATCTAAATAATATTGTGGTTTGAACAATCTCAATTCTTCCTCCGATTTCTAGTTCTCCTAATCTTTTCCGTGTTCTTTGGATTTGTTACAGGTACTCCAACTATAATTGGAATCACTGCTGCTTTCATGTTCCATAACTTTTTCATTTCTCTTGCAAGGATCATGTATTCATCTATGTTTTTCCCCTTTTTGCTTTCCTTTACTCTTTAATCTGCTGGAAAGACGAAGCTCAATACTCGACAAGTTCTTTTCTTTTTATTGACTAAAACTAGAATTCATTTTCTGGACAGGATTGTGTGATTCGTTTCCATCTCAAAATTTTCCAGGACAAATTCTGATTAGTGCTTATACGATTGTCTATATGGTCAAAACTTATTCGCTTCCAAAATTCTCAGTAGATCACCTTCCCCACCCAATTATGTTTGCTCTTGTACTCCTTCTATGGATTTGACGTTTACATATTTTTATTGCCTTCACAAAACAAAAAAGAAATTGTTGCTTTTATTTACAGACTGAGAAATAAGTTATAAACAACATGATGACAATAACAACAATTGCAACATTTAAAAAAATTAATTCAGTGCATACACGCACATTTGAAAAACGAAATGGAGGTAGGGATAATAGAATCATGTATACGAGTGTTTCTCAACCTCCAGTCAGATGATTTATCAAATACTATCTTGTCACCCCTACATATGGTTTGAACTTATATTATCCTTTGTTTTAATAATATATGTTATGTAATTATTTTACCTCTAAAAATATGTGGGAATGACAATACTATCCGACTATGCTGTACATGGTCCGAAAGTTTTGTCACCTCTACATAATTTTCATTATTTTTTGTTTTGATAATACATAAGTTATTTAATTTTTCCCTCGACAAAAATATGTAGGGGTGACAAGACTTTCGTGGCACCCTGTAGATTAATGTACAGAGTGGTACGAAAATCTTGTCACCTGTACATATTGTTTTAAATTTAATTAATTTTTGTTTTAATATGATATATGATATTTTTGAGATCAGGCTTGATATTAATGATTTTGATGCTTCGTACTGTTGTCCTCGTCTGAATAAAGCCCGAGGATATAGTGTCCTGAACATTGTGTTTATACATACCACAATAAAGATAAGGACAACAGTTCGAAATATCAAAATTATTTATAATATATAAGTTAATAGAAGGGGTTACCCAGCGTCGACTGTTCACTTTTGAAATTTACAAATGCTGGACATTTTTAAGTAGAATTTCAATGTTATTTCTATGTATATTTTAATTTTTAAATATCTTCGAATATAAATTTTCGACACAAATAAAGATCAGGTGATAGTGAATGTGTATAGATATTACTTTGTCGTTAATTGTTTTATTTTCTTAGTTTCCTCCGCATATACACCCATACATGCATGCATACACACAACTGCCCTGCTTAGATAACACTGAATTTTAGAATTCTGATTAAAGTAAAATTGAACTCAACTGAGATATAATAGTACTTTAAAGAGAATTTGGAATTTTTTATTGTTGAATGTTTGCTTCCTAGAATGTACGGAAGGCCATTTTATCACTGAGCATTGATTATCTTTCTTAAAATTTTCACAAACTAAATGCAAGACGCGTTGCATATCTTCTATTCCAGTCTTACGTCTATTTAAAAAAAAAAGAAAAGAAAAGAATAATAAATTCTTTAATAATTATTGGTTATTGCATAATGCACAAGAAAACAATTGTTATGCCGATTATAGTCACCCGTATATTGAAAAGTATAATCGTCAAAGGGAGCGAATATGTAAATTACCGCTGTGTGCTGTAAAAAAACACCCCTTGACAAAACACGGCATTTTTTACTTATTTTTCAAGATAACGGTGAGTATTTTTTTCACAATCAGATAATTTGATCTTTGAATTTCCTTTTTTTTTATGTAACAACTTTTTATATTGGTATTTTTTTGTTTGGGAGATTAAAAAAGTTCAAATAAATTTTGGATTGTTGCTTTAAAATAGCATAAACTGATCACGTGACGTTGTTTTGAAGGTCCCTAGTGACTCAATGGGTCATGTTTTTTCTAATATATATATATATATATATATATATATATATATATATATATATATATCACAAGCAGGATGTGACACCAGGTCAATTTCTTAAGCGGGGTTCAATAGGTTTGAATTCAGAGTTTTCCTTCTCCTAGACTCGTTATCTAAGCAAGGTTAAAAAGCCCAGTCTGTCCAACTATTTACCCATAGCTGGAGGGAGAATAGTTGGATTCATACTTTTTTTCAAGAAAGAATTAGTGTACTTACCAACACCCATTAGAATAGTTTTCCGGAAGGTGAACATAGATTTG
>CM042139.1:34406082-34408582 GCA_023376005.1 Doryteuthis pealeii | reverse complement strand
AGATGCGGTCACACACATTGCAAGGGAAATTCCCATCTGCATTTATTGGTTCATGACGACAAAGACGTCGCCGCTCTGCAGCCCTGTTAATCTCGATGTTGAGCTGCTTAGCTCCTGTGCGGCACGTGTCTCGCCAACCCTGTCTGTTGGAGGCCAGATCTTCCACGCTTGAAGGTGAGATGGTCCATTTCTTCAGCGTCGTCGTAATAATACCTGTGTTTGAATGTACACTAGAAAATGATAGAATACTTAATATCTTCGGTTAAGAAAAAAAATTTTTTTCATTAAAATTTCCATTATTGTATAATGTAGGGGTACATATATATTTACCAACTCCTCCGCACGAGCAGGATGTGACACAAGGTCAATTTAAGTTTAACAGGTTTGAATTCTTCTAGACTGGTTGCCTAACCAAGGTTAAAGAGCCCAGTCTGTCCTACTATTTACCCATAGCTGGAGGGAGAGTAGAATTCATACCTTTCCCAAGGGTATCAGCGCTGAGTGAAATGCAATTACCACGTCCAGGATTTGAACTCGGGGCGACGAGTCTATTTCCTATGACTTTAACCATTACACCTCGTGCTTCCTACCACCAGGACACAAAGTAAAATAAGTGAAACGCAAACTTCTTCGGAGATACATTTATTACATGTGACACGGGTGTGACCAACATATTGTAGGTGTATATATGAATATGCATCAAGGCCATTATATCATAAACTGAATTGTCATATGTAATTAAAATAACATGAAGGAATTCTTTTAAATTGATCACTTTCTTACTCCCTCCGCCCCTCAAAAAAACAAAAAAAAAAAAACAACAAAAAACAATGTAAGCAAACCATTATGATGATAATGTATAGTTTTCGAAGAGGTTTAAAAATCAAATGACATTTTTTCAAATTCACTTTTTTCAATATAAAATGAAGGTAATAAATAAAGAAAACATTAAATTTGTCAAATATTTCATAGCCATAGTAATTGTAGAATTACAATGCAGTTTTTAAATTGAGAGTATACATTCTTTTTTGAATTTATAGCATAAAAATAATCTAATAATGTAAAGAGAATAAAATATTAAAGAAAGTGGATGTCGCTGTTGCACAAGATCAAAATAAATTTAAAGAAATGGAAAATCCGGGAAAATAATTCTTTATCATTGATTTTTTTTATGTCAAATATAAAAGTGATTGTATTGATTATTACTAGAACTCTTGGAAGGACCGGGAAGAGTCTTGCAAAAAAGATCAAAAGAATTCGAAATCCTTGAGTGATTTGAAGACATTGCATTCCTTGAATCAATAAATACACCGAGAGAAGTGCTGGAAATTTGGGTTTTGATAATAGATTGGTTTGGTTTGTTTTACGGCATATCAACCTCAGTGGGTCATTTAATGCCGATAAAGTTTTGAAATAAATCAATTCTTAATGGATTATACAATTTTTTATAAATACATTTTTCTATTTAACTCATAGATGGGACCCTAACAGGTACTACCACTCCGGGTCAGAGTGGACCAGGGAGCAATGGTGATGAAGGGGTGCTCCACATTCCCCAAACCTCCAAAACTGGAACCTCGCCATCAGATAGTTTAACGTCATTCCCAGGACATGTAGACCCGCAGCCACCGCCTTCTAGCACCCATATGATAAAAAGGGGTTGGGGCTTGCCATAAGGGTAATAGGGTTGGGAAAATCATATAGGTGCTAGGGCTTGACGTGATCAGCCGATTGATCGGAGGGGGCCTCTCCGACCGCCCGTCTAGCCCAAGATAGGGCCAAAGTGGAGTATTGCATGTCATGAACTGCTCATCCACCTGGGCTCTATCCTTAAGCATCACGGGTCGCCACCCACGGCCAACAGGTGGCCCCATTGGGGGAATCTTACCCCTCCGCAGAGGTGCAGTCGGTGCATTCTAATGCCCCAACCGACAGGGCGGGGAAATTTGGGGGAACTTGCTGTAACTTGATCTCTTGCAATAGACATCATATTTTACAAATGTGAAAATTCCTTAAAAAATAATAATTCAAAACAACTTGACTAGAGTTGAGATTCTGTATTGTATTATCAGTTCTCTCATTTGTTTTTGTTTTTATTTATTTTTTTTAAATCACGGAGCCGCGTCTTAGTATAAAACAATAATAGTATTTTTAATAACAGTGTAATATTTCAGTATAAAAACATAACATAGAAATAACAGTATGAGATCTAATATAGAAATCTATAGATTACATTTGTATTAATACCATCACGCTATCAATAAAATATTACAATAAAATAAATAAGAAAAATCAATCAAAATCTTTTCCTACCATAGTGACAGCCCACAAGTTCTATTGGAATTATTATTCTTCATTTAGATATGTTGGTCACATCCGAGTCACAAGTAATAAATGTATCTCCGAAGAAGTTTGCGTTTCACTTATTTCACTTTGTGTGTTGGTGAGTCAATGCAGACGAGACATGACGTCAACAAACATTTCTTCTAGCAATTTCAGT
>CM042139.1:34361082-34403582 GCA_023376005.1 Doryteuthis pealeii | reverse complement strand
CTTTCTACATTTGATGATTTTACCGTTTTTAATGTTATTTATCAATGTGAGTCAGATTAAGGTGAAATCACACTGAAAACACCGCTTCATGTGAAATTAATCAGCAATGAGCCTGTTCAATTGATAACCACTTAAAAGCAACAAATATTTAAGTGTGTTTTCCTCTCTTTTGCATTTTGATTGTTTTGTTGACCTGCTTGTTCTTTCAATTTTAGTTTTTTTTAGTTTTTATTTCCATATTGTTTATTTCCTTTTTTTCACCAATTTCTAGAATTTGACTTCTTTATTTTCATTTTCCTTCTTTCTATGATGACAGAAGTAAGAGTAAATTTGATTTAAAAAATGAAATACATCTATCACTTTCTTAATGACTATTTCATTTGAACGGTATTAACTTTTGTCTGTTATTATAAAGTTTATTTCAGTATTATCTGCGTTATTCGGACTATTGTCCCAATCTTCATTGGTACAACGTTTCGGCAGATATACCCTCCGGCCTTCTTCAGGTATTTCTTGTCGGACTCGGGAACCTTCTCGGACTCGGGAACCTTCTTTTCGAACTCGGGAACTTTCTTGTCGTATTCGGGAGCCATCACGGGGACAATAGTCCGAATAACGCAGATAATACTAATCTTCAAGCCTCATCTCAAACATTCAGAGAAAAAGTTTATTTCATTTTACTTTTCTCTATTTGGGTTTTTCAAGTTTTTTCAACATTTTTCCTTTGAATAAATAGCGTTCATTATATTCATTTTGTATATTCTTATGTGAATTTTACAAACATCACGCCTTTTTTTTTTTTTTCCCTGCCCTTCAATAAAACTTCGTACACTAGATCCTTCATCTTTCTTTTTCCCTTTTTAGTGAAGTCGCCCATCAATATGTATGTAGACAGTTTTATTTATATCAATAAGCTTAATTATGTCCTCGTAAAAAAAAATCCTTCAATTTCTTTGTTGGAACCTTTAGAAGTTGACATACTCTAACCACTATTCAAGCTTATCTGTCAGAGAAACTGTCGAAACTTTCTACATTGCTCGCAATGTTATCATTAATTAAAATTGACACCACTAAACTTGTCCTCAAATATAACAATTCATGGTATAACTAGCTTATGAGGAGGGGGCCATATGAGAAAAAGTATTAAACAGTTTTTTTTAAATTGATTATATGGGGTTCCCACTCTTTTTAGGAAATCACTTTCCAGGACATTCTAAGAATTTTCTTAAACATCAATTGTTCACGGCAATTTCAGAATTTACCATTATATCTAATATTGACACATTTAGACAGTTTTATTCTTAATTTTTTATGATGCAGGATTAATGAAGTATCTTGGGTTCATTATAGATGATACCTACATCTATCAATTAACTACAATAATATTGTCTGGTCACCTGTTTTTGCTTAGCCGTGATCAATAATACTGTTGTTTTTTTTTTATCGGAAAATCAATTCAGATATGTTACACTCCCTCCAAATGTTTAAAATCAATGTTTTTTTTTGAATGTGTACAAATTTCCATAAACTCAAATTTCAAATATTTACCGTGCTGTTTTTCTTGCTATTTATTGGCACATATATGTAGATATTTTACAATTCCCAATTTTTTTAAACGGAGTGATGGGTGGGGGTGTTGTAAAATATCTAAATTGAAGTACCGATAAAATGCGGTGGGGGATTGTCTAATATCTACATATATTTGCTGATAAAAAGCTAGAAACACATCACGGTACATATTTGATAGGTACCGCCAATTTATGCGCTCATTTTCATTTTAAAAACGAATTAAAATGAATTAAATCGATTATTTTTGGTCAAATCTTAGTTTAAGTCGAAAATTAGTAACATAATGAGCATCAGTAAAAAAACGAAAAATAATATTACGTATGTAATTTATTTTTAATACATTTAAAACAATTAAATCCTGCTAAAAATTTGACCAAAATGGGTGCTTTGTGTGAAGTAATTACAGACTAAAACACCCACATTATTTAAGATTTTAAGAATTATAACGGTTTTTGCTTACAAATCAATAACAACCCCCCCCAAAAAAAACATTGAATACACTACGTACAGAAAAATGATTAACTTTTTGATATTAATTTAAACAAAATATAACTAAAGAGTTAAAACAAAATCTGGCTTTTTTGTTTACAAAAAGTCAGCAATAAATATGTTGAAAATGCGGAGGCCTAGATTGATAAAAAAAATTATCAAAAATCAGGGAATTATCTGATTTTAATAAAATGTTCAGTATTGACTTCAATCAAACTGATTCAATTGAAATAAATCGAAAAAAATGAATATTACCGTTTGTGCCACCCATACTTGCCTTGAAACCAACAATTTATATACCTAATTAATAGACAAGATTCATTTAAAATATGAAACGCTTAATTTTAAGTTTTAAATTTCATATTTTTAGATTCTAAAAAACAGATGTTTATTTAATAACAAGCCTACTTTACTATTGTTCTCTAATATTTTTTTTGAGAAAACTCAATCGAAAAGTTAGACCCTACCCTTTTAAACAAAACGAATATCGATGTATAATTTTCCCCCTGATAATCTAAAAGGCAATTATGTCCATAAACAAAAGAGTAAAAAAAAAAAAAATCTCTAAATTTTTTTTTTAGTTTTTAAAAACTTTTTTTTTTACATTTAATTTCCAAATTTTCAGTACTTATTTTCTACTAGAGGCGCTCCTTTAAATTTTTCTTCTGTTCACACCTTCGGTCTTTTGTCTTTTTATTTTTACTGTTATTAGTTTCAAAATTATATAACCCCACCGATATTTTGCGCCCCCCTCCAAATAAGGGTGGTCAAAATTAAGTGACCTGAAAAAATCAGAAAGTTTTTAAATGAATTAACTGATGCATTATAAAATTCATTCATTGATAAATCAACACTAAAAATTTCATTAAAATCAGAGAATTCCCTGATTTTTGGTAATTTTTTTTTCAATCGGGTTGGGGTAGATTTATTTTGTAAAATACGTATGTGACGCCAAAATTGGCAGTTCCTAATATTTGAAATTTGAATTTATATTTTGTAAAAATTCATTGAAAAAAAAACTAAACGGGGTGGGGGTTAAAATATCTATATTGATTTGTTGATAAAAGCGGTGGATGGGGACATTGTAAAATACATTAATTTGCCGATAAAAACTGAGAAACATGACTTGGAAAATGTCTATGTTTGGCTGGAATTGTGCCTGACGACGGCAAGTAAAAACAGAATAAATTAGGGCAGAAGTCCGGGGTGACAAATCGTTAAAATTATCAATATTTCTAGGAGGAGGTGGGGAAGTTCGCTAATTACATAATAAAAAGGACATTTTTTTAAAAAACTGAGATGAAAGTGACACTTGATGAAAAAAACCGAAAATTTAGTTCAGGCGCCATAATACTTGAAACTTTCCTAATTGGGGAAATTTTGCACTAATTTGCTTGTGGCTGATGAGTTCTTGTGATATCAAATGAACATCAAATGTTACATAAATTTCAATTGCAAAAACAAATTGTTTAGTAATAAAACTATATTTTTGAATGTGTATTTACACCACGCTGCTAAAAGATTTTTTGGATAAATTTGTTCTCCCTTCCCACCAAGTAAACATAACTAAAAACAGTAACAATCGCTATATTGTTGACATAGTCATTTAAGCCCCACTCCCACATCCGACTAACCACCGAGACTAAAATAGAACCAACGTTTGTCTTAGGAAAATTTTCCCTTTTCAGTGCTTCCAAAAACTTTTAATAAAAAACTTTTTTGAATGAACATTAATTTGATGTAATTCTTAAATGTTAGTATTACACTAAATGTTAGTATTACACTAAATGTTAGTATTACACTAAACTACATCAGGTAGTGAGGCTCCAATTTCGGAGCTACGATGAGTGTGGAGTACCCTCTTCATTGCCATTACTCCCAGATCCACTCTGACGAAAATTGTAGTATCTATTAGGTCCCCCCCTCTGGGTCAAATAGATCTGTTTGAGGATTATTTGTTTTAGATGGGAATATTTGATACAATTTATGCAAATTACTTGGTATTAAGAATAGCTACTTGAAGCTATAATTGTTTATCAAGGATTATAATTATTAGTTACTTGAAACCATATAATTTCTTGCAAATTATTGGTGTTAGATAGAAATACTTAAAACCATATAACTGTGTAAGCAAAGGATTATTATTAAATAGGAATAGTAATTTGAAACCATATAATTGAGTCTAAATTATTAATATTCCTAAATATTTGATGCCATATAATTCCGCAATCAAATGATTGTCATTAGAGTCAAATAAAAGTTTGACTTATAAAAAAAATGAAACATTGAAAATATAGATAATTATGGTTATAATCAAACATTTAGAAATTAATCAAATGTAGGCATTAAATAACCCATAAGGAGTTGATATGTCTTTGAACAGATCAACATAGTTTACAGTATATTTTTCTTTTTTTAATCTAGTCTAAATTCAGTTTCCAGTTGGTATTTTATCATTTGACGAGCATCATGAGTCCAGCACTTTTGACAGACGTCCGGCCTTTTTGTTTTAAGTTATTTCTTATAGTATTAAAGATATACAATACAAGTGTCAATAATGAAAGAATAACAATCTCCAGTGTATGTTGCCCCCCCCCCCAAAAAAAAAGGATAGAATTTCTGAATGTGTTAATACGAAGTATTTTCTCTTTATTTAGACGATTGGTGTCAGCCATTGAAACGAGGCTTGTTAACCGTTTGGTGGAGGGTAGCGGTTGCGAATCTAGCCCTAGTTATTACAAAAGGCCATCCTCCCATGACACTTTCCAAATATCTTGCATTCCACGAAACATTCCTACATGATACGCATCCTTTCGTAGAAATCTCTGTCAGCTCTTCAACATCAGAATGAAAAGGACCACTTGACAAAATGTGATACCCTGTCCCCCTTCTTTCCTTCCTCCTTTCTCCTCTCTCTCTCTCTCTCTCTCTCTCTCTTTCTCTCTCTCTCTCTTTCTCTCTCTCTCCTCTCTCTCTCTTTTTCTTCCTCAGCCTCTATTAGTTATTCAGCTTGGCACTTTGACGTCTGTTTGAATATCAAGATCCTTAACTTGCTTTACCATCTTCGACTCAGAGGAATGCGTTCAAGTGCTTATATTAGAATTTATTTCGAAAAACTAATCAACGCGAATATTTGTTGTTTTGGAAATAAAATAAAATAAATCACAGATTAATTTATAAAGAAATAATAATTTGAACCTTGCCAGAGAACTAAAATAAACAAACTGTGGAACATGATGGTAACGGTGATATCATTTGTAGTTTGTGGCCTTGGAACGACCCCAAAAGTTTAGAAACAAACAAAACAAAAAAGACTGGGGGAATTAGAAATCAGAGAAATCCAGATTTTAGCATTGTTAAGATCGGCTATAATACTCAAAAGAGTCCTGGAGACCTGAGGAGACCTGAGGAGACTTGCTGTTACTCAGAACCCAGTGAAAGACCACCAGATAATACTGATGTGAAAAACTGCCATTGGAAAAATATTTTTTGAAAGACAATCAAATAAAAAAACCAAAAAAAAAAAACCTTCAAATAACAAATAAAAAGAAAATCTACACACAGTTCTGTGGAATTGGTTTGAATACGACGGATTCGTTTATCAGCCCAAATCAAGACCATTCTTTATATTCTTGCTTTGAAAACGGTAAAAATTAAAAATGGCCTGAACACGAATAATGTTGCTTCGATATAAAATGTGAAGATATAGAAATATCTTGAATGAGAATTTGAAAAATTGGTCGCCGCTGTTAAGATGTTGCAATCCAGTCAATTTACATAATTTCTTGGGTGGAGCAACAATATAGATAAGTAAAAGTAAAATAAAGTAAAGTTGACGGGGCGGCCTAAAGTCGGTATCAGCCTGTCAGCGAGGGAGTCTATCCCCTTTTCAATAGCGCTAGACCAAGGAGATTGTTTTTTAGCATCTGATGTGGAGCGCCACACCTACCATCAGCTCCTTACTTTACCGCACAGATCCCTGTGCTACTCATACGCTGAGTTGGCGGGGACCGGTATCGAACTAGGAACCTTGTGGTTTCTAGCCGAAAGCTCTACCGACTGAGCTAACCGAATAAAATAAAGGATACCAGCATTTTATTATTTCATTATATAATAAAAATGGATATTATTAGGTATTATTTATGAAAACCCTGTTACTAAAAATATGAATATGTAGCAGTTAAAAATAAGTACACACCTAATGCAATTTTTGATTATAGAGGTGTTGCAATCTTATTTTTGTTTGCAGATTCTCAATACAGAATAGTTTGGTAATAAATGATATATAATAATGTTCATTTTTATTGTACAATGTTTCACTAAAAAATACAGTTGATTTAGAAAAAAACTTTTAATTAAAAGAATTGGTAACAGTGTGCAACACAAACACACATTTACTGCATTCGCTTAATACATGGTTTATTGTCTCATCTCTTTCACCACACACTCTACATTTGCTGTTCTGTTTTGTCTTATCAATTTTTGCTTTGATATAATTTATTCTTATGGCATTGTTTTGTGCAGCAATTATTAGCGACTCAATTTCTCACTTGAATGTTCATCTTCTTAACCATGTTCAGATTTTTTTCATGTGGAACCTCCCCAATTTGTCGTTTAAAATATCCATATAATTGTTTTTTTTCTTCCCATTTCTGTTTTCTTGTTTGTTTGTTTTTTTTGTTTTTCTGCTTGTCCATATGTTGTAGCTGCTGCCATAATTAATATTTCTTTGCTCTTTTGTGTATTCTTCAAGTTCTTGGATTGTGACATCTACGCAATCCTCTATGTTGGCAAGACCTCTTCCACTTTCCTTTCTTGATACATATAGCCTATCTATATAGTCTCTAGCGTCTTGTGCATTGTCATTAATGTTCTAGTCTTTTGGTAAACCCCTTTTTTCCATTTTAAGAATGGCCCAGAATATCTTATTACGGGTATTTATTTCCTTGATTAGATTTCTGCTATAGAGCTTCCTAGGAGTTTTCTTGTTATACTGAGGTATTATTTAAACTTTTTCTTTCATCTCTATTTGCTTGATGGTGTCCGCTTCTAAATTCCCTATGTATTTGTAACTTGCCTTTTCTCCAAGTGTTTTTATATTCTCCTGATTTGGTAGTTGTATTCCATCCATTAATTCTCTTTTCCCTTTTTTATCATTAGCATGGCACATTTTTCAATTCCAAATTCCATTCCTATATTTTGGCTATATATTCTAATGGTTTGTGCCAGGGTTTCTAGTTCCTTTTTCATTTTTAGCAAAAATCTTGATATCATCCATGTAGATAAGGTGGTTTATTTTTTCCTGTGATTTAGTGAATTTGTAGGCCCCCTGTACATTTTCTAAGCATGTAATTGGGTGTCATCATTGCTATAATAAACAGTAGTGTTGATAGCGAGTCTCCCTGGAAAATACCTCTTTGGATTTTTACTTCTGTCAGGGATTGCTCTCCTGCTTTTAATTCAACTTTCCAGTTTTCCATGGCTTTTTTGATGAAATTTACGATGTTGTTAGATATTTTGTACATTTTCAAACATTCGATGATCCAAGTATGGGAGACCATGTCATAGGCCTTTCTGTAGTCGCTCCATGTCATTGCGATATTTTTGCGCCTAGTTTTAACTTCCTTGAGGATGTGTTGATCTAAGTAAGTCATGTGTTCCTCTTCTTCCTCTGCGGCAATCCTTTCTGTTCTTCTGGAAATAGTTTGCGCCAATAAAATGAGAGATATATTTCTTGTTTTATTAGCGCATTCAGTATTTTCTACATTATGGGTAGAAAAATTATTGGTCTATAATTGCTAGGATGGTTCCTTTTTGTGGGTCGTTCAGGATTAGGGTAGTTATTCTTTTTGTCATCCATTCACGTACGTTTGATTCCTGTTGGCATTTATTCAGTTGCTGGGCCAATATCTCGTTGATGGAAGTCAATTTTTAAAACCAGAATCCATGTATAACATCATGGCCTGGTGTTTTCCAGTTTGCTACTTTCTTAAGTGTTGCTCTGAGCGTAATTATGTGTATATTTGCTACAGGTCTTTGCTCGATTTCCTTCAGTTCATTTTTAAGATTACTTATCCATTTTTATGGGTTTTTTTGTGTTCATTTTTCTCCTAAAATTTTCTCCAAAATAGTTTGGTTTCTATTGCATCCGGGTGTTTGTCTGTGTTTGTTCATTGATCCACCAATTTGTTTGTAATACTTCTTTTCGTTGTTACGGAAGGTGCTATTTTATTTGTATTGTTTGGTTCAATCTCGGTATATTTTGAGTCTTCCTTCTATAGCTGATATCTTTTGATTTACTTCTTCTATTTATTATTATTATTATTATTATTATTATTATTATTATTATTATTATTATTATTAAAAATCTTTTATTAATACTATCAAAAGGAAACTTACTACTGTTATCACAATTAATTTTCCTATTGTTAGAACATCTTTAAAATACACAAACTAACCTTTAAATTCTCCATATCAAACCCTCTCAAAAAGATAATGAGGACAGCGATAGTAACAACAACAACCACAAATATCTATAAAAAAATTAAATTCCATATAAATTTCAATTTACTCTTAAAAGATATTTATATCTCAATCTACACTATTATTACTATCATAATTATTTCTAAAATTATAAAACACATTATCGCTAACTCATCACGTTACAATTAACATAAGTATACATATTGTTCTTATTACAATAATCAATTATAATTAATTAAGCTGAATTGTTAAATAAAAACAATAACAAATTATTAATAGCTTACACTACTACTATCACTATTCCTATTTTTATAATAATAAATATTCATACTCTCCTCTAGATAATACAAATAATAACAACAATAATAATAAAAACAATAACTACAACCAGCTGCAATTAATCATTAATTATAAAGTTTCTAACAAATAAAATAAATATAAATCCACATGGGAAAACAGCAACTCCATAAAAGCTTCATATATCGCCAAAATATCAGTTGAAATAAAATCTAATAATTACAGGTGAATAAATTATAACAAATAAGAATATACTATTGTCATCACACTACCACTTTCACTATTAAATCAATAAAAAATACTTTTTCATATGAGTTTAAATTTATTTTTGTGGCGACCTTTAAATATAATTTCATTTCGTTTATTTAGTAGCTGGCTAGTAACCCTGTACTTGATTATGCTAATTTTATCCTCTATGCAGAGGTTACACCTACTATTAAAACTTCCACTTAATATGTGGGGTTAAGCCTCTATCCCTCAAACTCCCAAATCCCCAAGATATGGATGTTTGGTTTCTGAATAAATGTTTCGAAAAGATATTGAATTCGGTAATCAACATTACATTTTTTACCCGGTCAAACAACCTTAAATGTCTCAACGCTTGGAAGACTATTTAGTTGGACATGGGTTAATAACTGGGACACGTTGTGTACTTCCTCATCCAACAAGAGTAAGAGTGGAGTCATATTATCTTAACCTTATTAGTGTTGAGTAACAGATTTTGACTGTAAATACGTAGGTAGTTATTGGAGAGTGGTTTGTCCAAGTACTCACTGATACAACTAAATGGCAGTGTTCAGTCGGTACATTGGTTCGGGGCTCGGAGAACCAAGAAAAGGGCCGTGAATCTCCGATAGAAACCCCACAATCGTATACATTTTAATCTATTTATTTTAATTTTGATAGTTTTTAATTTAGTTGGAAAATAATTTTGTAAAATTGAATTAGACATTGAATTCTGGTTGTCGACAATTGCTCACATTTATATTCATTCATTTATTATATAGCATATACCAGGGATCGAGTGGGTCATCATGCAATTGGGTACTGTTCAAATAGGAAAACTAAACGTCTCCTTTTTTTTTTAAAGTGGTCATGAATTGAATCAATGAATTGTAGCTGAAATATTTAACACTATGGATTTTTCCTAAAATAAAACAAAAACAGAATGGATTGTTTGTTTATTACCTGAAAGAGTAGACAATAAATGAATTACAAAAGCCACCGCCTTAGAGATAACACAATTTATTATTTAAGAAAAAAGCTGAAAAGCGACCGGAAAAAGAAACCAATTAAGGTAATAAAACGCTCATTGCAAAGCCTGAATAAATAAAGGGGCGATGAAAGAAACCGCAAAGACATAAACGAAAGGAAAAAAAGTGAGTACGAATGTATATATGTGTAAATGTGGATGCCTGCGATACGGTGTATATGAAAATGAAACTTAGATGTATAATTTAAATACGATTATATATACCTACATATATATATTTACCAACTCCTCCGCACGAGGTCAATTTCTTAAGCGGAGTTCAACAGGTTTGAATTCAGAGTTTTCCTTCTCCTAGACTGGTTACCTAGCAATGGTTAAAGAACCCAGTCTGCCCTGCTATTAACCCATAGATGGAGGGAGAGTAGGATTCATACCTTTCCCAAGGATATTAGCGCTAAGTGAAATGCAATTACCACGTCCAGGATTTGAACTCGGGGCGACGAGTCCATTTCCCATGATTTTAACCATTACACCACGGGCTTCCTACATAACTACATATACGGGTATATGTAGGTCAGCCTGCTTGAGTATATATGTGTTTATGGGCTGTATAGGTACACACGTATGTGTATATGGTATATGTAAATGTGGACGCACTACTTTTTCATTACAGCAGGAGCCGAAATGACGCACTACTTTTTCACTACAGCAGAGACCGAAAAAGAAGCTTCAGCGGTGGGATACAAAAACAGGTCAAAGCATATATAAATGAATTGATATTCGTTGTATATTCTTTCACAGATGCGTTGTCTTGATAATAAGTGGCTAACACGCTGCGTTGATACCAATGGTAACAATCGCACCTTAAATGTACTGTATTCTATAACAAATAAATACAGCTCTTAGACCCGTAATCGAGCACGTTGTTTTCAATTCTTCACTACTAAAAAAAAACTAAGAAATATATATATATATATATATATATATATATATATATATATATATATATTCCTACGAAGAACTACTTTTGTGGATGGACGTTGAGTGTAGAAAGAAACATCCTGTTGGGATTACATTCCTTACTTTCCACGATTCTTCTGTTAAGCGCTAGGTGGCATTGCAAGCAGCCTTATAAAAGTGGAGGGGATAATAGCAATGTTTCCCTTTTTGAACCTTAACACTCTCATTCCCATACGATCAAACATTGCTGCTATGAACTTTACACTGGTCAGTAAACGAACATTTTCAAAACTGAAAACATTCATTTTTAAGACGACATGGTTTCGTTACATTCTTCAACAAACGCAAAAACTCCTGGTGAAAGTACAAGGAAGTTACAACCCCCCCCCAAAAAAAAAAGCAACAAAGAAAAAAGGAGAAATCATATGAACTATTTAGGCATCTGAAAACTCGATTTAATGAATGAAGATGATATATCCGGGTTAATGGATATATTCTGAAGTTTGTAGTTGGTATATTATCGCAGTAGTAATTGGTACGTCGAATAGCAAACCGTCTGCCGAGCAGTCGTGGTGTCGTCAAGCGAATAAGTTTAGCTTGTAGGCTTAGGTGCCTGTACCAACATAGTGTCGACTATTTATACATGACACTGTCCAATCAGATTATAGTGAGGGGGTACCAAGGTATTTCCATATTCATTATATCAGAAGACAACGATAACAACTTTGAAAATCAATACTAAATTTTAGACATCGTCTACAATAAGAAACGCCATAACGCTACCATATTCAACATTGAAACCGGTCGCTGTATTATTTCAGCATTGGGAAACGTCAACTCACAGACGGTTAAAAAATCATCAGCATTCAACTCTTGATGAATTAATAAACAAAGAAAGCATTTTAATAGCTGTACATTTGTGCCGCCAATATCTGAACCAAGGCGTTCCAAATTCATGGAATCGAATTAGATATAAAATTTATGGGACCAAATATACCGCAACAACTGGAAAATAACCACAAATATTCAACTTCTTATTTATTACTGGTTGTTTTGATACGAAACACATGGTCACACTGAATAATCAGGTAAAAGTAATTATCTGGTACCTCAGACAAGTTTCTCCAAAACCTAAGTTCCCTCAACCCCCCCTCCAATATTTTTGAGAATTCAAATTTTTCTTCGTTATGCTACAAATACCTGCAGCACTTTGGAACACTTCTACATATTTTAGTCATATATGCCTAAAATCTGGGGTGATAAATTGTAGAGATTTAATTGCGTTAAGCAATAGGTAGCACTACAAAAATCCTTTTAAAAGTGGAGGGGACATATTATTGAGAGAAGAGCACGCACTACTTACGTCTCCTGTCCACAGGACAGGGGGGCTTTAAGCCCCTAACCTCGTGTCACATGGCACACGAGACCATACTTAACTGTAAGTGTTATAATTTGCTCTATTACCAGCAGCCTCAAGTCTTTACTAATAAAAGTCTCTTAAACTATTAGAACACACACACACACACACACACACACATATATATATATATATATATATATATATATATATATATATATATATATCATTATTATTTCATTCAAACAAATTTGGTTAAACATAACAGAATCCTTATTGTTTTCAAGTTTTTTTCTTTTTTCTTTCAAGTTTCCTAACAATTCTTTGGATATTCTCATCTTGAAAGTTGTTAATAAGTTGTCCGAAAAACAAAACACTAGTTTTAGTTAAATATTAAACAGTTTTGATAATTTATACGGATATACAATACCTTGATAATAGTTTTGAAAAGAACTGAAAGTACTTGGTCTACCAATAATAACTCTTTCGGACAACTTATTAACATATTTGCTATAATAATAACATTAAATTTTTCTTAGGAAACTTGAAAAACAAACAAACTTGAAAACTATAAGGATTCTGTTATATTTAACCAAAATTTTTTGAATGCACACACAATATATATATATATATATATATATATATATATATATATAATTTTTTTAAAATGTTTTTTTTTTTTTTTTTTTAATTAGGCGTTATTGTGAAGCATTAAAAATAAATAAATGAATGAACTCGATATTATGGAGTATTGGATTCACTTACTTTTTAATTATTTTTTACATAAATTTTCAGGTTCGTTAGATACCCTTTGTCAAATGTTACTGTTCAACGGTTTCTTTGTCTCTGTTGTTATCGACAGTGGCAGCGTTTGTAAAATATATACCGTACGAGGAAAATATAGTCAACCAACTATCGTTTTTCAGCAATCCCAACTCGTCAGAAAATCTTTGAAATTTGAGTAAAATAATTTGAACTTTTTAGAAAATAATACTAACAAAACTCTAAAACTCCGAAATTGAAATACGAAGCCTTTGCCGATCTATTTTTTCAATGTCTGGCATTAATTTTTTTCTTTTGAATCTTAATTTTAAAAAAAAGAAGAAATTGACAAAATATCTCAGACATCATCAATCTGAGACTGAAAGAAAGGAAACAAAACAAAATCAAACAAACAAAAAAGAACAGAATAAAGCAACATCTAAACATATGAGATTTGTTATTATCAATTTTCTTCTTTCAACTGAATTTTCTAGTTATTTCTATCGCAACTTTACACATCATACCGTCTATCTTTCACCGTGAGTATCGGTTTCATTCCACTTCAGAATTGGTAGAAAGTTTTTCTTGCCCCCAAAACGAACTTTGTAATGAAGACGGGTCTGATATACGCATCTCGTTGGCCATTGTACATGAACATTTTTTATCCCACTGGCGGTCAAATAAAAATGCATAACAATAATAATAATCAGTGATGAAAAATGTAAAAAAAAATAAGAAAAAAATCAGTATGTTTTCTTTTTATAGAGTAACAACTAAAATTGAAATTAGTTTTCAGTATAAATCATTTTTGTATTGATAAAATTACTCATTTTTAATAATAATTTTTACGCATTTTTAATAATAATTTTTTATGCATTTTTTAATAATAATTTTTTACGCATTTTTAATAATAATTTTTTACGCATTTTTAATAATAATTTTTTTAGATGGATTATATAAATCTTTATTCAGGACAAAGATTTTGTGTACAAAATACCACCTTCCAGATGTTTAAAATTTACTGTTGAATTTTTAAGTGAATAAAAATAGATCAATTGAATCAAAGAAAATACTTTTTTGCTTCAATTCAAAGAAAAATATTGTTTTTAAAAATTAAAAAAAAAAAAAAGAAATGAGAAAACACGCTTCAAAACTTATTTTTAAGTTTGAAGAAAATAACTTTTTCGGGTAAGGAAATTTAAAAAATGTTTAATGTGGTCTTCTTTCTAGAAATGTAAAAATTAGGGACTGGGAAATTCTTTTATTCAAATGACGCCCTACAAGCTTAATTGATATTAAAACATTTTTTTTTTAAATAGAATAAGCTATTCATTATAAAAGTAAGTCATTATTGAATAAAGCGCTGAAAATTTCATTAAAATTGGTGAATTCTCTGATTTTTGTTAATTATTTTAAAATCATAAAAGTTTCTAATTTTATTTTGTTACTTTCCTTGACAAAAAATGAACACATACACACATGTTAATTTTTTGTCAATATTTCTCTCTCTCTCTCTTCTCTCTCTCTCTCTCTCTCTATATATATATATATATATATATATATATATATATATATATAAAACATTCAGTTTAATATTATGGAACTTAGTTTACAGGGAGTTTAGCTAAGTATTCATAATAAAATGTTAATTACTTTTACAACTAAATCAAAGAAGAATAAACGAAAAAAAAAGAAAATAAAGAAAAAGAAGCATTTTTTCATTCATTGTTATTTTGCCAGTAAAAGATTTTGATTATGTTACTTGCAGCAAAAGAGGAAGGGGTATATTTTTTAAATCTAACAGCCGATTTTTATGCTTTAAAGTAATTTAACAAAAATGTGAGTTGGCAAATCAACTATTTTATAGACTCTGGTTCTTCTCTGGATTTGTACTGATATTTTATTATTGAACTATTTCCGCTCGTGCTACATTCTACTTGTGAATATTGTTGTACACAGTTTTCGTTTTCTCTTGACAATCCTCTTTATATGAATTACGTATAAACAAGACACTCCTTTTCCCGTTCGGTAAACATCTTGAACACTTTTTCTTCCTGCTCCCATGCCAATCAGTTTTCTTTGATAAAAAAAACAGAAAAAAGGTCTCTTTTTCCAAGGATCGTTTGAGTATCCCTGTTAGCTGACTTTTGTTATATCAAGCGTATAATAATAATAATAATAATAATAATAATAATAATAATAATAATAATAATAATAATAATAATAATAATAATAATAATAATAATATCTTTTCAGCTAGTATATTAGGTCTGAGACCTGTCAGCTGTTCCTTAAATATTCATTTTAAATCCACAGAATATTTAATGTCATTCCACAGATTATCCAACTTTGCCTTGAATGAGTCTAAATATGGGGCATTCACTACTGATGAAGGTAGTTTATTCCATGTATTCACTACTCTGTTGCTAAAATAATTTTGTCTTGCGTTTGCTTTACAAGATTTTTTAAGGAGTTTTAATTTATGTCCCCTTGTATAGGTATTTTGAGCAATGTTTAGTAGGTCAGAGTTCGTTGAATAAAAATCATGCGTGTATTTGTAGGCTTCAATCATAACCCCTCTTATACGTCGGAAAACCAGACTTGGTAGGTCAATGTTCCTAAGTCTTTCTTCATATGAAAGGGATTTTAAATTATTCACTAATTTAGTAGCTCTCCTCTGGACTCCCTCAATGGTATGGTTGCAAGGAAAAAGAAAAAAATCCCAAACACATGTTAACGTTCAATTATATTAGCGTTCGGCTAGAAACCACAAGGTTCCTAGTTCGATAAAGGGTCCTCGCCAACTCAGCGTATGAGTAGCACAGGGATCTGTGCGGTAAAGTAAGGAGCTGATGGTAGGTGTGGCGCTCCACCTCAGATGCTAAAACAATCTCCTTGGTCTAGCGCTATTGAAAAGGGGATAGACTCCCTCGCTGACTGGCTGATACCGACTTTAGGCCGCGCCGACGACTTACTTAATTATATCAAATGAAATTTAAATTGTACAGCCAATTGACGAGGTTAGTGCAAATTTGGGTGTCCGTTTATTGAGTGCTGAGTTGTTGATACTATAATATGTGTGTGGGTGTGGGTGTAGATGTGTAGGAATGGTTGATCAGGACGCGGTCAATGGAATTTCAAGGGTTGGTATATGAAAAATGATATCTCTGTTTGCTGGCGTAGAAGTGAGATAAAGGGAATCGGTGCGCGCGCCGCGGGCTGTCAGTGGGATGTCAGGTTTGTTGAAAACATAATCGATGATAAATTTTAAACTTTAGAGTGACTGTTGTCTTATTAAAATGTATTAAAAAAATCTAATAAAATGTTGAATTTAGCTTTCTTAGTTTTAAATAAGTTGAACGCATTAATGTTATTTGAAGTACGCCCTTTTAATTTTTTTGCATAAAAAAACTAATTTTCTTCTGAACATAAGATACAAGGATTTGATTATTTATAGCAGAACATTATACAATCAAAACAGATATTATCACGTCTATTACCAAACACTACTAAATTGAAACTCTATTACCAAAAAATATACACCTCTGCAGAGGGGTAAAATAACCCTATTGGAGCAACATGTTGGTCGTGGATGGCGATCTGTGATGCTTAAGGGCGGAACCCTAGTGGCTGAGCAGTCCATGACATGCAACATTCCACTTTGGCCTTAAGTTATACGGGCGGTCAGAGAGGCCCAGTCCGATCAATCGGTTGGTCACGTCAAGCCCTAGCATCTATATGATTGTCCCAACACTATTGATCTTATGATAAGCCCCAATCCTTTTTATCATATATATATGTGTGTTAGAAGGCGATGGCTGATGATTTTAGTTTTCTTGGGTATGACGTTAAACTCTATCTAATGGTAAAGTTCCAATTCTGGAGCTCTGGAGAATGTGGAGTAGACCTTCATCACCATTACTTCCAGGTCCACCCTGACCCGGAGTGGTAGAACCTGTTAGGGTCCCAATCTATGGGTTAAATAGAAAAAAATGAATTAGAAAAATATGTTTAGAAAATTGAGTTTTAAAAAAATTGGGTACCATCAAGAATTAATAAAACAAAACGACTTCGGCATAAAATAACGCAACAGAAGTTTACATGCCATAAAAAACAACCAACCAACCAACCAACCAACCAACCAAAAGTACGCATATATAGCAGTACAAAAATAAGTAGATCCATTATATATATCAATGCTTTATATTTAATTATTTTCAGTGCTCTAGAGATTGAAAAAAATCTATTATCCGTTTTGATTTTATAATGTGCAATAATCTTAATACTTTTATATAATAATCTTATCAACTTTATGATATGATTTTAAACAGTCTCAACCTTTTCACCATAACTGTCAACATATTAGAATCTTCCGCAGCTGGTCTTCATCGCTTTTCTGATATGGAGTTTCTCCCATAGAAATGTTAACATTTCTAATCACCTGGTATGTAAATAAACATGTTTCTCCCCTCCCTATCTCTCTCACACACACACACGCAATTCAAGTATTTAAGAAAAATCACACGTGTGTATATTTTTCCAAGTAAAAAGATTATTCACCCTTTTGATTTGAAAGGTTGAAAATCGAGAGACGTTTTTAACTTATCATTGCTCTGTGATAAGGGTTTCATAATCAGAATTACTTGTCTGGTAGTTTCAGATAAACCATGTGCGCACCTACGAAAGCACCGATAATTAGCAAGATTTGCACTTTTAAAACGCTTAAAAATATGAAGTAACGAATAAATAGAATATCAAAATAAAACAAAATAAGAAAAAAAGTGCAGTGACTAACAGCCTCTCATGTTGTCTTACTTTTGTAGCCTTGTGCCAGATTAAGTTGAATAAGATGCGACAACCATTTAGTGATTGTGAGAAAATCAGTCTTACAAGCTATTGGAAGTAAGTTTGTTCTTCATAGGATGCTTTTCTCTGGTGATCATATGGCCATGTTGGGTTAATCTCTGCAGATTGCTCTTGTCTGTCACAGAATTGAAAATCTATTGCCATCTCATTTGGAACCAATTAATAATTCTTGAGACAGTGCGTCTGAATTATGGCCGTTTACAATGTTGCTTAGTCCGATACAAGGCCATGGGGCGTTACTAGTTTTAATTACCAACTGTTACTGACTTTTTCGAAGGAAACGACAGTATCTACTTTCTGCTTCGTTATTTCCTCAACAACCTTGTATCCAAAATCTTCCAACAGTTGCTCCTGCTTGACAATGGCAATGACAATGACGACGAATGACAGTCGGACAAGAAGGAGGAGGACGAGGAGGAGGAGGAGGAGGAGGAAGAAGGGGAAGAAGAAGAGAAGGAGGAGAAGGAGAGGGAGAAAAAAGAACAAAAGGTCAGTGCAGTGTCTTCATACACTGACCTTTTTCCCTTTTCTCCCCCTGTTGACAGGAAATCAACGGACAGAGAAAGAAGAGGAAATTACTAACAACGGAAAGTTTTCACAGACAAAATGTCAATATACAAAGAGGTTACTTCCATGTGTGTCGTCACTGTCCATTTATTTCACGGTTATAACTGCACCTGGGGTTAGATGATAAACAAAATACTGAAGTTATACCAAAATATTCACAAGCAAATTTATAATTTACCACCTGTTTATTACAAATTTTATTTGTTGTCAGAAAATAAAGTTTTAATTTCTTTCCTTTTGAAATATTCTTTTTTTTTTACATTTTCATGGGAGATACCCTCTAAGCCTTATCTACATTACATTAACATTTGAGCCATGCTCTGATTCTTTTCTACATTAGCATGTGAACCAAGTTCTGTTCCTTTTCTACATTAGGATGTGAACCATGCTCTGATTCTTTTCTACATTAGCATGTGAACCAAGTTCTGTTCCTTTTCTACATTAGCATGTGAACCATGCTCTGATTCTTTTATACATTAGCATGTGAACCAAGTTCTGTTCCTTTTCTACATTAGGATGTGAACCATGCTCTGTTCCTTTTCTACATTAACATGTGAACAATGCTCTGATTCTTTTCTACATTAGCATGTGAACCATGCTCTGATTCTTTTCTACATTAGCATGTGAACCATGCTCTGAACCTTTTCTACATTAGCATGTGAACCATGCTCTGATTCTTTTCTACATTAGCATGTGAACCAAGTTCTGTTCCTTTTCTACATTAGGATGTGAACCATGCTCTGACCCTTTTCTACATTAGCATGTGAACCAAGTTCTGTTCCTTTTCTACATTAGCATGTGAACCATGCTCTGAACCTTTTCTACATTAGCATGTGAACCATGCTCTGATTCTTTTCTACATTAGCATGTGAACCAAGTTCTGTTCCTTTTCTACATTAGGATGTGAACCATGCTCTGACCCTTTTCTACATTAGCATGTGAACCAAGTTCTGTTCCTTTTCTACATTAGGATGTGAACCATGCTCTGAACCTTTTCTACATTAGCATGTGAACCATGCTCTGATACTTTTCTACATTAGCATGTGAACCAAGTTCTGTTCCTTTTCTACATTAGGATGTGAACCATGTTCTGATCCTTTTCTACATTAGCATGTGAACCATGCTCTGATTCTTTTCTACATTAGCATGTGAACCAAGTTCTGTTCCTTTTCTACATTAGGATGTGAACCATGCTCTGATCCTTTTCTACATTAGCATGTGAACCAAGTTCTGTTCCTTTTCTACATTAGGATGTGAACCATGCTCTGATCCTTTTCTACATTAGCATGTGAACCAAGTTCTGTTCCTTTTCTACATTAGGATGTGAACCATGCTCTGATTCTTTTCTACAATGGCAAGTGAACCAAGTTCTGTTCCTTTTCTACATTAGCATGTGAACCAAGTTCTCTTCCTTTTCTAAATTAGTGTGGGAACCATACTCTTTGCACTTTCTATATCCGCATGTGAACTACATTTTCTTTTCCAGATTAGCGTGTGATCCCTCCTCTGAACCTTTTCTACGTTACCACCATATCGACGATAATATATTAGAATACACACACTGTATCTTCTACACGGGGTAAGACTCCACTTCCCCCAAAGAAGTGTCTCCTGGTATAACACTAAACTGCGTCTGGTGGTGGGGTTCAAGTTTTGGAGTTCTGGAGAATGTGGTGTTACACTTTCATTGCTATTACTTCCAGGTCATATATCATCTGTTAGCGTCTTATCTATGGTGTAAATAGATCCCTTTAGAATTATCAATATTATATAGGAATACCTGCAAACCATATAGCAGTGGGCAAATTATTTGTATCAAGAATAGTTACTATAATTGTTTACAAATGATTACTATTATTGGTGACTTGAAATTATATAATTTAGTTCAAATTATTAGTATTAGATAAAAATACTTGTAACCATATAACCGTGTGAAAACAAATGATTATTATTAGATAGGAATAGTTTACTGAAAACTTATATTTATGTATAAAATATCAGCATTAATGATAGTTACTTGAAGATATGAATAATGAACTATAAACATGCAATATAACATGGTCGATCTTTAACGAGTTTAGTCGTAAATTGATGTGAAAGTACCAAATAAAGTCACAGCAAACACCAAACCAACAGTTGTCTTCGGGTATCTCATGTAGTGAAATGGTTAGTTAGCTAGACTAGCAGACTATTTAGTTAGTCAGTTCGATTCTCAGAGAGTCCAATACTTCTGGCCTTGTACTAATGTTATATAATTATTAGGTTCCTAATATTTATGTACAGTAGTGTAGAAACCAAAATGGCTGTTATAAGTTCAGCCGGTGGCCTTGAAGGATTGAATGACAAGGCTTGACCTCAGTCCTGATCCTTCCGGAGGATACCGTGAGAATCCGCGGAGAAGACCCTCTCCCGGTTTAGATTAGAAAGATTTTTAGTCAGATCGGCCAAAGACCACGACGGTGGTAAGTCGTGTTATGCACGGTGCCGACTCAATCTGAGCAGGTAGTCTGGTGGGGATTTCAGAATAAGATATGATCTAAGTTGAATCGAAGTCTTGTGTTATTATCTAAAAACTACCAATGACACAGGGCTTCTGATAAAGAGAAATCCCCAATGGAAGACCAAAAATGAAGTCCCCAAGTCCAGACGTTAGAAGAGACGCTAGAAGAATAGAAGTAAGAAAGTAAGGAAAGAGAGTATACAACACTAAACCCAACAATTGACTGGATTTGGTCAAATAACATTTTTTTAAAAATCCGACATTTTTTAACTGTCATATTTTTTTTAATGAAATATTTGCTGTCAAACATATTCAAACATGAAAAGTTCGAATAAAATGTCGTCCATATTTTAATCGACTTTTGTGCGAACTTTTTTTAATTATCAAAATCTCTACTTACTAAGTTATTTAACGCCCACCGCTACGGTGTTGTTATGTGACAGTTTAATGTGGAGACCCGCATGAAACAATTCTCCCGTGGGGCAGTGCTAAAATTACTTAGTTCCGTCGGTATTCCCCTTCAGGGCTGCTTCAGAATAAACACAGCCCTATCACTTTTTCAACGAAGTGGGTGCAGGTGATGACTTGAACTAAGCTGATTTTTTTTTATGTGTCTCTCAACACAAATATCTACTAAGACCATTTTGAATAGTGTATACTCTTTTAAACTCGTCTCTTCTTGACCTTTAAGAACAAAGAAGTAACCAGACAATTATTTTAACTGTGCAGAGGACTTTTAAGTTGGCTATCATCTATTTTGGACTCCCTTTATCAGCAGTTGTGAGTCGAGTTGTTGACAAGAATGCGATAAGTGACCTATAAACAAGAAATGTAGAAAAGAACAAGGAAGACACTGCTTGTGATTCTTCAAATCCCAGAGGCCATGTTAAGTTCAGTTGGATGTTTTTTCGAGCTGGGAATGGTGAGAATTTAAAAGAAAGAAATACTTTCAGAATTGACTGAGAAAATCGCTTTAATATTTCTTTTAATTATCTTTCTTTGTCTTCCACGACATATATGGGCGCATACGCACACACGCACACACGCACACACGCACACGTATATACATTCGAAATATGGTATTACTCAGCTCAATTTCTAGGACAATAATAACCTATCATTGATACACCCTAAGATGACTCTTTAATCAAGCGTATATATATATATATATATATATATATATATATATATATATATATATATATGGTGATTGCCACTTCTTCGCAGAAGAAAGCCATTTCTACAAGTGATTCGGTTGTGAGCATGCAGAGGGCCCAAATTTGATTTTTTCTCTTAATGTCCCCTGTCACACATGACCCCTTTCTCAGCTTCCTCTCGCCTGCGACCATACATGACTGAGAAGCCCAGCCCTTGACAGGCAGGCCCTGCCACACAGGTCACATATATGGTCAGTCTTTACTGTAGGAAATGTGTATATGTGTCCGCCATGATCCGCTGGTGTAGAGACCGCTTCAGGATGGGGTCCTCGAGCTGACTTACCTCAAATCCTTACAGCTACCAACGGCCTGCCTTTCCAAGAGAAAGTGTACCGGTCGCGAATCCTGTCAATTGGTCCTCATCACTAAAGCGGACTTCCGCAAGGGTCCCGATGTCTGCTCCATATCGTTGTTTGGGGTTTCAAGATCCCTCAAGATTGAGATGTGTCTGAACATTCCAAGTGGCTATTTAGTTATTTTGTTGTTGTAATATTGTTTTGTTTCGGTCCTGATAATGTAAACAGCCGCCAGTTGCAGGTTGCTCGTCAGCTTAATAGGGGAAGTGGCATTTGTTTAGTTTGTCTGGGTGGGCAATACTACCCAAGGGGCTACTCAGCCACTCACAACCCCGCCACGTGTGGATTCACAGCTGTGTGCTTCCAGTCCGTCAGGCCTGCACACGCCACCATGCCTCCATTATCATGTGACTTGTAGAAATATCTGCACATGTTCACATGTTGTGCGCTTGTGCTACACGCACTACGTGCTCTCCTTCCCCAAAGTCTAGTATCAGTGACAAGCCGAGGCAGGATGACTGAGAGACTTTATATATATATATATATATATGTGGTGCTATAACCGCATTATATCCGATTTTTAAGCTTTTTTTCTTTAGTAATTATATTGCTCTGTTTATAAAAAAATAAAACATCGAGCTCTCAAATCAGACTTAAACTTTAACATTTTACCGTTGGAAGAAAGGGCCAGCTTAGAATAATCCTAATACCAAATTACCTGATATCCTACCTACGAATATATATATATATATATATATATATATATATATATATATATATATATATATATGGTGATTGATATTTCTTCACAGAAGAAGGCCATTTCTACAATGTATATCCATAGTTGTATGCTTCCAGCCTGTCAAGCCTGCACAGTCGTCATTCCTCCATTTACCTATAAGCTCAGTCATTTTGAATATATCAAGAACCAATGGCCAGTTATTTTTTTCATGTCACTTCGAAACCATCTAGATGGTACCTTACTGCGCATGCGTAAACACTCATTATATAATTGTCTAAATATTGAGCGAATAGGATGGTCAAATAGTACTGTGAACCGTTTGACCATCCTATTTACAATTACGTCTTGTGCACAGTATTTTTTTTATAAAAATCGCATCATCACGGTCTGTGACGATCTCCACTACACACACACACACAAACCATTCATGTCCAGATTTGCTTTTATGTGACTTCTCATTTTTTCCAAAATTAAAATGACCGATGAAAGGGTTTAGTTTGATTTAATTGTTTAACATCATATCAAATAATAAATTTGATTAATTTGTAAATGTTTGATTACAATCATAATTATTTATACTAGTACAAAATTTAAAAAAACACCCTCCAGGCGATGTAAAAATAGATTTTTTAAAACATATTGCCTGAGGGGAGGGAGTAAAAAATTCAATGTCAGCGAGTTTGTACCCTAAGTAAGTAAAATCATCAAATTTATTAAAGGATTAAAAAATAAAACAATTTGAAATGAAAACTTTAAATATGTATCAAAATAAAACAAACTATATATAGATATATAATACCAGTCATGTATTTATTAAAACTTGTTTTAAAAAACAATGAGGACTGTCTAATGTTGCATGTTCAAATTTTGAGTGTATTTATTCTATGTTATAACGATTTTGGGTAATGTGACGTAAGCAGTGACTTATTTTTTGTTACAGACAAAAACCGGAAGCGAATCTCCATTATTAATAGATTTTCAATAGTTCATTGCATTTTTAATTGTCCTTTTTATTTGTCTATAATCCTTTGTTTGGCACAAGCTTATATGATATTAAGTATTCCTATATGATATAAATAATTCGCACACATGATTTCAAGTAACTATTTCTCTTTAATAATAATCATTTATTTGCACACAGTTATATGACTTTAAGTCGGGTTAGCTCAGTCGATAGAGCGTTCGGCTAGAAACCATGGTTCCTAGTTCGATACCGGTCCTCGCCAACTCAGCGTATGAGTAGCACAGGGATCTGTGCGGTAAAATAAGGAGCTGATGGTAGGTGTGGCGCTCCACCTCAGATGCTAAAAAACAATCTCCTTGGTCTAGCGCTGTTTAAAAGGGGATATACTCCCTCGCTGACTGGCTGATACCGACTTTAGGCCAACCCGTCGACTTTACTTATTCCTAACGAGTACTAATGATTTCTCGAGCGGATCTGTTTGACATAGATGAGAGCCTAATATGCACTAGCACTCCGGGTCAGAGTGGACCTGAGAGTAAAAGCAATGATGAGGTACTCAAAACTCTCCAGATCCAGAACTGGTGGCTCAACATCAGATGGATTTTAGTGTCCTACTCATGACACCCCCTTTTTTTGGTGGAGAGGGGTCTTAGCTTTATGCAGGGGATACAGTCATCATATTCTAAGCTCTCCAACAGAGCTGATAAAAAAAAATTTCAGACCATCATAAAAATTAAGGACTGAGGAGAAGGTGACGAGGAAGTTGATGACAATCCCCAAAAAGGACTTTGCAGATTGTTTTGAAAAGTAGAAATAATGTTGGGATAAGTATGTGAGGCTGCAAGATTACTTTGAAAGAAATCAAGGCACCATCACCCTAGGTAGGATATTCTTTGCGTTAATATTAATTGACTGAATCCTTTCCGGGTATAACTGATATATATTCCATGGTCAAGCTGCATTACTGAATATATTTTTATTATTTGATTTCACTTCAATCTTCGTTGAAAACTTTTTTTTAGAGAGATATATAGGGAAAATCGATATTTTCAGCCAATTCGTCCCCAATATCCAAACCCACAGGACCCAAAGAAAAACGAATTCACTGACAATAGTCTGTGAGACTTTCAGAGTATTCGGTGCCTAGTAAAAATTTAACTTATTATCAATAGTCCAATTTCATTTGAAGTCCAAGCAGCCAAGTGATACAATTATTTTTTTTAGAAATCATTGCTCAGTGGGGGTCAATTTTCAGAATAAAATATCTTCCTATTATATGAAATCATTATTTTTATTAGGCAAGTTACTTAACCGAATATACTCATCGTTTGCGTTTTTATCAATACATTTTTTAAATAATCTTTAACCCCCAGTTCTAGAACGATATGGAACAGAGAATAAAATTTAACTGAGTTTGGTCCACTTGAATATTCGTATATTAGTTTTAAAATAATTACTGCTTATTCGATTTTGTATCATTGGCACATCAGATTCACCTGGGTTCCGTCTAGAAATAACAGACAATTTGTCAGCTTTGGAAAATATTGATTTTCTCTGGTTTTAAATGGAAGGACTCACAGTATAAATGCAATGTCCAAACAAGTTATCTTTCCCTTGTTACATAAATGCGAAAAATGTTTTTTCTATTTTTCTAGACTGATCCAGATGATTCAGATGTACTGCATCATTTATTTATATTAATACACTTAGTCATAACTCCCTATCCACTCAGCCATGCTTATTGAATCTACTGTCACAAGTTAACTTACTACCCGTGGATCCATTAGTGACAGTAATGGGACAGGAAATTATATTTATGCTAGTTTATGACAATGTAAAAATGTAAATGGGATGAGGTCTTACTTTCGTAGCAAACAGGTTATTATGGGTTGGGGTTGCTAGCTTCACACTCTCCCATGCCGGTTGAATTACAATTGCTAAAGAGCCCAGTCAGTCCTACTATTTTCTCATACCGTGGGGGGGGGGAGAATAATGGAATTCCTGACTTTCCTTCAGGGCATTAACGCGAAAGTGAAACAAAAAGATTTGCCCAGATTTTGAACTCAGCGAATCCACTTTTTTAAGACGGTAACCGTTGCTCTCCAAGCATCTCCAATAAATAAGGCCAAATACCAAACTTTCCGTAATGTGTGTATACTTTAAAGAACCAGTATTTAGCCAACAACAACTTGTTTTTTTTTGCAAACAAGACGGCACAAAATAAATCATAATTTCCTGATTAAATTCTTAAAATTGTAAATAATTTAGTTTATTTCTTCTGTATTCTTTGAACCACCCCGTCGGCTGGGGGCGATATAATACACCGACTGCACCTCTGCAGAGGGGTAAGACTTCCCCAATGGGGCCACCTGTTGGCCGTGGGTGGCGACCCGTGATGCTTAAGGATGGAACCCAGGTGGCTGAGCAGTCCATGACATGCAACTAATTTATTTAGTTTATTTCTTCTGTATTCTTTGGGAATGTGGAGCACCCTTCATCACCGTTGCTCCCATGTCCACTCTGACCCGGAGTGGTAGTACATGTTAGGGTCCCATCTATGGGTTAAATAGAAAAATGTGTTTATAAAATATTGTGTATCCATTAAGAATTAATTCATTTCAAAACTTTGTCGGCATTAAATGACTCACTGAGGTTGATATGCCGTAAAACAAACCAAACCAAACCATTCTTTGAAGATATCAGTTATTTTGTTTTCTTTTCTAAAATCGCAATCACGCACAGTGACATTTTCAAATGTTATAAATAATTTGTAATTATTTCAAATCAAAATTTATCATTTATTGCACCTATACAATTCTCGTCCCCTCTTTAAATCGTGCTCCAAAATTCTGAAATGTAAATAAGATTTTACAAGAATGCATGTCGCTCGCATTTATCCTTCTTTTTTTCTTTTATTAATACATTAGAAATGGCCGCTATTGCTAAATATCTCTTTTTATATTGTTGAAATGAAGAGGGGTATATTGATCCGTCGAAATTCTCCTAACATACTCTAACTACTATGTTGTATCTTAGAGTGCTATTGAGAGAGAGAGAGAGAGAGAGAGAGAGAGAGAGAGAGAGAGAGAGAGAGAGAGAGAGAGAGAGAGAGAGAGAGAGAGAATCATAAAAAGTGTTTTATTTGGGAACTTGATTTCAAGTGACTCTCCTAAACGGATCTCTTCGTAGACCAGTGAAATTCAGGTTAAAAATCGCTGCTTTTCAAGTTAGTAGGCGATACCAAAAGTCTTCTTCATTCCCAACCCGATTTATTTTCTTGATTTTTTTCCTTATCAGGTTCTCAACCCAAACTATACAGAAACAATATCAGAAGGTAGGTACCGGGAGGGCACGTGTTTCATCGGATTGTAGAATGTAAACACCAGTTCTATCAATGTGCCCCTCACTACTCGTTTGCCATTGAGTCAAGTACCCTCTATCCCACTACCACTATACACTTAAAAAGGGGCGAGTTTATTTTTTTCCTAATTGTGCTTCGTGTGAGATGGTGACTGTTGTGGGATGCGAATGTAAACACAAAACTCCATTAACTGGACTCATCGCTGGACTTAGATAACAACACTGTTTGTTAATGCCATAAGGATTGTAGTTAGGTACCACTAAAATGTGCGCTCATTTTCACTTTAAAAACGAATTAAAATTAATTGAATCAATTATTTAAGGTCAAATTTTTGTTTAAGTCAAAAATGAACATCAGTAAAAAAAAAAAAAAATAATAATATTACATATGTAATTAATTTTTAATATATCTTAAACATTAAATTCTGCCAAAAAAATTGACCAAAATGGGGGCTTTGTGCGAAATAATTACTTTTTAAAACACGTTAAGATTTTAAAAGACTTATAACAGTTTCTTCTTAGAAATCAATTTAAAAAAATCAAAATTAAGTACACTATGTACAGAAAACTAATTAACTTTTTGATATTGATTTAAATGAAATATCTTTTTTTTTGTTCTTAACACACAGAAAAACAAAATAGTTTCGCAAATTGCTCATTAATGTTTCAGTTCGATTCCCGATGGGAATGGTATTCTTGTGAATCTGAGACAGACTAACCTAAGTGTTAAAATGCCAACACTTCTAAAGAAATCATGTTTTTATTTACTTAGTCTAACATAAAGGCTTCCAGTACCTGCTGTTCCTAAGCGGTCATCCACCTCAGTACAGAACAGACTCGTCATTGCTTAACTTCGCTTATCTCGTTGGAACCGGTGCTTTAAGCATCACTTGACTGTAAGTCAGATTTCAATTCCTGTGGCTTCTTAAGTTCAACTTTTAAAAAATCAAGCATAAAACCCAAATATTTAAATCTTCATTTGATTGTTAAGGATACTTTGTAAGAGCTGCGGTATCCTCACAAAAAATCGCTTATTCTCTCCAGTTATTGGACGTGAGTGGCTAAAAATTAGAAAGTTATTCCACATGGTCCATAATTCGGTCTATAAACCGATTAGGCAAGGTTCAGTTACTGAGACATAGAGAACTTAGCAACATGCACCCCCCTTCTTAATTCTGATTAATTTTGTTGTCATTTACTAAGCCTGACACAAGGCCAGAAGTATTGGGGACTCGGTGAAAATTGAACTTACTAAGTAGCTTAGTTTGTCAACCATTACACCATGTTAGGCTCCCAGGTTTTCATTTACTAAGTTAGTTTAGCACCAGACTAGAAGTTACCCAGAGAGAATCGAACTTATTAATAGTAGTCCACCTATCGAGCTCGCTAAACTTGGTTCCTGTAAAGTGATAGGAATATCCAACCATTTTTTATCAATTCCTAGACAAAACCTTGCCTGGATGTAGCCACTGAGGCAACTTCCAACAGAAGACAAAGAAACTAACGAGTAGTGGAAAGACTGAAACACTTTTTTTCTTTCCAAACCATCTCCCAATCCATTTTAGGTTTTTTCATTTTAAGATCATATTACCTACGTCGAACGAGTGCGTTTGAATCAACACTTTAAGGGAATATTTTTCTTCTCTCTTGTTTAGCATATTTTTATTTAGTTAAATAAGCCTAGAGTGTTGTCGAAGGAGCAAACACTTTAAACTTTTCTTCTTTCGATCTTTATTTTTTTGTCTTCTTTTTCTTTTAGAAGATGCTAGTTAGCACCAATTTTGACGCCATAGACGTATTTTACAAAATCAATTTAACCCCCTGATTGAAAAAAAAAAGAAAAAAAAAGATACCAAAAATCAGGATATTACCCAATTTTAATGAAATGCTCAGTGAATGAATTTTATAATGCATCAGTTATTTTATTTAAATACTTTCTGTTTTTTTTTCAGGTCAGTTAACATTGACCGCCCCCTTATTTTGGGGGTGCAAAAATAATAGAGGGGTTTTATAAAAGTGAAACTAATTACAGTATAAATAAAAAGACAAAAGACCAAAGATGGGAATAGAAAAAAAAATGAACGGAGCGATTTTTCTTTGAATTGACACAAAAAAGTATTTTCTCTGGTTCAATTCGCCTATTTTTATTCACTTAAAAATGTAATAGTAAATTTTAAACGTCTGGAAAGTTCCATGTTGCACTCAATATATTTACCATGGATAATCAATCCAAATATGTAAGTTTAAAAATGCGCAATTCTACGCAACATATTTTCCGAAATTTTTATATATTTAAAAAATTATTAACCATTATTTTTTCAGTTATAGATCATCAAACGTATTAAAGTTATCTCCCCTGATGCACCTGTCTGATGAAATACACAATAATTTTACAAAATGGGCTAGATTTTCATTTATTTATGTTACAATTTATGAGAGATCATAAATTGTGAAGCGTACCTGTAAATAGATTTAAATTCGGATCTATCGGATTTAGAATCAAGGAAAATTACCAGTGACTGTTGGTAACCTTTTGGTCCCTTGAAACGCGTCATGACAGACACGGGATATAGTTTTAGTTTAGAATTCAGACCTGACTTGGAAGCAGAGCAGACGCGTTCATCTCATCCGCGCGTAAAAGATTGAATCATGGGCTGATAAAATAATAAACTTGATCAAGAAAAATAAAACCTCAAGTCTTGTTTTAATTACAATGACCAAAATCATCCCAGGAGAAAAGCAGTCCTTACTTAGAAGAATTAAGAAGAATGAACAGAAAAGAAACAGTAATGAAGCCAACAAGAATAAAGTAAGATCATCCCCTCTCTAATCTGTATCTGTATCTGTCTCTCTCTCTCTCTCCGTTTCTCTCTCTGTCTCTCTCTATCCCCCGAGTTTCCTCTCTCTATTATATACTCGATGTTCGGTGTTTGATGTGGGTATATAACATTCACACGCAAAAATTTAGTCCATTTGTGTTAACTCTTACGCATTTATCTCTCTTACATCAGTCTTTGTGAACGTACCTACATTAATATATCAACACTGAAAATTTCATTAAAATCGGTTAATTCCCTTTTTTCAGGGTAATGAATTTTTATTTTTTCATTAAAAAAAATTCTATATGTTTATAAGGATTTGATCTTTCTAGAAATGTAAAAAATTAGGACCCGGAAATTCTTTTCTTCAAATGACCTCACCTACATTCTGAATTAATAAAAGACTTTTTTTCCAATTTATTTAATAAAATAAGCTCTTCATTATAGAATTAAGTCATAATTGAATAAAGCGGGGAAAATTTCATTAAAATCGGATAATTCTCTGATTTTTGGTAATTGTTTTAAAATTAAGAAATTAAAAAAAAACAAAAAACAATTTTATTATCTCCCTTTGTCACTTTTGCCCTTGGATAATTAAAACAGTCCAGACCACAGCACAGCTGAGATCAGCTAGAATACTGAGAAGAGTACTGAAAATCTGAAGAGATTTGCTGTCACTTGGACTGATGAAAGCCCCCAGCTAGTACGGGTGTGAAAGCTCACAATAATAATAATAATAATAATAATAATAATAATAATAGTAAAGAAACACTAATTGCAGCAACCAGGAAAAGCAATTGTAACATATTGACAAGCAGAAATACATCAAAAACTTTAAAAAAACTGAAATGGGATGAAAAACAACTATATGGGTACTTACGACAAACTGAAGAGATATCATATCAGAAGACATGGACATGTCTAAGAAGAGGAAACTTTAAGAGAGAAATTGAATCTCTTATAATCACAGAACAAGATAATGCCATACTAACAAATTATATAAAGGCAAAAATAGATAAGACACAGCAGAATACCAAGTGCAGAATGTGTGGAGACAGAGACGAAACGGTTAATCATATAATAAGCGAATGCAGCAAACTAGCACTAAGAGGGTACACGACTAGGCACGACTGGGTGGGAAAGGTGATCTACTGGGAATTGTACAAGAAATTCAATTTTCACCATAGAAATAAATGGTATATGCACAAGCCTGAACCTGTCCTGAAGAATGAGACGCATAAAATTCCCTGAGACTTCGAAATGCAGACGGATCACCAAATCCCGGCTTGGAGACCTGACATAGTATTGATTAACAAGAAGAACTGAACCTGTCATCTCGTAGATTTTACCGTCCCGACCAACCATCGAGTGAAAGGGAAAGAAAGCGAAAAGATGGACAAATACTTGCCAGAGAACTGAGAAAATCAAAACTGATGATATTTCACTGGAGTCCGAGTGGCAGCAAGTCTCCTCGTGTCTCCAGGATTTTTCTTAGTATTCTGGCCGATTGTAGCAGTGAAGTAGTCTGGATGGTCTCAATTCTTCCTCTGATTTCCTGTTCCTCCCGTCTTTTTTCCCAAGTTTATTGGGACCTTTCCAAGTGTAACAACTACATTTGGCATCACTTTCACTCTCATGGTCCACAGCTTTTTCACTTCTCTTGCAAGGTCCAGGTATTTATCCATATTTTCATTTTCCTTCGGCTTCAACCTGTGATCTGCTGGGACCGCAAAGTCACGTTCTCTTTTTTTGTTTTTTGTTTGTTAATTAACACTAGGTCTGGTCTCCTGGCTGGGATAGGGTGATTCGTCATTATCATTATTATTATTATTATTATTATTATTATTATTATTATTATTATTACTTTTGAGTTTTCACATCAGCGTTAACTGAGGGTCTTTCACTAGAGTCTGAGTGACATCCTGTCTCCTCAGGTCTCAATGACTCTTCTGAGTATTCTGGCAGAGTGCAGCAGTGCAGTGTTCTGGATGGTATCAATCCTTCCTCTGATTTCCAGATTTTCCAAACCATTTTCCAATCCTTTTTGGGACCGTTCCAAGTGCATCAACTACAATTGGTATCACTTTCACTTTCATATTCCATAACTTTTTCAGTTCTCTGGCAAGGTCCAGGTATTTGTCCATTTTTTTCATTTTCCTTCAGCTTCACCCTGTGATCTGCTGGAACTGCAAAATCCACCAGTTGACAAGTTCTTTCTTTTTTGTTAATCAGCACTAGGTCTGGTCTTCTTGCTGGGATAAGGTGATCCGTTTTTATCTCAAAGTCCCAGAGAATTTTATGCGTTTCGTTCTCAAGAACAGACTCTGGTTTATGCATATACCATTTTGTTGTATGGTCAAAATGTAATTTTTGCATAATTCCCAGTGGATCACACTCCCAACCCAGTCGTGTCTAATTTTGTACTCCCGTTGTGCTAGTTTGCTACATTCGCATAGTACATGGTTTACAGTCTCATCTTTATTTCCGCATTTTGTTGGGTCTTATCAATTTTCGCTTAGATATAGTTTGTCCTTATGGCATTATTTTGTGCAGCAATTATTAGTGATTCAGTTTCTCTCTTAAGGTTTCCTTTTCTTAACCATGTCCAGTTTTTTTTTTCATGTGCAATCTCTCCGATTTGTAGTTTAAAGTGTCCATATAATTGTTTTTCTTCCCATTTTTGTTTTCTAGTCTTTGTTGTTTTTCTGTTTTTCTGTTTGTCCATATGTCACATCTACTATTGTTGGCCGCCATAAGTAATCTGTCTTTGCTCTTTCTTGTGTAGTCTTCGAGTTGTTGGATTGTGTATTATTATTATGTGAGTTTTTCGCACTAGCGTTAGCTGATGTTCTTTCACTGGAGTCTGAGTGACAACAAGTCTCCTCAGGTCTCCAGAACTCTTCTGAGTATTCTAGCCGATTGTTGCAACACAGTAGTCTGGATGGTCTCAATTCTTTCTCTGATTCCATTTCCTCCAATTACAATGGGTATCACTTTGACCAGCTTTTTCAATTCTCTGGCAAGGCCCAGGTATTTGTCTATCTTTTCGTTTTCTTTCAACTTCACCCTGTTCCAACAACAGCAATGTCTACCAGTTGACAAGTCATCTATTTTTTTTTTGTTAATCAATACTAGGTCTGGCCTTCTGGTAGGGATAATGTGATCCGTTTTTTTATCTTGAAACCCCAGAGAATTTTATGCGTTTCATTCTCAAGAATAGTTTCTGGTTTATGCATATACCATTTTGTTGTATAGTCAAAATATAATTCTTTGTATAATTCCCAGTGAATCACTATTCCAACCCAGTCGAGCCTAGCTTTGTATTCCCGTTGAGCTAGTTTGCTACATTCTCTTAATGCATGGTTCATGGTCTCATCTATGTCACCACATACTCTACATTTACTGTTTTTTGTGTCTTATCAATTTTTGCTTTGATATAATTTGTTCTTAAGTCATTGTTTTGTGCAGCAATTATTAGCGATTTTGTTTCTCTGTTGGGGTTTCTTCTTAACCATAACCATGTCCAAGTATTTTCGTGTGCAACCTCTTGAATTTGACGTTTGAAGTATCCATATAATTGTTTTTCTTCCCACAAGCAGAAAAACAATGAAAACAAGAACACGAAGGTGTTCTTGTTTTCATTGTTTTTCTGATTGTCCATATGTTGCAGATGCTGTTATTGGCTGCCATAAGTAATCTTTATTTGCTCTTTTTGTGTATTCTTCGAGTCATTGGATTGTGGCATCTACACAATTGGCAAGACATCTTCCACCTTCCTTTCTTGATACATATAGCCTATCTCTATCGTCTCAAGGGTGTAAAGCCTTGTGCATTGTCATTATTTTCCTAGTCTTTTGAACAATCTGTCTGAGTTCCTCTTTTGCCCATTTTAAGAATAGCCCAGAGTCTCTTATAATTGGGACGGCCCAGGTATTTATTCCATTGATAAAACTTCTGCTGTTGAGCTTGGTTTCTAGGAGTTTTCTTGTTCTCCTGATGTATTCTTTTTAAAACTTTTCCTTTCATCTCTGTTTGCTTGATAATGTCTGCTTCGAAAATTCGTAAGTATTTGTAACTTTCTTTTATTATTATTATTATTATTATTATTATTATTATTATTATTATTATTATTATTATTATTATTTTCACTCCTTTTGAGTTTTTCACATCAGCGTTAGCTGATGGTATTTCACTGGAGTGAGTGAAACAAGTTTCCTCAGGTCTCCAGGACTCTTCTAAGTATTCTAGCGGATTGCAGCAATGCAGTGGTCTGGATGGTCTCAATTCTTCCTCTGTTTTCCAGGTCCTTCAGTCTTTTTTCTAAGTTTTTTGGAACCGTTCCAAGTGCACCAACTACAATTGATATCACTTTCACCCTCATATTCCACAGCTTTTTCAATTCTCTGGTAAAGTCCAAGTATTTGTCTCACTTTTCGTTTTCCTTCAATTTAACTCCATGATCCACGGGTACGACAAAATCCACGAGATGACAAGTTCTCTTTTTCTTGTTAATTAATACTAGGTCCTGGCCGGGATTAGGTGATCCGTCTGTATCTCAAGATCCCAGATAATTTTATGAGTCTTATTCTCTAGGACAGATTCCGGTTTGTGCATATACTAAGTATCAACGATTTATGCGCCGATTTTCACTTTAAAACGAGTTAAAAAATTTAAAAAAGCAAAATAATATTACATATGTAATTGATTTTAATACATTTTAAACATTAAATTCGGACAAAAAAAATTACGAAAACGGGAACTTTGTATGAAGTGAATTACGTACTAAAACAAACACGTTATTAAGATTGTAAAACATTTATAACATTCTCTTCTTAGAAATCAATTACAAAAAAAAAAAAAAATTAAATACACTATATACAGAAAAATACTAAGTTGTTGATATTTTATTTAAATAAAATATCTTTTTTTTCTTCCAAACAGGCAGAAAAGCTAAGAGTGGAAAAAAATGTGCGTTAGTGGTCAGCTGAAAATCTGTTTAAAAATACGGTGGCCGAGTTTGATAAACAAAAAATTACCAAATATCAGGAAATTATCTGATTTTAATAACATTTTCAGTGTTGACTTATTGATCAATGAATTCTTTCTTTTAAATTTCTGAATCGTTACAATTAAACTGATTCAATGGAAATAAATCGAAATTCTTTAAAATAGATATTACCGTTCGCACCATCCATATGCACCTTGAGAACAACAATTTATGTACCTAATTAATAGATAAAATTCCTTTAAAATATAAATCATATAATTTTAATTTTTGAATTTCGTATTTTTAGATTCTAAAATCAAATATTTATTTAATAACAAACTGACTTAAGTATGGTTATTTAATAATTATCGGAGAAAACTCAGTTGAAAAGTTAAGCCCCCCCCCACTCTTTTAAACAGGACAAATATCGATGTATAATTTTTTCTCTTATAATCTAAAAGGAAATTATATTTCATAAACAAAACAGTTAAAAAAAATCTCCAAAATTTTTTAATCATTTTTTTACATTTGATTTTCAGATTTTCGGTACTTATTTTCTATCAAAATCACCCCTTTAATTTTTGTTTTATCCACACCTTCGGTCTTTTGTCTTTTTATTTATACTGTAATTAGTTTCACTTTTATATAACCCCAATCGACATTTTGTACCCCCAAAATAAGGAGTGTGTCAAATTTAACTGACCTAAAAAAAATCAGAAAGTTTTGAAATAAAATTACTGATGCATAGGGATTGACATTTTCCGGAGTAAGGAAGCTAAATGCATAAAAATGGTTTTAAAAATCGTCTAGATTTTTGGGTGTAAATAGGTAAGAATCTACGGAAGATCCTAAAATAAAATTTTATCGTGTATCTCACCGACCTGGTCATCAGGGGAGATAACTTTTTTTTGTTTGACGATCCGTATACGAAAATAAGATCGTTAGTAATAATCTTTTTAAACATATAAAATTCTCGGAAAATTTTTTGCGCAAAATTGCGCATTTTTAAACTTACATTTTTAGATAGATTTATTGAAGCTTGATTTATGTTGTAAATATAATCTGCATGCACGTTTAAAATTCACTTTTAAATCTTTAAGGGAATAGGCCAATTAAATTAGAGAAAATACCTTCTTTTAAATCAATTCAAAGAAAAATATTATTTTTAAAACTACGAAAACAAGAAATAAGATAAATAAAAATAAAACAAAAAAAACTTACTTTTTGAGTTTTAAGGAAATAAATTTTAAATTTTCAAATAACTTTTTTCGGGTATTGATTTTATTATTATTTTTTTTATTCGTTTACTTTTTCTATGTGTTCTTCAGGATTTGATCTTTCTTGAAATGTAAGAATTGGAACCGGACATTTTTTTCTTCAAATTTTGTTTGTTTGTTTGTTTTGTTTTACGGCATATAAACCAACTAAGTTTTGGATTCGTAGTTTGGTAGGAAACAAATGTATATATGTATAGATTTGAACTATTGTTCAATTACTCATATTTTTTAGTACAATCCCACTTCTTTTAGGAAATGTAAAATCCTGGATGGTTTTATTTTCGTGAAAAGTTTTTTCCAATTACTTGCTTCGTACTATTTTGTTCGCACTAGTCTACACACTCTAGCAGTATACGTTTCTCTGTAAATCTCTCTTGTCATGTAGTGCATATTGGGGATTCTGTGCCCTCTAATAAATGGTGATGGGTGATGTAGGTGTGGCCTATGTGAAGGCGGGTCAGCACAACCTGTTCTCTTCTATTTTTATTGTACTTTAAGTTCCATTATCCAATGGAAGGTTTAATGTTTTGAAGTTCGTTATCAATGAGTGCATTCCAATGATTTTGCCATTTTTTAATGAAAATTCTTTTCACAACTGTTTTATAATCAGTATATGGTATTTCTGTTTTCGTTATTTTATCTTTCCGAATCTGCCCTGTCATTTCCAGGTATACCAAGGTGGCTTGGGATCCAACAAAAGATTATTTCTTTATTTTTAGTCAAGTGTTATATTCTGTTTAGTACCTGTGTAGTTAATGGGTCATTGACGGTTTTTTAAAATTTTTTAATGCAATAAGTGCAGATAAAGAGTCTTGAAATTCACAAATCAATTATATCATCCACACCTCAAATGAAAAAAGGTCACTGAATTGATAAAGAACTTTTTTCAAGTTTTAAAAAAATAAAATAAACTATTCATTACAGAATTAAGTGATAAATGAGTAAAGTAGTGAAAATTTCATTAAAATTGGATAATTCCCACATTTTTGGTAATAGTTGAAAATATAAAAAAAATTAAGAAACTTATTTTCTCCCCTTACAGATATTGCCAGTACCTACATTATAACATTTATTCATTGATAAATCAACATTGAAAATTTCATTAAAATCGGAAATTTCCCTGATTTTTGGTAATTTTACAATCAGAGGTGTTGAATTGATTTGGTAAAATAAGTTTATGACGTCAACTTTGTTGATACCTAGATTATACCATTTAGTAGCATGGTAAAAATCTGATTTCTTATACAATTCCCAGTTTCCAAGTGGATCACCTTTTCCACCCAGTAGTGCCTAATCATGTACTCTCTTTGCGCTAGTTTGCTACATTCGCTTATAGGATTAACCATTTTGATTCTTCTTCTTCTTCTTCTTCTTCTTCTTCTTCTTCTTATTATTATTATTATTATTATTATTATTATTATTATTATTATTAAGTAAAGTCGACGGGGCGGCCTAAAGTCGGTATCAGCCAGTCAGCGAGGGAGTCTATCCCCCTTTCAATAACGCTAGACCAAGAAGATTGTTTTTTAGCATCTGAGGTGGGGCGCCACACCTACAATCAGCTCCTTACTTTACCGCACAGATCCCTGTGCTACTCATACGCTGAGTTGGCGAGGACTGGTATCGAACTAGGAACCTTCTGGTTTCTAGCCGAACGCTCTACCGACTGAGCTAACTCGGCCCATTATTATTATACTCGAATAATATAATAATAAAAAAGAAAATTTTACAAACCAGAAACTGTTCCAGTGGAGGAAAAAAGTAAAATTCGTTGTGACATTTAAATTCAAATAGATCACCACATCTAATCATCATAAACAAGAAAAAGGAAAATTTCAACAGATCTTTAAAAAAGAAGAAGCTAGACTGAAAGAATACCTATGATTATTGGAGTACATGGAATAGTCGGAAGAGCCTTGAAAAAGAATTGGAATTATCGGAAATTCTAAGAAGAATTGGAACCAGCATTACGAAATTCAGCTATAATGCTAGGGAGGTATTCTTAAAGAGACTTGCTGCCACTTGACCTTCAGCAAAGACCAAATGTGAAACTGAAATGCATGCAAAATGGACATTATTGGTTATATTTAGAAAAAAAGTAACAAGAATTTAAGTTGCAATGATGTTCAGTCACCTCATCCTAAATGGGATATTGGAGGTAGGAGGTGAAATCTGGGAAGGGTCTTATATTGTAACTTTTAACATCATCATCATCATCATCATCATCATCATCATCAGTAGTAGTAGTAGTAGCAGCAGCAGCAGAACAACAACAAAAACAACAACAACAACAAAAACAACAACAACAACAACTGATAGATAAATAGCAATGGTTAACTCTGATAAAATTATCAATAAAATTTGTTCATAAAGTAATTATTAAAGATCAAATGGCCACAGTGGTGGTGGGGAGAAATGATTATAGGACTGTTACTTTTAGGATTAAAAAAGTTTTAGCTACTTAATGTTAATATAGTTAAAACTTTTCTTTCCCACGGTGTGAAATGGAACATTGGAGACCTGAGGTGACTTACTGTCACTCAGCCTCTAGTGAACCACCTAGGTGGCTGTGAAGAACTCTCATAGAGATAATAATAATAATAATAATAATAATAATAATAATAATAATAATAATAATAATAACAATTGTTGCTGTTGTTGTTGTACAAGTCAGGTAAAGAAAGAAAAATAAAGTCAGGCATGTTTACTTACGGCGTTTCAGTCATATTTGTTCTCGTGATAGTTTATGTAAACCTCTTGATAAGAAATGCTGTGAGACAAAAGACACTCCTCACGAACCGTTGTACATAATTTTCCTTATCCAACAACGACTTGATATATATACATATATCTTTTACTCTCTTTTCCCTTCACACCCTTTTTCTTCTTATTTGCTCTTTCTTTTTAAAATCGAGTTGACGATCTAAATCGCTTTTTACAACAGTTCGATTTTTCCTTTCCTTCCAACCAAACCGATCACCAATGACAGTTATGCATAAAATGTATGGGGTTCGATCGTACTCGTTCGTTTTGTTGTTTGTTATAATATAATCGACGAGGTAGAGGCATTCCGAGAAACGTAGCCATCAAAATCCGTTGGGTAACTAAGTTTTCCTTAGGTATTTAACTTCCAGGTGCTCCGAGTATGAATATTTCCAAATCCCTTGGGTAGACACGCACAGTCACACACAATTAAAATGAATCCCTGTCTATCGTGAGAATATCCGAGTCAGTGGTTGATATGAACCGCACACACAATAATCAAATAAAAGCTTAGTCCATGTAAACATAAGCCCCAAATTGACTAAGTTGTCTGGTTGGCACCGACTGATTATCCCTCAGAGATCCCAAAAGTATCTACTGGTTTTAGCCACTGGTGGATGACAGACGAACCTTGCCACGGATTCGTTTTTTTTTTATGTCAATCCCGGATCTGCCGGTCAGTAACGCATGTGGACAAACGAACGAGAATGATAAGTGTATAAAGTTTTTATTGTGGTCAGCCATGTCCGGAATGAAATTAGGTGCACTACCATCTCGTTCCTACTATAACGACTGAATTAAGTTAGTGTAGTATCTTAGAGAGAAAGAGAGAGAGAGAGAGAAATAGAGAGAGAGAGAGAGAGAAGTAAAGGCATGGTAAGTATCAACAAGAGAGGGATACTAAAGTCTTTACGTGAGTTAGGGCAGTAGACGAAATGTGTGTGTGTGTGTGTGTGTGTGTGTGCGTGCGCGCGCACAGCAGGCAGAGGGAGCCCACTTACTTCCTACATTTTCTGACAATCTCAACCCTGCCCGGCTGATCCCATCCCCAGACTCATGCTTGTATGTGTTGGCTGTGGCGTGTGTGGGTGACTTTCTCTTCTCTGTATTTTCGCCTTGTACATTCATTTGTTGTCCACGATTCTTTTAAGTGAGACGCAGGAGAACAGCCTAGATTCAAGGGGAACAGTCGTTTTATGTGTCAGTCAGTGTACGCTTATTTAAAGGTGTAGTCTAGAATTCGATCCTAACTAGATTTTATAAAATTAGATACTTCAGCCAAACATAGCTTTGTCCAGCCGCCAGAGCACGTGCCCTTTTGTCAATTCATTTTGAAGCTATCCTACATTCTGGGTATTTTTTTCTTTCTTTATTCTACCCACAAATTGCGATTTATTTATCAACATTAGTGACCTGGAAAAATTTTTTCTATAGAAGCTCTATAGAAAATAATATGCGTTTGGAAGTATATTTTTCTTCTTCTTCCAATCTATCTATCTATCTATCTATCTATCTATCTCAGTCTTTATATATAGGGGGACATGATTGTAGGGGTCATGATTCCCACTTGTAGCATCAGCTGCTGCTGCTGATTCAAAGAAAGTTCAAATTATTAGAACTACTGTGACACCGACACTGTTTATTGTTTTCAAGCGATTAATTATTTTATTTGGAGGCAACTTTTTTTCTTCTTCTATACATTTCGGATTAAGTTAATCAGAAATGTATCGAAGAACAAAAGAAATCTCGCTTTTTATTAATAAAGATTCTATGATATTTCTGATAGAATTCTATTTTTAATATTCCCAGTTTACATATATATATATATATATATATATATATATATATATATATATATATATAGTTGATATATAGTTGATATATATATATATATATATATATATATATATATATATATATATATATATATATATATATATATATATGTTAGCTACTGGCAAAATGAGCCTAAAATGCGTTTTTGACAAAATGACTTTAGCCCCTCCTACAGAAAATAATTTACCAAAAATTAGGGAATTATCGGATTCTAATGAAATTGTCAGTGTTTATTTATCATTGAATGATCTTTATAATGCATTATGTATTTTATTGCAAAACTTTCTCATTTTTTTCAGGTCCCTTAATTTTGACCCCCCCCCTTATGTTGGGGGCGTAACATTTTTGCGAGTTGGTCATTTTCGATACTAATTACAGTATAAATAATGAGATAAAAGACCAAAGTTATGAATAGAAACAAAACAAAAAACTTTAAGGTGGCTTTTCTATGAGAAAATAAGTACCAAAAATTGAAAAATAAAATGTAAAAAAATAATAAATAATTAATTTCTTTTTTACTCATTTCGATAATTATTTAATTGGCTTTTATCTTATAAAAGAAAAATATATACATTGATATTTTTATGCTAAAAAAGGGGGAGGGTACATTTTCAATAGAGTTTTTCTTCAAAACTTATTACTTTATGTGTCTAAAATAAGGTTTGCATTAAATAGATATTTATTTCTAGAATCTAAAAATATAATATTTTAAACTTAACATCAGACTTTTCACATTTTAAATTAATTTTATACATTAATTTTTCATAGCAAAAATAGTAAATTAAAGTTTTGAAATAAAATAACTAATGCATTATAAAATTCATTAATTGATAAATCAATACTGAAAATTTCATTAAAATCGGATAATTATTTGATTTTTGGTAATTTTTTTTTGCAATCGCGAATGTTACATAAAAATTGTAAAAAAGCGCGTAAAACCATTGAAAAATAGACAAAATGGCGGAACGTGTTGAAATTAACCAAAACACATCGTTTTAAATCTATCAAAAATAAACTGCATATGTAATGATATTTTTCTTTTTTAATGATGGTTATTATGTTGCTACTTATCGATTTTGACAAAGTTTGACCGTAAATAATAGATTTAATTATTTTTAATTCACTTTTAAAATTCTTAGCAGATGACAAATTTCCCAGTGCCTAATATATATATAT
>CM042139.1:34336082-34356082 GCA_023376005.1 Doryteuthis pealeii | reverse complement strand
CATACGCCTTTACATCGCAGCCAAAAATGTATGTAAAAATGATAAAGAGTTAGGTTAGATATTTGTTTTATTATGCTTTTCCTTTTTATATTTACATGTGTTATGTATTATCTGTTGTTTAAATACACGTCTTTCCATATTAGATATAACTGTAGAATATAAATAGGCATTCAGCTGATGGTCAAGAACGATTAAATCCATTACTAAAAATCAGGGAGTTGTTCGATTTTAATGAAATTTTCACCAAATTATTAGTTAATGACTTAATTTTATAATGAATAGCTTATTTTATATTTTTTAAAAGTTTTTATCAATTCAAAAAGAAACTTGACGTTTGGTCATTTGAAGAAAAAATATTTACAGTCCCTAATTTTGACCTTTCTAGAAAGATCAAATTCTGAAAAATACATTAGAAAAAAAAATGAATACCCGAGCAAAGTTATTTGGAAATTTAAAAGATATTTTCTTTAAACTCAAAAAATAATTATTGTAGCGTGTTTTTATATTTCGTAGTTTTAAAAACAATATTTTTCTTTGAATTGATCCCCCCCAAATATTTTCTCTGATTCAATTGGCCTATTTTTATTCACTGAAAAATTTCAAAGCGGATTTTAAACGTCTGGAAGGTGGTATGTTGAAGTTGATATTTAAATCCTAGATCAAGCTTTTATTTATCTATCTAAAAAGGTAAGATTAAAAATACGCAACTGAGATTTATATATATTTAACAAAATTATTACTAACGATCTTATTTTCGTGTACGAATCATCAAACGTATTAAAAAGGTTATCTCCCTAATGACACACACACACACACACACACACACACACACACACATACATATATATATGTATATATATATATATATATATATATATATATATATATATCTTGGTCTAAGTGGTACAGGTCGGTACTTAGGATACTCTCTTAGTCCTACTTGGAAATAGGGAGAGAACGAGGGGATGGATGAGAAGGTTGAAGTGGGTTGTTGTTGTTGTTAGTACGTTCTAATGCTAGCAAAAAATAGCTATGTTTTCATATATAGTTGGTAACATGCAATATTGTTAACCATAGGCTTTCGAGAACACATTTCAATGACTCTCTCTCTCTCTCTCTCTCTCTCTCTCTCTCTCTCTCTCTCTCTCTCTCTCACGCACACACACACGCACACACACGCATACACACACACTTTCTCCCAACCCATTGTTTCCAGTGAAGTGACAATTATAAATTGTCTGCCTTGCAGTTGACAATCTGGAGTTGTGACATTCTACCTAAATTTTCAGAATGGCAATGGCCTTTGAAACAAAAAACAAAAGTAAAAACACGTGTAGTGGAAGAAAGAGAAACTAAAGAAAGAAGGAAAGAAATACTATCAACGAATAAAAGTATGAATCATAATCAGTATATCTTTCTTTCTTTCTTTCTTTCTTTCTTTCTTTCTTTAATGAAAGACATTTGCTTTTGTTTCCATGACCTTTAATGATTACGACTTTATAACGCTTATCTTTTGTTTATGTAAAGATTTGTGATTCCTAGACTAAAAAACAAGAAACAAAACTGGTATTGCTAGTAGTACTTTCTGCCATTATTTTACCATTTCGTTCCGTCAATTTTTGAAAACATATTTTATTGAAAAATGTCCACAATTATCTACAAGAGCAGACCCGTTGCATAATGAAGCAGAAGACTTTGCTTTGTACAATTGCCATATAGAAGGGGGGAAAATAGAGGGGGGGGGAATAGATATTTGTCAACAGTCTTCGACCAGCAGCTGAAAATCCGTCGTCGTCGTCAAAATAATCTTTTCTGACTGCCGTCTCACGTAACCCGAATGCTTCTCTGCTTGTCACGCCACGCTCCACTCGCTTTGGTTATTTTATGGGCATATTACTCAAACATTCGGGCATATCAGTCGAACCTCGCGTCTGTCCAGTGTCTAAATCGCATTTGTTTTTGCATGCGTGAAGACGCGGGTTCGATCCCGGCAGGCAAGACAATGTCTTGCTCTTTTTCCTTTCTCATATGCCAAAAACAACAAACAAATCCAACTGATCCTATCTTCGTTACATGGCTTAAAATTAAATAAATTTGCATCGGATTGTGAGAGACATAAAAAGATCAGATTAGATTTCTACTGTTGTCATATAAAATGATATACTGAAAATTGATGACAGTTTTCAAATAAATTAGCATCCATCTTCTTTCTATCAGATAAAGCTTGATAGACAAATACAGAAATTCTCTAAAAGGGCTCAAAACAATTTCTACTGGCGAGATAATTGAATTCAGTATTAACAACAAATGTCAACGGTAACCGATTTAAATGCTAAATTTAAGTCATCAGTATGTTTCTGATATCGGGTGTACCTTTTAGAAGTCCGTCGCAAACGACGATGACGTCACTCCGTGTCATTCAACATTTGTGGACCCTCTGGTGGCTAGTTAGTGCAATTCTGGACTTGCAGATGTGGTCAAACTCATCGCATGGGAAATTTCCATCTGCATTTGGTGGTTCATGACGACGAAGACGTCGCCGCTATTCAACCCTGTTAATCTCGATATTGAGCTCCTGTGCGGCACGTGTCTCGCCAACCCTGTCTGCTGGAGGCCAGATCTTCCAGGCCTGAAGGTGCGATGGTGCATTTCTTTAGCGTCGTCTTCATATGGTATTTGAACCACTTTTGGAGGTCCCCTGTTCTTCGAGTGCCATCTGCCGCAGTTCACGTAAAGTATTTTACGGAGAAGTCTGTCTGCAGGCATGTGGATGGTGTGACCCAACCATCGCAGTTGGCGTTGCGATAGGATGGTCTCAATTGGGCCGATGCGTGCTCTGCTTCTAATTTCTGAGTGGGGGATGTTGTGCCACTTTAGCTACTTTAGCCACTTTACACCCAGTATGCGTTGGAGGCAGTTGATGTGCAATGCCTCCAGTCTCTTCAAGTATCTGTGATACAACACCTACGACTCACTTCCGTATAAGCTTATGGATAGGCATACAGCTTTATATACAGAGGTCTTAGTATTGAGGGTGAGATCTCTGGTCATGAACAGTCTGTGAGACAGACTACCAAAAGATGCTGAAGCCAGACCAATCCACCGTTGCACTTCACTTGTGAGATCGTTTGTGTTATTTAAGACAGATCCCAGGTAAGTGATATCCTCTACATTTTTCAGTGGCTGGTGGTTAATGAGGAGTTCAGGAGTTGAGAATATCTGTTTTCTGAACATTGATAGCAAGCCCTGGTCGAGAGTAGGCTTCAACCAGCATTGATGATGCACTGTAGTCCATCTGGTGAAGAGCTGACAAAAGCTGTATCATCTGCATACTGCAGTTCGGGTATTGCCTCTAAAGTGACAAGTGTTTTGGATTTCAATCTTCGTAGGTTAAAAAGATTGCCGTCTAATCGATAGGATATGCGGACGCCATCTGCCGAGTTTATGTTCTGTTTGGCAATTTTCATTACTGCTGCCACAAACAGATTGAATGCAATGGGTGCAATGACACATACCTGCTTTACTCTGGTGCCTAAAAGGAAAAGATCTGATTTTGAGCCTGCACTTGTTTCTCTGGCCATTGAGCCATTATGGAAAGTTCTAAACACAGCCAGGAAGGTAGGAGGACAAACAAACTTTCTCAGAGTTTCCCTAGTAGGGTTTTATTGACAGTGTCAAATGCCTTTGCTAGATCAACAAAACCATATAGAGATCTTGTTGTTGTTCGATGGCTTTTTCCTGTAGTTGTCTAGCAACAAGCACCGTATCTACATTGCTTCTTCCTTTTCTAAAACTACTCTGAGATTCTGACAGGACATTTTCAGCAATATGATCAAGAAGTTTGGATAGTAGAATCCTGGTGAGAACCTTACCCGAGGTTGCAAGGAGGGATATGTCTCTGCTGTTGCTACACACAACCCTGTCGCCTTTTCTCTTGAGTATGCTAACAATATCTGTATCTTTCCATTGTTGAGGACAGCAACTGGAGGTCCAGACTTTCTGAAAGATGTCATGCAGACAATTATTGATAGAATTCCCACCATGCTTAAGACATTTTGCAGGAATACCATCGGGTCCAGTAGCCTTGTTGTTTTTTAGGCTAATTACTGTCATGTGCATTTCACGGCATGTGGGTATATTGTCCAGTTCTGGTAAGGAGGGAAGTTCAGGGAGATTGTCAAAGACAGTGGGGTCAGTGGGATTGCTTTTATTTAGAAGGTGTTGGTAGTGTTCAGCACAACGATCTAGTATTTCTTTTTTGTCGGTGATAAGCTTAGATCCATCTGCACTTCTAACGGGGCCAGTTGGATTTCTGTGTGGCCCATATGCGCTTGTTATGGCGGTATAGAATTCTTGCTGGTTCCCTGTATCAGCAAATCCTTGAATTTCCCCTGCTAGTTTGATCCACCACTCATTTTGCATTGATGCGTTGAACTTTGGACCTAACTTCTGCAAAGGTCGCTCGTGTCATGGTGTTTTGGGTTGTTAATAACTGCTTAGTGAGCCTTCTTCTTCTCTTCCAGTAATAGATAAATGCCTACTGCCTGTTCGTCAAACCAGTCTTGGTGCTTCCTCTTGGTGATGCTGAGGATACTCTTTGCAGAGCCAAAGAGTATATTGCACACATGGTACCATTTTTGGTTTAGACCTTCCTGTATTGGAGGAAAAATAGTTTAATCAGGGGCTGCCAAACGTGTTTCTAGAGTTACTTGGAAAGAATTTCGTTTTTTCTGGGTCATTTAGTGAGTTGAGGTTTATCAGGGAATGTGGCGGTTGACGACATGCTGGCGGACGTATTCAAAGGTTTAGGGATGTACGGACCAGGCGGTAGTCAGTCCATCCATCAGCACCTCTCATCTCATCATCACAACATCGCACAGGTATTTGCGCCGTACAATGGCATAGTCAAGGATACGCCATGTTTTTTATCCATGTTGTCTTAAACATATCGCGGAGCTGGAAACAAGTGTTGATGTTAGCTAGATCATGTTGCGAACAGGTCAACAAGCGTAATCCATTATCATTGCCCCTTCCAACTCCGTGTCGTCCAGTGATCCCCTCCCAAAGAAGGTGATTTTGGCTAACTCTAGTATTAAAATCAGTAAGGAGGATGATTTTGTTTTCATGAGGAATGGTTTGGAATACAGTGTGGAACTGTGAGTAAAACCGGTCATTTGATTCTTCATCCGCATTCAGAGTGAGAACATGCTATTTGTCATAGGTAAACGCCAAGTCATGAGCCTTTCACTTCTAATGGACTTTATGGAATAGAAAAAATGTTGACATCTCCACACGGTCGCAACATATTGCAACATCTTACCGGATGTCAGCCTTGTTCTCAACAAACTTTTAAAAAAGAAAAAAAAAGAGAGAAATAAGAAATTACAGTTATTCGCCCATTCATAAAGGAGGAGAAGAAGAAAGAGAGGAAAAAAGGAGAGGAAAAGGAAATAAGAAGAGAAATTATAACCACACAAATAAAAAAACATAAGCACGTCATTTCTGAAAATACACTCTGATGATGAAGCCTTTGCTTTGAAATCGATTAGACATATAAAACATCTTTTTGTCTTTATTTTTTACGCATTGTATTGCCTTCGAATTTTATTATTTTATAACATACTTAACAATGCTTCAAGCAAATTACCAATTACTTTTATATATATATATATATATATATATATATATATATATATATATATATATATACGAGGGTCATTTAATAAATAAGAGTAGTTTATTTGAAAAAAGCTAAAAATGAATTTCATCTTCATGATGATTTCAAAACTACAGTCGGTTTTCTTCAATCAAGTCAAGTTCTTTTCTGTACAGCTTAATCTCCAAATAATCACAATTGTATTATTTGTCTGTAAGTATTAGGACTGGTCAACTGATTGCATTGATTATTTTATCGAAAAGGAAGGAGAATTCTTCAAATCTGGTGACTAGGTTGATTCCCAGTCAAAGAACAAACATCAGCGCATTTGTGAAGCTAGTCTATTTTGTATATTTTAAACTCAAAATTGGCAATGAAGACACATCTTGGGTCCCTCATAAGATGTGCAGCAGTATGGCGAGAGTTTACGGATGTGGATCAAGGGAACACGTGATAAGTTGACATTTGATATACCTATGATTTGGCATGAGCCAAAATATCATTGCACAGACTGTTATTTTTGTTTAATGAAAACCTCATCATATAACAAGAAAACATGTAAAATTGGGTATTCTAGTCTACTATCTTGTCGAATTTAGCGGCGGTCATGTCGTTATCGGAAGCTTCGAACCGAACCCTTTATTTAATCCTATTCTTATTCCACTAACCATGACCGGGTACAAGTATGGAGCTATATTAAGTATTCTATGTTATAATCACTCTTGGCCAGGATTGAACCTGCAACCTAGAGATGATAGTCATTTAGAATTGTATTAACTCAACCCTTATACCCATTGGGCTATGTGAAGGCTCCCGATTACGATATGAAGGCTTCCGAGTTCGAAGGGAAGGTTACCGAGTTCGAGAAGGTTATCGAGTTCGACAAAAAATACCCGAAGAAGACCGGAGGGCACATCGACCGAAACTGTGTATATATAACAATAAAAATGAAGACAGTAGTCCGAATAATCCAAATAGTACAAGCAAAATAATAGACAAATGGGGTATGTGCAAGTATAAGATGCCTAACTAAAAATGTGGTGTAAACTGTAAAAAATAGACAAACATCGAAGAGAGTTTATATTGGAGCAATGCAAAAATTTTATAATCACAATAATTGTTCTTAAACAAACGTTAAGCTAAGTTATAAAACTTTGTTTCAGAAAACGAATATATATATATTCATCAACCCCTCTGCACGAGCAGGATGTGACACAAGGTCAATTTCTTAAGCGGAATTCAGAGTTTTCCTTCTCCTAGACCGGTTGCCTAACCAAGGTTAAAGACCAGTCTGCCCTACTATTTACCCATAGCTGGAGGGAGAGTAGGATTCATACCTTTCCCAAGGGTTTTAGCGCTAAGTGAAATGCAATTACCACGTCCAGGATTTGAACTCGGGGCGACGAGTCCATTTCCCATGACTTTAACCATTACACCACCGCTTCCTACTTACGAATATATAAATGAAACTATCATTTTGCTGCGTCACGGCCTGATAGCCCCCCCCCCTTTGAGGAGCGGTAGAAAAAAGGAGCTGGTCGTCACCCAGCTTCTTTTGCCGTCTAAAGAAAGAGTTAGAAACTATCCTGGAAAAGACAAACAAAATAATTAAAAACAGTGCTCTATGAGGATTGGGTCCAAAATAATTTCTCCGTCACAGCAACGGAAATTGACGTATTCGAGACATTAACGAAAATTCTACACGAAAAATACAACTTACAAATTCCAAAGAAACACATAAAATTCTACCAAACTTCAAAGAAACCAAAAGAATTAAAGAAACCGAATTATTCTAATTCGACTACTCATTTTTCAAATTCAACTCATTTTTCAAATTCAACTCATTTTCAAACGACCAACTATTACAACGCTAATTCAATAAATTTTGTTAACCGGATTCTGAAGATAAGTTATCCCGCAAATTCAACAAAATTTGCAACCATACCTTTCTCTCAAACGTATATTTCCTTTTATTGTTTTTTTATAAAAAGTGTTACAATATATTTTCGGTTCTGTCTTATCAACAAAAAATATTCACCCACTAAAATCCCCTTAAATATTTCCCAATATATACGAAATTCGGTAATTTACCATATATTGGAATTTTGAATTATTTCCCCAATATGTTAAGATATAGTTAATTTACCCATATATTGGAACTTGAAATTTACCCCCAACGTGTGAGAATTAATTTTTTTTCTAAATTTTAATTTACATAAAGTATATATAAGAATTGAAAAAATCGAGCAATATAAAACATCAATTTGAATTGAAAATCACTCAGAAATAGTGAACGCATGCAGCGAGTGATCAAAATAGTGTCGATTGTATTTAGAGGAGAAATTGGACATAACTGGTTTCCCTGAAAAAATAAGTTGCTCAGAGTTAATATTTAAATGCGAACTAGAGATCAATTTTGTTCTATCAAATTTGCTGAATGTTTATTTTTACGATGATTAACTTTCGTAACTTTAAAATCAAAATCAAACAAATTTGAAAACTATTGAATTATAATTTCTATTTGAACAATCAAATTATTTACGTTAATGTCATCTTTCAAGTACTATGGTAATAAACAATGGATTCAACCGAAATTCAGCCTCTTGATATACTGTCTCTTTTTTTATCCCACCTCGATTGGAAATATATGCGTTATCCACTCATGGAAACTGTAATCTTCTTGTAGACCAACATATTTTATCACCTACCTTCATTTTCCTCAAAGAGAATGAATGACTCAATAACATTTCCTTTATTTCTTTATTCTTTACAGACCTGACTATCGAGTGGTTGTTTCAATATTCTTGGAAATTACACGACAACTGCACAGGTCCGCCTGTTGTCTGTGATCATTGCGACGTTTCCAACCCAGCGGAACTTCTGTTTTCGGTACTCCGCGATCACGTTCTTCATTCCACCCCGTTCTCGGATTACCTCGCTTCGGATGTGCTCACTTCATATATGTGCGTTATTCAACAACATAAACTTTTTTTATCAACCAAACAGATGATTGTGGGATTACGGCGGGATTAATGTGATCTCACCTCAAACGGTGATACGACGTTCTTAAACTATTGCGACTCGCCCATATGTACAAGCATCAAACAATAATGATTTGTAGTAATTATCAAAATGTTTCCTTCCTTTACAAAATTTATTTTTAAGGTGGACAAAATTCTATTGTCAATTTCACATAATCTTTTTGTTGTCTCCCCAAAGACATGCAGTATTTTGGATGTATGTCCGATCGCATATTTACAACCAGTGAGGAAGAAGTGCCTGAAGCTAGTAGTTCATCCATATACATTACATTGGTGAGATGTTATAAATCATTTGAGGCTAAATGGCAATGATAGGATGTCGTATAATATTTTTTCTATATATTTTCTAACTTATTTGATAACTGCCATCAGTTTTCGGCATAGAGAGTATATACTCGATATTATCAGGAGTCACATCATGAAAGTAGTTTACGTTTGGCATTTGTTTTTTACTTGATTTCTTATTTGGAAAGTACAGCAGCTGTTGAGAGACGTTTGTTCTTTTTGATATGGCAAACCACTCCCACAACACTTTTTTTCTTGTGATTTCTTTAAACTAAAACCGTAACCACGCCTGCTTTGTCAGCTATCACAACACCACCTACTTCCTTCATCCTAAGGGATGATTCTGCGTCATCTACATCATCTTGGACATTCCATTTCTTTCCAGTTTTGGGGGATGGTCTGACATTTTCCCAAATGGATCTCAAGAATCATGCAATATTTGGTAGAATTGTGCTTTACTAATCCTATAGTCTCCACTGTTAATGTTGGCGGTAGTTCCAGCTTTGATATAAGACTGTATAATACCACTTTTGTTAAGGAAATATGTTCTATTTTCTGTTCTGTATTGTGAGTGAGGCGACCAATTTACTCACACACAAAGAGAAGTAAGATATATGTAAGTGAGTAAGACTCAAGTCAAGTAGTATATTTATTCGCCCATAATATATATATATATATATATATATATATATATATATATATATATATATATATATATATATATATACTAACTAACGCAACCATTATTTTATGGTATAGAGGGGAGGTAGCTAATCCTATACAACACCACCCTCTAAGAAAAATGCGTTTTTTGAAAAAGGTATTTTCTTCTTTTAAGATCAACATCCAAAATTTCTTTACTTTTACTAAGCCTTCAAGGTTTGATAACTTGAGGTGTTGGCAAATTAAACGTGTCACACAAAATGTCAATTGATAAATGTGTTTGTACATTTTCTTTTTTGGTAAATCTGTGTTTCAATTGGTTAACATCACTTTTATGTCTCCAATTTGGATTCTGTATCATGTAAATCATGTAAACCTGCTTATAATGACACCATTTTCCCACATTTCTTTACCAGAAATATACAACCTGAATTTCTTTTATCTCCAAGTTTAAAATATCTATTTGACGTTTGTTTGGTGTTTTTCTAAACATTTATTTTTCGTCCTGGCAACAATTTATCATAAATCGATCTTACCAAACATTAATTCAGCTGGGGATAAACCCGATTGTGTATTTGGATTAGAAATCATAATATAGATCCTGAGAAATTGTTCTACAAACCTCTCAACTTGGCCGTTTGACCTCGAGTGATCCGGTGGTGTGGTAATATTTTTAATGGAGTAGAATTTACAAAATTTTGCAAATTCACTTGATGTAAATTGCGTTTCATTATCGGAGACAATCGTATCTGTAACCCTGGATCTTGCGTATATTTCATTTAAGAAATTCAGTTACAGTCGAAGTCGAACGTTTACACTTCAAAATTTCAGGTCATTTCGAAAAACTGTTCATAATTATTAGATAGAATGGGCCATTTAAAGGTCCCGAAAAATCAATATGTAATCTTTTCCATGGAACATCTGTCTTATGCCAAGGTTCAAATTTTATAGGTGGTGATTTTTCTGCTAGCGCACAACCTCTTCCGGTTTTCACTAGAAGTTCTGTATCACGGTCCATTCCCAGCCAACATACAAAACTTATCATTAGTGACTTCATTCTACTCATTCCAGAATGTCCAATATGAAAATCTTTTCAAATCCGTTTTCGTAATGAAATGGGTGTCACCACTCTATCAGCGTACATTAATACCTCATCACAAATAGAAAAGGTATTATTTTCTGTGGTACCTTTTTAGTATTTATTCTCTGCAGATATTAACTGATTTTTAGTTTTACAATAAAATCCTCTTTTTTAGCTTCAATCCTAATTTTATCTAAAGTAACGGGTAATTCGCTGACTGTGTTTAATAAGATGTTTTTAATTTCATTTTCCAATCTTAGTGATGCAAGTACAGTATCTTCAAACGGTACGTTGAACTTGGGAATAAGTCTAGGCAGTCCTAATTTTTTTGATGATATATATATTTCATTTTAAAATCATAATCCAATAATATGGTTCACTAGCGTTGTAATCGATTCACTGTATGTTTAGGAATACCTTTTTTAGAACTGTAAATACTTAATAACGGACGGTGGTCCGTTTGTAAAACAAAACTTCTGCCACTCACCATCTTATGGAATTTTTTTACGGCAAAAACTATTGTCAATGCCTCTTTCTCAATTTGACTATTATTTTTTTTTCAGTTGCTAACAAATTCCTAGATTCATGGCACTATAGCCTTCATTTTTCCATCTTTGAATTTGTGTAAGATAACGGCGCCAATACCGGTCTCACTGGCGTCTGACGCTACTACAATGTCTTGATTCGGGTCGTAATGTGTTAATGATAAATCTGAAGTTAGTATTTCAATGATTTAAAAAAAAGATTTTTCACATTCATCTTACCAATTCCACTTAACATCTTTTTCTTAACAAATTATTCAATAGGGCTCTCCATTTATGTATATTTGGTGCATAAATACTGTAATAATTTACAAGTCCTAGAAATACTTGCAAAGTAGACAAGTTAGTCCGGAGAGGCATATTTTTTTAATGCAAAACTCCTCCTGTTATCCGGTCTTCGCCCGTTCGCGTCTATAATCTATCCAAGATATTTTTATGCTAGTCATAAAAAATTCACACTTGGTATCACTCACTTTAAACCCAAAATCTGTAATTCTTTCAAAAACCTGTTCTATGTGCTCTGCGTGTTCTTTCCTACTTTTACTCCTTATCAAAATGTCGTCCAAATAGGCCACTAAAAAATCAAGTCCTGCCAGCATAGCATCCATTATCTGTTGAAAAATATTAGGTGAGACTTTAACCCCGAAAGGAAGTCTGTTAAACTTGTAAAGTCATTTATGGGTATTTATTGTAAGTAATTTTTTTTACAACTTTTGTCCACCTCAATCTGAAAATCTTATAAATCTATTTTCGAAAATAATTTTCCACCATTCAAATTCACGAATATATTTTCCGAGCACGGTAATGGATAATTAAGGGTTTTTAAACTATCGTTTAACCCTGTAGAGTAATCTGCACGAACTCCTAATTGCATTTCTTTTTCACGTAGACCGTTGGTCAACTCTAATCATTGTAATCAACTGGTGTAATCACTCATAAATTTTCAAGTCTGTCCAGCTACTTAATACTTTTCAAAGCAGAAAAAACCCAACGTTTTGGTTTGAAAACAAGGACAGTATTATCTTTGAGTTCAAATGTAGATTTCATTTTTGAACATTTTCCCAAACTTTCTGAAAACACGTCTGGATATTTACTTTTTTAGACACATTTTATATTTTCCGTCCGCCATATTTGTACTGAGGGGGGATTTTTGTATAATTACGAAACGAACTTATCGGAGAGTCCCATGAATTAAATAATTGTATCCAGTCTGTTCCAAATAATTTTGCAGTAGCATTTTTTTTATACATATGCTTTTGCTTTAGCAAATTTGCCATTTACGGAGACATTTCCTGTTATTTACCCTCTAAAATAAAGTTTATTTCCACAAACACTTCGTGCTAATTTCATTGTAAAATTCAAATAAGGTTTCCCTATAGCTTTCTACGTTTTTTTAAATCAATTATATGAAAAATGTCACTTCCCATGTCCAACTGCATCCTAATACTTTTGTTATTCAATTTAACATAAATAAATTTTTAGTTCAGTATTTCATTTCTGTCTTTTGTCAGCATTACCTTTGGTGTTTTTTGCAAATTTTCCTTTTCAGTTTTACAATGTGTCTGCTTGTGGCCGACTTTTCGGCACCTGAAACACTTTTTGTCTCTGAATGGACAACAGATCTTGAGATGCAGACCACCACAATCAAAACATTGATATGACGTTTTTACTCGGTCCTCCTTTATTTATTTTTTTTCGAACACCCTAAACCTGAAAAATCTCTCTCTCCTGAATTTTCACTATACCGTGTTTTAAATTCATGATCATTTCACATTCCTCAGCTACCGCCTTCAACGTTAGTATCGGATCCCCTTCAAGCCTCGCTAATATACGAGACCGAATTTCTGAGTCTCTTTCAGCCGTTAACCCTTAGACAGATATTAAGCATTTAAAATTATCTGCTGTTAACTTATTTAGTTTAAATCTCTCGCATTCCTTATTTACGTATGTGACGTAATCGTCGTTCGTTTTTTCATCAGGTTTAAACATTGATATCACGAATGGAATAATGGTCTTTTCTCACTGAAAATTCTTTCTTCGGGATTATAAGTAAACTCGCCATTGGAATTAGCAACTGTGTCCGGGGTGAAAGAAATTGTTGAACTTGTCACGGAGCCGATAAGGACATCGACCCCGCGAACACACACAAAAAGAAAACAACAAAGAATCGAATGACACAACTAAGCAAAGGAGGACAGACAAGGAGATTTAGGTTAACAAAACACGGAAATATTTATTTACCGCATAACAGTACAATTGAATGATTTGTTCATTGGGTCAGCTGTCGATATCACAGGCCAAGGAATTGCGGGTCTGGTGAAGAAATTACTTTGAGTATTGTCCTGATAAGGACAGAAGCTGGAACAGGGTCCTTAAAAGGACTGTTTGCAGGAAGAGCCGGGTCAGCTGATGCCTGGGTCGAGTCTCGCCTGAAGAAGGCCGGATCAGGGTCTGCAGGAGACTGGGTCGTCGGCTGGCTGGAGCGGGTTCGGTTCGTCTGTAGGTAGGGGTACCGCATGAACGTAGACAGCAAGGAGACCGGAGCAGAGCTGTAAAGAATACTTTCATTGCTTGCATTGAATCCCCATCAACTGGCAACGAGAGAATCCTCACCCTCCGAATGGGAACGCCCTAGGGACCAGTGAACATCATCAGCGCGTACGCCCCAACACTCTATACAACTCCACAGGAGAAAGACAAGTTCTACGAGAACTTGGATGCGGTGTTATCTGAGATTCCGAACACCGAAAATCTATACCTGCTCGGTGACTTCAATGTCAAAGGCTTGGCCCATATTCCTTGGTGTATATGAACGTGGAAAGATGAATGAGAACGGCCAGAGACTGCTAGAGTTGTGCTGCTATCATGGCGTATGCGTGACCAACACGTACTTTAAATGCAAAGATATCCATCAAGTGTCATGGAAGCACCCACGTTCCCACTTTTGGCACCAGTTAGATCTAGTCATTACTAGACGTGTGAATCTAAAAAGTATCCTCCTTACCCGCACTTACCATAGCGCAGATTGTGACTCAGACTACTCCATGGTGGCCAGCAGGGTGAAATTGACACCCGAAAAGATCCATCCCTTCAAGAAGAGGGGTCGCCCTAGGATAAACAAATGTTGTGTAGACAACCCAGAGAAAACACAGCACTTTTTAGGCAATCTTCAAGAATCCCTTGCAAACGGGATTCCTGATGAAACCTCTATCGACGCCAGGTGGTCTCACCTCTGGGATGCCGTGTATAACAAAAAAGGAGAAAAAAAACTGCTGACTGGTTCAAAGCCCACTGAGAAGAAATGAAACCTGTGAGTCAGAGGAGAGCTCTCCAAGCATACAAGGTAGCACCAAATCATAGTACGCTCACTGCCTTGAGGAGTGCCAGAAATAAAGCCCAGCAGACTGCTCGACACTGTGCCAACACCTACTGGCTAAATCAGTGTCGTTGCATAGAGATAGCTGCCAACATGGGAGATGCAATAGGCCTGTACGAGGGCATAAAAAAAGCAACCGGCCCACCCATCATAAAAACTGCACCACTCAAGACTAAGATGGGAGAAGTCATCACTGACCAAAGGAAGCAGCTGCAACGTTGGGTTGAGCACTACCTAGAGCTATACAAAACCCAAAACATTGTGACGGACAATGCCCTAAATACCATCACAGATCTACCAGTGATGGAGGAACTAGACACACCACCAACCGTGGAAGAACTCAGTAAAGCCATCGACCGCCTTGCAAATAGGAAGGCAACCGGGAGTGATGGCATACCATCAGAAGTATTGAAGAGCAGGAAAGCAGCATTGCTTCAACCATTACATAATCTACTTTGTAGCTGCTGGGAAAAAGGACACATCCCAAGGGACATGCTAGACTCTATCATTGTCACTCTATACAAGAATAAAGGAGACCCGAGCGACTGCAACAATTATCGAGGTATCTCCCTCGTTAGCATCATTGGAAAAGTTTTTGCTCGTGTTTCACTGGCTCGGATACAGACTCTTGCCTCTCACATTTACCCGGAGTCCCGTTGTGGTATCCGTTCTAACAGGTCAACAGTGGACATGATCTTCTCCCTATGCCAGCTACAGGAAAAGTGTCAGGAACAGCAGATGCCACACTGAGTAAGAGAGTCTGGAATAATGCCAGTCTCAACAAGAAAACAAAGATGCGTGTCTACAAAACATGTGTTCTCAGCACACTCCTCTGCAGTAGCGAAGCGTGGACAACACATACAAACCATGAAAGGAAACTCAATAGTTTCCGATATCTACGACGTATTCTACATATTCGCTGGTAGGATAAAGTGCCCAACACAGTCGTGCTGGGTTGCGCCAACATGAACAGCATGTTCTCCATTCTCCGTGAGAGGCACCTTCGCTAGCTTGGACATGTCAGTAGAATGGAATATAGATGCATCCCAAAAGATCTTTTGTACGGCGAATTAGTAAAGAGATCCCTATCGGTTGGTAGACCACGCCTACGATTTAAAGATCTCTGCAGGAGAGTTATGAGGATATGCCATATTGACACAAACACGTGGGAGGTAGATGCAAAAAATAGAGCGACCTGGCGCCTCAACGTTAAGCAAGGCAGAGAGGAGAGTAACCTCGACAGAAAAGAGAGCCAGAAAAGCCAGCAGCCCCAGAAAGCACCACAGTTTGTGTGCATTCAATGCACCAAAGACTGTCACTCAAGAATTGGCCTGCAGAGTCACTTGCGCAGATAAATTTTTATTTTTCATTAAAAATTTGAAAATTTTTTTTTTTATTCATTCATTTATTATTTTCTGGACACTCCGCCATCGTCCTTAATGGATGGAAAGGATCCAATGAGCATATATATATATATATATATATATATATATATATATATAATGGCTGTACTTATTTTCAGACAGCTACATATTCATGTTTTCAGTTACTGAGTTTTGATGCAGTAGAGTTTGGTAATAAATCATGTCTAATAATATATGTGTTGATTTTATAGTGTTCCATAAGAAATAATAAAATCCTCGTACTTATGATTTAGATGAAAATTAACTTTTTCATTAAAGAATGTTAGGGATGTGATACAAATGATTGTTATTTGTACTTTTTAATAAAAACTAATTCACTGTTCAGAGAAGAAAAACTATACATGGAATCCCGTGTTAAACTATGTGTTGTCACATTATGTATCAGTTAAATAGGGACAGGAAAACGGTAAAATCTGATGGAATATTGAAATATGCACGAATCGTTTAAAAAATATTCTTCGGAATCACTTTGTACATATTCATGATGGATACTGATCAATAAATAGGGACAAACAATTCAAGCGGTATGTAAGTATAGAAAATATGAAAAAGAAAATATTCAGAGTATATGCTTATTTATGATTAAATAATAGTTTTGCCTACGTTCGTGCGTTTTGGTTTTTATATATAGTGGATATGTTAACCATCATCAAAGCAATATTAAGGAGCAGTGTCATGAGGTGAGGCCCCATCAAAAATGTTATTTTCAAGTGAGATGAAACACCCGAATGTAAGCAACACTATTTGTCTATTCATAAACAAGTCCTCTGAATATTTGTTTTTTTTAATATATTTTCCTTTCTTGAAAGTGGAAATCAAAAAAATGTAAAAAGTCAGTTCAGACCATTCATGGAATGGCTCGTGACAATTAGAATTGACTTTGTTTAAATCATATAAGATAAATTTTACCATTCTTTAACCCCCCCCCAACAAAACCCATCCAAAAAACAAGAAAAAAAACAGACACACACACACACACACACACACACACACACACACACACACACACACACACACACACATAGTCTCGTCCTAAAACAAGTATACCCCCAAAGAAAAATTCAACATCGCTCAAGATAATCCTGGATGTGTGCAGATTAATAACAAAGTATTACAGGCATTAAGAAAAGTAGTCCACACCCAAAAGATTACATTTTGAAATTATACAATTTTTTTTTATCGTCACCATCTGATACAGCGTTAATACACTGTGAGCTTTGTTTTTGTCTTGTGGGGAAATCGTCATAACAAAATAAAATTCTCCACATTCTTTTCTTTATGTTTTCTCAGAACTAATTTTCATGTAGATTCATAGGAGCATTTCAGTTAGAGTAGACTTTAAATAACACCAGATGTATGTATGGAATCGATTTAAACACACGCGCGCGCAACACACACACACACACACACACACATAGTCTCGTCACAAAATAAGTATACTCCAAACAATTTTATATAAAAAGGTAATTTTCTTTCTGATACAAAGATTTCATTATTTTTAGTTGAAATAGAATCAAAAGGGATATTATTAAGTACTAGCAAAATATAAGAAAACGCCCCTGGACGACGTAAAATAAATATTGCCTGATGGGATGGGAGCTGAAAATTTAATATCAGAGAGTTTGTATCATAGGTAAAAGTAAAATCATCAAATTTATCAAAGGAGTAAAAAATAAAATAAATTTATTAAAGGAGTAAAAAAAAATAAAAAAATTGAAATGGAAACTTAGTTCTGATAACTTTAAATATATATTAAAATAAAACAAACTATATATAGATAGATAATACCAGGTATGTATTTATTAAAACTTGTTTAAAAAAACACAATTAGGACTGTCTAACATTGCATACTCAAATTTTGAGTGTATTTATTCTACGTTATGATGTTTTAGGTAGTGTGACGTAATCAGTGATGTCGTTTTTGTTACAGACAAAAACCGGAAGCGAATCTCCATTATTAATAGATTATTCATTACCAAACTCTACAGCATTGAAACTTACAGCATTTTGTTTATTAGTTCGATACCGGCCCTTGCATACGAAGCACATGAGTAGCACGGCTTGGATCTGTGCGATAAAGGGGGGGGGCTGATCGTAGATGTGGTGCCCCACCTCAGAGCAAAACAATGTCTAACGCTAGCAAAAAGTGGATAAGCTCCCTCACTGTCCTCCTGATACCAAGAATAGGCCCCTCTGCCTTTACTTGACTTAATTCACATAAAATTGCTTAAAATGATTTAATCGATTCATATGTTTAATGAGAGGATACCTAATAATATCCGATTTTTAAAACACAACTAACTCTTCCCGAAGAAAGTTGCTACTTAACTTAAAGAATAATCGTACAAAATATTTTTCTCTAAAAGTTTACCAGTTATTGCGGAAATGCATTTAAATAGCATCATAATCGAATATTCTGAATTTCGCTGTGTTAACCGAAAAGATAAGTTGACTAGATTAAACTCGGTGTTTTAAAGAAAAAGAATGTAAAAAATAGGTTTGTGTGGATTCCACGAGGGAAAGTCAACCATATATATTCTGCATGGTAAATTAGGCCCTTAAATCAAGCCAACTGTATATATTCAATATGTTGCAAAGAATTAGGAAAATACCACCTAAAATTCAGGAGATTGCAAAAAATATTCAGTATAATGCTTTTGATCTCCTACCAGAAAATATGTTGTATGCAATGCTTAAATCAGATCAACTGGAAGTGAGGGAAGAAGCTATAAAAATAATTTTAGCCATTAGGTAAGTAAATTTGACTATTAGTTGATTTTTCATAGAATTTGTTAAAAAAGCTGGTAGTCATAACTTGTTTTTGACTACTTTAAATTTCAATTGATTTAATGGTGCGAAAATGTAAACATTGTTTTCGTTCATAATTTTCATTATTTCCGTAATCTGAAATTAAAAAACAAAAATCATCATCAATGTTTCTTCTTTTGAATGGCCCAAAAGATAATTATAACCTTTATTCATGTTTCATTGTGTTAAATATAGGGGGTAAATTTAATGCAGCAGATTGGACATACTTTGTATTATACACCAATGTTATGTTGTAAATAAAATATTGTTATCTACCAAAAGTTTCACTGAAAAGCGAATGGTTCGGTTTCTAATCCAGTTAGCAATTTGAAAATAATAATAGTATTTGTTTTTGTTTTTTATATCCCCCCTTGTTTTAATCGCCAAGAATTTGCGAATGTTTTGAATGATTTTTTCTAAAACGTTTTCGTAAGTAATACAATTTTAAATTCAGTTTTTAATTGCCTGATGAGTACAAAATAAAATGTAACCTTGTAATTTATTTATTTCAATTTTTTGTATATGACAACAATTCAAATCCAGTTTCTTAATAGCTTGTTGAGTTATAGTTAAAAGAAATGCATTCGTTTAATCTATTTTCCTTTTTTATTTCTGAAAATATAACGATAAAAAGAAGGTGAGAATCGAAAATTTAAATTCTTCATATTGCAATAATCATTTTTGCTTAAACTCAAGATAGTATTTTAAAAACACATTGTTTTAAAACGTTTTCATTAGTTCTCTAAAAAATTAAAACTTTTTTTTACCATTAGTATTAATTACAAAACAATTCGTTTTATCATTTTTTAAATTTATATTTAATATATATATACAAATATGTAGCACTATACTGGTGAATATTTTAAAACATGTTCATGATATTTTTTATTTACATTTAAAATATTATTTTAAAAGAAATGTAACCGTAAACTTGTGTTTTTAAACAATTTTAATTTTTCTACAGTTTTTTTTTGTGCATGAAAAAAATTTAAATTAAAGTGAGTGTACAATTTAAGAATATGAACAAAGATTTGATTTTACGTTAAAATTTAGTCTGAAAAAAAATCATACTTTGGCTGTCCGAAGCAAAATATTTTTTAACACGCTGTAAAAAATAATTCAAT
>CM042139.1:34326082-34331082 GCA_023376005.1 Doryteuthis pealeii | reverse complement strand
GGTCTAACAAGATTAAGCGAAACTACGTTTGCTAACTTTTAAGTATTTTTAAGCGGGGAAATAATTTGTCATTTTCTTAGCTACAAAAAAACATGTTGAAAAATAGAATGTATTCTAACTAAATTAAAACTGAACTTTCTCACTTTTTTATGTGAATTCCGTCAATTAAAAATCCTCCACCCTCTGATGATTTTATTCCTTTTATACTTTTCCATGTAATTGTATAAATTGGTAAGCAAGGTTATAGACATGGGAGACCGCTCTGTGTGTGACTCGAAACCTCGACTGTCAAGCTGACAGGTGAAGTCTCTAATTAGTTCTTGCATTATTGATTGATTGGTTGATTGATTTTAACGGCATGTCAACCCGTCAAGGGTTAGAGGTTAGGAAATTAATTACTTTAATTGTACGTTCATATTTACATTTTTGTAGTTGTTTGTTGTGCAGTTGTTTCTTAAAAGTTTGTTTGCACACGGTCTTATCAAATACGAATAATTTTTAAACATATCTATTTGATCCATAAATCGGGCTCTAACAGGTACCACACCAGGTTAGAGTGAACCTGGGAGTAATGGCAATGACAGGAAACTTCACACTCCCAAGTTCTCCAGAACTCTCTCATCATATCCCGTTTAGTATCATACCCATCTCCGCAGGGTGTACGGTAAGCGTATTATAAGCTCCGTCGACAGGGAGTTTACATTCTTGAATAAATTATAAATGTATATTTTTTTGGAGGATATGTGCTTAATTGAAGTCATACCTAATTTTGAAAATTAGTCAGTTAATAATTTAGGCTGGCATATATGTTCAAATGTAAGGCTAAACAAATCGAGAAAATGTCAATCCCTGAATGTAAATTTTGACCTATTAGGTCTCATCAGCAAGGTTATAGACATGGGAGACCGCTCTGTGTGTGACTCGAAACCTCGACTGTCAAGCTGACAGGTGAAGTCTCTAACCGTTACACTAGTTTGCCATTTCCACATTCTTCGTTTGTTTTGAAACTTATTTATATTCCACTTTTTATGGACTTGCTACACGACAGTATGAGGTTAAGTAAACAAACAAATGTGTTTATTTTTATATGGCTTTAAGCTGACAATTTTTGGAGGATATGTGCTTAATTGAAGTCATACCTAATTTTGAAAATTAATTAATTAATAATTAATGAATTTAGGCGGGCATATATGTTATATATATTCCATTAAACACTAGACAAGACTTGGTAATCTAGTAAATACCTCTGTGTCAGCTGGTCGACAGATCTTTGGAATCTTGGTAGCTTGCAAAAGGTACGAAGTTCGAATTACCAACAAGTCTACAAGATCAGGTATTGACACACATTCAACTTGTCAGTTTTTGAAAGGGAATTTATCATAAAGGAACTTTGATCACTCATTATGATAGCTGTAAATTATTTTCTATAGACTAATTATACATTAGATGCAGTGTTTTACAAGGGAAAAGAATTACAGAAGAGAAAAATAAATAGGAATTTGTTTGATCATTACAAAATTTTACTTGATGTTAATTATAAAAGCATACATTGCTTACCATGTTTACAAAAAAGCTATTAGTGAAAGGAAAGGAAATAATTCTGTTTGTAAAAGGAACTTGGATAATTACTTTCGTACGTCTATGGCACACACGCAGTTTAAGAGAAAGCAGGCAGGTCGACGAGAAGAAAAAAAAACCCAAAACTTTCAACAGAAAGAAAACAAGAGGAAATAGTTTGTTTTGTTCAATGGGATTACATACGTTGGTCGAAGTATACGTACATGTGCCTGTCAGTGTATATACGATATGTTTGCTTAGGTGGTGCTTCTTAATGTTCATTGTTGGGCTTCGGGGGCACATCTGGTTGTTGTACGAGAAACAATGACTCAGAATATTAAGCTCATTTCTGCCCAGCCAGCTCCCATAACACCTCCCATTTACTTTCTTGTTGCCAGAATTTCCGCGCCTCTGTGATCGTACCTCAAGTTTTTTTTTCTTCTTTTCTTTCCCTCTCCCCATTCACATCCTGTTCAACCAGCGACACCATTTTTTTTCCACGTGATGAACGCTGCATGAGATCATCAACACATTGCTGGTAAACCTTTGCAGAGCATCTTGTTGCTTTGCATTCCGTCAATTTGTTCCATTCAAAACGGGCCGTTTTTAAAAGAAAATATCATGATATATTTATACAAATGAATGTCTTAGGTGGTATAATGGCCAACAAGCTAGGCAAGCATATTATTGCAAAAGAGTTCGATTCTTGATGCATTCATACGTATGTATGCGTGTGGGCGAGTGTGTATGCGCATGTGTATACGCGTGTATGTATATGTGTGCGCGCATGTATAGGGTTTTATACATTGTCTAACGTTTTCTTTTTTAATATATATATATATATATATATATATATATATGTGTGTGTGTGTGTGTGTGTGTGTGTGTGTCTATATATATATATATATATATATATATATATATATATATGCTATTCTCTAGAAAAATAATAATTACAATTATATCCTTAAATTTTAATCATATGCATTAGCTATCGCCTGCAATAAGAATTAAGTTCAAAGAAAAACTATAATAGAATAAAAACAAATGAACAGATGAACAACCGGAATTAAACTAGACAGAAACAATAAAACATAAACAAAACATATCAACAACAAACAGGCAAATACATCAGCCACCAGTCCAATCAGGTGAGGTGATAAAAAATTAATAGATATACGAGTCTAGCATTAAATTACACTGCCCAACCCAATCCACTCAACCAAAGAAACCATGAATAAACAGTAGTATTTTCAACCGAGTCAAATAACAAGTAAGGTCCTAATGAGATCTTAAAATGAACGAAACCACCCTAGACTTATAATTTTTCGTAATTATTATTTTAAAATATATACATATGTATGTATATGTATGTGTATATATTTGTATGCACTCATACGTATGTATACACATGTGTATGTGTGCATGAGCATGTATATGAACAACTTATGTGAGCTTGTTGGTGTGCTAGAATGTGTGTCGTACGCGTGAGAATCAGTATATTCATATGTATGTGTGCGTGAATATACGTGACCCTACTTGTGCAATGTTTATGTAAGAGATGATGCCGGGGTGCGTGGGTCAATAAAGTTAAGATGGCTAAAATATTGCAATATATAAACGGACTATTGGAGATGCGAGGTGTAATGGTTAGAGTCGTAGGAAATGGATTCATCGATACGAGTTCAAATCCTGGACGAAGCTGTTTACATTTCACATAATACTAATATCCTTGGAAAAGACATAACTCCAACTACTCTCACTCCAGCCATGGACAAATAGTAGGGCGGATTGGGCTCTTTAACCATGGCTAGGTAACCAGACTAGAAGAAGGAAAACTCCTCATTCAAACCGGTTAAACTCCGATTAAGAATTTGACCTTGTGTCACATCCTGCTTGTGCGAAGGGGTTGGTAAATATATATATAAACGGACTGAACAATTTGGTGTCTTATATTCAAAGTGATTTGGCTTGATGTGTAAAGTCCGTAATATACAGCATACGAATAAGACGTATCTGCTTGGACCCCAATAATACCAACGCCATACCAACAAATTAACACAAAAAATCCTAAAAAGCCACTACCCCCCAAAATTCATAAAAAACAGTTATAAACAAAGCATCATCCCTAAACAGACGAGAAATCCTCAAATACAGACAACAAAAGAGTTCAAAACCCTACAAGCAGACCCAAAAATAAAATCCATCTTCCACAAATCACCTATTAATACCGAACAACAAACACCAAACCTACATAATATCATCATCTCACCCAAAGAATACCGACAGAAAATCATACACAAAGGCAACTGCACATGCAACAAACCTAGATGTCTAGTATGTAAACATTTAGTTACAGACTCCCTATTTACAGTACCGCACACTGACATCAAGATCCAAACCCCCATCTCACCTGTGACAGTGCCAACGTCATCTATTACATCTTCTGTATCAAATGCAATGCCAGCCGATATATATATATGAGACCCTAACAGCCTTCAGACTTAGATTTAACGATCACAAATTATTTGACAAGAGTCTCAATATGCACCTATAGCGAAACACTTCAACAAACCAAAACATACATTAGACAACCTAAAATGCGTCCTGATAGATCACAACTTAAAAGAGCAAACAAAATGGATAGTACTCTATAGTTCACACACACAAGGTTTAAACTCAGATCTAGGTAATTTAAATGCATCCAAATATTTGAATATATTTCTATCAAACTAAAGCAGTATACTCCTAACCTACAGGGGTATTTGCCTCATAACCCACTTGTATGGGCCGGGCACAAGGCCTCGTTTTAACGTGGGCCCACCCACAAGCTCATGGGTGGGAAAGAACAAAAATTGCGTCGATCCCTTCAGCATTCCCCCTCAAGAGGAGCGCCTCAGGCGCTGGGCAATAAACCCAGCCCTACCCCCAAGGGGGCACGTATTGCCTAGGGAGATGGCCACCTGGGATCGACGCTAATAATTGTACTCAACCGGTCCAGAGGCCGAAGCACACTGGACCTCCAGCCGAGGCCGGGTATAAAAGGTAGGCCTCAAAGCATAGAATCTGGAACAGATACTACACTTTGATCCTAACCTACAGAGCCATAATAAAACCCTCATTCCCCAACCACCACTCCAGCCACTCCTAACTCAGGGTAGAATCCTCCAGGCCACCAACCACCAGGCTAGACAGAACACCACCTGGCCCCCAAAAGACCACAGACAAGAAAATAACAGTCGATATATCACAAACATTTGATAAAGAGGGAGCATCTCGAAAAGAGAGAGATATTAGAAAGCGTATTAATATATTGCATTAATTTTCCGTATTTTCCGACATATAAAACGCACATTTAGCATTAAAATGATTACATCCGCTCTTATTATGACTTAAGGATTTGAAGTTTGAAATCAACAGCTATGTTTGTTGAATTAAAAAAA
>CM042139.1:34278582-34321082 GCA_023376005.1 Doryteuthis pealeii | reverse complement strand
TATATACACTTCGGGTTCAAGTATTTAAGTTTTAATGTAATAAAATATTATATTGAATTAAAAAGGCTAATGAAACTAAATAAGAATGCAGATAAAAAGATTTAAAACAGAGGGGACGATATTGAAAAGTAGAACAACTGAAACTTACTCTTCCATCACTCCCGTCTTTCAGTGGTAAATTTTACTAATCTAACGACTTAGTTAAAATAGGAAGTAAATTAAGATAAAACCAAACAATTAGAAATCAATAATACTAAACACATATTTATTAAAATCAAAGTTTTAATATCAATATGCAAATTAGCCTTCCCGTTTACACTATAAACTGCTATTTTGCTGTATATATAAATACAATTGCATATTATTAGTATGTAGATATGGCCAACAGTATTAATAATGTAAAACAATTTTTATTAATTATTGAGGTTTAAATAAAATAAGATCGTGGAAAATGTGCCGTAAATAACTAAGGGAATTTTTACTTAAGTAGTGATATAGTTTCGGTTACAGACAGACAAACACTCAATCTCCATTATAATAAGATTAGATAAAATACTTGATATCATATAACTTTGTACAAATTATTTGTATTAAGAATATGTATTTGAAAATACAAAAGTCAGTCCTGTGTAAATTTTGGTTGCTGCAAGGATGCTGCAATGGCGATGGCTGATAGTGACGGTTAGCGAGATTCATTGATATCCGTGTTGTCAGTGCCATATGATGATGATAATTGATGACTAAAAATGACTATTATTAGTTACTTAAAGCTATATAATTACTTGCAAATTATTAATGTTAGATGGGAATACTTTATTCCATATAAATGTATTCAAACAAATTATTATTATCAAATATGCATAGTTTCTTAAACCATATATTTATGAATAAATTACTAGTATTAGATAGGAATAACTGAAACCATACAACCGTGCAAACTATTTGTATTACTGTTGTGGGGTTTTAAGAGGTCAAATAAGAACAAAACGACGGGTAACAAATGTAGGAAAATGTATTAACAAAAGAGTAGACAATTACAGTACAGATAAGTGGGAATTACGTCCGACAGAGTTATGAGCTGACTCGCATTGGCTTACTCTCAAGCCATAATTGTCCCTGTTACTTATAGTAACCGTCGGCGCATTCCATTAGTCTAGGGTATATCACCTATAACAATTACATTGGAATACTTGATATTATATAACTATATGAAACATTAATGATTATAGACAAATAAAAAAGGGCAATTTAAAAAGATGCAAAGAAAACATTGTCATGATCACAATAAAATATTTTCTATTGAATCAAATTTCGTCATTAAATAACCATTTAGTTGTTGATATACCGTTAAAAAATGAACCAAAGTAAACATTACCAACCGCAAAATTGATTAATTAATCAAAATCACACAAAAAATAAGCAACATGAAAAAAATAATCAAATGCAATTTTAAATATAACCGCATTAATTAAATATATATGACTAGATAATTTTTGACCCACTGTGTATAGAGGAAGAAAGAGAGAGAGAGAGAGAGAGAGAGAGAGAGAGAGAGAGAAGAGAGAGAGAGAGAGAGAGAGAGAGAGAGAGAGAGTATTGTATGAATAATACAGAACAACGTTGAGGATTTATTCTTGTGATCATGCTGTTTTCAAGACAACACTGATCACATATGCACGGCTGCCGTGGTTCATGTGAAGTTGTTAAATTGTTCAATGACAAATTAATAAGAAGAAACTGAAAGTAACTCTGTGTGTTTGTGTGTGTGTAAGTATATATATATATATATATATATATATATATATATGAGAGAGAGAGAGAGAGAGAGAGAGAGAGAGAGAGAGAGAGAGAGAGAGTATATATTATTTTATATTTTTTCCTTTTCATTTTTCTTTTATCATGGTTAGTACCAACAAAATTTTGAGAGAAAAGAAATGACTGAAATGTAATTAAATCTCTTTTAGAAAAAAGAAATATGTCTTTCAGTGGAGCTTGTAATTGGGAAATGTCCAGGAATCTGTAAGCTTGGTGGGATGAAAGTAAACGAGAAAGATACCGAATAGTTTGTCTCTATCAAAAAATAAATTTGTTATCAATTGTTTTTGGGAATGTAGGAGGGGGGGTAATTAGAATTTCTCTTTTCTCTAACTGCTTCTGTCTCCCAGGGAACAGAGTATTCGGCTTTTAGTTTTGTTGGTACGCACTCGGCTGCTGCTTCTAAGTGAGCACTGACAAAGTTTTCGTATTCCTCGTTTAATAATTAATTGAAACTAAATAATTGCTTGCAAAAAAGACTGACTTTTGCATTGAATAGTTCAAAATTGCAAGAGTGTGTTTGTGTAGTGAATGCTCTGTGTGTGTGTGTGTGTGTGTGTGTGTGTGTGTGTGTGTGTGTTGTGTGTGTGTGTGTGTGTGAGTGTTTTTTGTTTGTTTGTTTGTTTGTGTGTGTGTGTGTGTGTGTGTGTGTGTGTGTGTGTGTGTGTGTGTGTACTAGGTACCAACATTTTTGATGTCAAAGACGTATTTTATAAAATCAAATCAATACCCCTGATTGACAAAAATTACCAAAAATCAGGGAATTATTCAATTTTAATGAAATGTTCAGTGTTGATTTATCAATGAATGAATTTTATAATATATCAGTAGTTTTATTTTTTTTTAATTCTGATATTTTTCAGGTCACTTAACGCACCCTTATTTTTGGGCGCAACATATCGGTGGGTTAAATATAATCGAAACTAATTACAATATAAATAAAAAGACAAAAGATCGAAATTGTAAAGGGGGAAAAAATCAAAGGAGCGATTTTGGTAACAAAATCTGAAAATTAAATGTAAAAAAAAAAAAACTAAAAAAATTTTTTGTTTTTTGTTTTTAGATTTTCTTTACTCTGTTATTTATAGAATATAATTCTCTTTTAGATTATCAGTGAAAAAAATATACATCGATATTTGTTCTGTTTAAAAGGGTGGGGGCCCAACTTTTAAACTGAGATTACTCTATTAATTATTGGATCACCTTAGTAAAGTGAGCTTGTTATCAAATAAATATTTGTTTTTAGAATCTAAAAACATAAATTCTTAGACTTAAAATTATGCGAATTATATTCTAAATGAATTTTATCTATTAATTAGGTATATGAATTGTTGTTCTAGACGCTACTATGGATTAATCTAACAGTAATATTCATTTTAAAGAATTTCGATGTATTTTCATCGGATCAGTTTGATTGAAAAGATTTAGAAATTTAAAGATTAAAATATTAATAATATTTTTGATTAAAATATTCATTGTAATTCAAAATTAATTAAATTTAACATCTGTTAATTTTAATATAAAGAAATAGTCCCGAATATCATGAGTGTTGTTAATCCCCAAAAAGTGGGGGCGCAAGTAACATGAAAGAAATATGCAATTTTTAAAATAAAATAATTGATGCATTATAAAATTCACTGATTAATAAGTCAACACTGAACATTTTATTAAAATCTGATAATTCCCTGATTTTTTGTAATTTTTTTGTTTATGACTCTGGGTTAGTGAATATTTCACTTATTGGCTTCCATAGTTTTAACATATCATGCTAAACTTATTTTCCTTTAGACTAAAGGAAAACTTTGTCCATCGAAAACATTATTTCTTAGTGTTTTCAATGAAAAATTGGACATTACCTAGCTAAAAAGTTACGAACGTGTGAGTAATTTTTCTGTATCATGTCTTTAATGTTTTTGTTATTTATTTCTAAGAAGAAACTTTTCTGAGTTTTTTTTATAAAATGTTTTAAGTACGTAATTTATCGTAAATTTTGTGGCCGAATTTAATGTTTGAAATGTATTAAAAATCAATTACATTTGTAATATTATTTTTCTTTGTTTTTACTAATGCTTATTATGTTAATACTTATCGACTAGAACAAAAATCCGATCTTAAATAATCAATTTAATCAATTTTAATGTTTTTAAGTGAAAATCAGCACTCAAATTATTGGTGCCTACTGTATACCAGTGCATTTCATATTTCAAGAATTTTGTACACCATTCAATGTTTTGGAAGTGAAGTTGATGAGGCAACATGCCTCACCAAATTTAAGGAATGAAGAACGAAGCTGTTACATTGATTTTAAACTCCTATTGCAGTATTGACTATCAAATCAGACGTAACTTCTTATGTACATGCATACCCAGAACTCTATGATTACATATTTACTCATACAAGTACATCTATACACAAAACTTACAGTCAAATCACACTTAAATCACCGATTTCCGTTAGCTCATCTAAGTTCAGCATCGATGAGTCTAAGCAATTCTTGGATAGGTAACCCCTTAAAAACAGTATGCACTAAACTGTCTGCCAATCGATGTAAATTACAAGTATATTTACGCAAAAATACTGTAGAGTAATTCGTTAATCCTAGGCGTTTTGATCCCACACAGAGAGCCAAGTAATCTGATCTTTGACAGAAGTATCACATTCACCATTTTTTTTGTTGAACTGGTATCATTATTTTTTTATAAATCAAAGAAATCATTCTTTTTTTCTAGCTGAAAGCCGTTTGGATATTTATTAAGTTTTATTGACCAAGACTGAATGAGGGTGTTATGAAGATTCCCCCCCCCCCGCCTATCGTTGTAAAATGGACTTTTCATGCTTATGAATAAGTTCTCTTTATACTAACTAACCATATACTGAAGAAAGCCTATATAAGGTTTCCTTGCTTCGTGTTTTTATTTCATTATAATTTATTGAGCATATTCTCTCTTAAAATATGAACAAGATTCTACGACCTCAGATATTCGAAACTCTCCAAGGTTTGAGTAATGCTGTAATGCTACTTTTGAGAATTTCCTACATAGTATCGAACAATACGCCTCCGACCGACGAACGGTGCTTCTAAACGTTATAGGCCCTTCGGCATATGAGTTAATTTCTGACTATCCAGACTACGAGACAGTCATCAGTAAACTCCAGCAATTATATGACAAACCTAAGAATGAAATCCATACCAGGTATATACTATCGACGCGCCGGCAAATACCAGAAGAGGCGCTAGACGAATATCTTCTAAATCTGAGACCATAAAAGATGTTTTCCTAAGTAGACTTCTATCCATTAATATTCGACAACGACTACTTGAGAATGTAACCCTTGACCTCACCACTTCATTTGACCGAGCCAGAGCCCTTCAACAGGTTCAGAAAAGTTAAAGTTTCAACCCTATCTCTCAAAATTTTTTTAGTGTTGCAGCCCTCTCTGGGTAACCCTCGCGACCCGAGTGGAAACGTAACATCCACAGCGGCTTCTAAAACTCAAAAGTTTCTTTTGTTAAAACAATAGACATCCTCGTCGTGATTGTCGCAGATGTAGCAAAATTGGCCATTTTACTAAAATATGTCATTCCGGGACTTCACTACTCTTTATTCTTCTAATCCTGTAGTAATGACAGCATCGTTTACAGATTTATTTGCTGCAACTATCTCAATAAAAATAAATGGGAAGAGGCCCAGAGCTCTTGTGGACACTGGAAGTTCCGAGAGCTTCATATGTGAATCGATGGTTCGAAAGCTTCGTCTACCTACACTACCAGGGAATAATACCGTGTCAATGGCGTCGACTTCTCTGAGCTCTAAAACGTCAGGTTATTGCCTGGTAAATATGGAAGTAGAAAGGCAAACATATTTTGATATTAAACTCTCTGTGCTTCCTTATTTGTGAGCTGTTGTCATTCTTGGGCAAGATTTTATGGGGCAACACGTTTGTGTAATTTGGTGTGTGCGGACTGACTACTTTCTTTATTCCCCCATCCCGACTCTTTGATAGCTGCAACATCTAGAAAATACAGTAAACAAGATAAAGAATTACTGAAGTAAATAGACTACTTTCCGAATGAATTATTGAGTTCAGCACGTCTTCTTGTTGATACAAGGTCGTAGTGACCACAAACGAACGACATAAAAAGAGAATGGTGGTCGACTATTCTCAGACGGTTAACATATTCACTATATTGGACGCCTATCCTTTACCTAAGATCGAAGAAATGATAAACAAGGTGGCACAATACAAAATCTATTGGTTCAATAGATTTGAAATCACCATGTCTTGATATCCAAAAAAGACAAAATTTATACTGCCTTTGAAGCGGATGGCAAGCTATATAAATTTTCAGGGTACTGTTTGGATTAAACAACGGAGTTGCTTGCGTTCAAATGATAATTGATAAATTTGTAGCTGATAATTCACTCTCCCACACATTTGCCTGCTTAGATAATATAACTATCTGTGATAAGAGCCAGGAAGAGCATGATGAGAATCTAGATAAATTCACGGAAGCGTACAAGAAGTTTAATTTAATTTACAATAATAATAAATGCTCTTTCTCCAACTCTACAGTAGACCTTCTAGGCTAAACAATATATGAGGGTAAAATTAAACCCGACCCAAGAGACTTCGACCGCTTCCCCTTCCTCGTGATATTAATTTCTCTCTGTTGTGCGTTCGGAATGTTCTCTTACTATTCCCAGTCGATTGCCAAGTGACTCCCCTCATATAAGCCAAGTGACTCCCCTCATATAAGCCAAGTGACTCCCCTCATATAAGCCAATATCATTATCCAAAACTGCCGAAAAAGCCTTCGAATATCTGAAAGATGAAGTAGAAAACGCAATATTGTACTCTATTGACGAAAGAGTTCTTTTTACCGTAGAGACCAATGTTTCATACCACAGTATTGCAGCATCATTGAGTCAGTCAATCTTGTATACCAGTATCGAGGACTTAAAAAACAGCGAAAAAAATATTCTTCTACAGAAAAGGAAGCCCAAACTATTGTCAAAGCCTTACGTAAGTGGAGACACTACTCAACTTGACATCACTTCACTCTACTTAGTGATCAGAGATCAGTTGAATTCATGTTGATTCAAAAGTGATAAAATTCAGAGATGGGGATTGAAATCGCCTGTTATAGTTTTGAAATTAAATAGCATACGGGGAGAGATAATGTTACTGCAGAAGATTATCTAGAGCTTATTGTTATGTTGTAAGTTTTGGGACCCTAGAGAAATTACACAACTCACTTTGTCACCCTGGTGTTACACGAATGATGCATTTGTTATGTCAAGGAACCTTCCTTTCTCCGTGGAAGATGTAAAGAGAGTATCTGCCTCTTGCATTATATGTGTCTCGATTTTACCGACCTGGCACTTTGCCTCTAATAAAAGCAACCATGCCATTTGGGAAACTCAGTGTTGACTTCAAAGGACACCTGCCATATTCGTAACCGGTTTCTATTTACAGTGATAGACTAATATTCTCGAATCCCCGCCCTTTGCATTTGTTTGTTCTGATACGTCGTGATTTTATTTCGTTACAGTGCTAACCAGTATTATCACTAATTTTTCTAGTAGCTTCGATTTGTTTCATATTTATTCGCTGGTTGGGTTCTCATTTGCTTGTTATAAACATTTATTCAGGCGTGTAGTGTAATGGTTACCGTCGTAGGAAATGGACACGGAGAGGCGAGTTCAAATCCTGGACGAAACTTTTTGCATTGCATATAGAGCCAATGTCCTTGGTAAATGTATGAATCCAACTATTACCCTGTTATGGATAAATAGTAGGGTAGACTGGGCTATTTAAACGTGGTTAGGCAACCAGTATAGGAGAATAAAATTCTGAATTCAAACATGTTAAACTCCGCTTAAGAATTTGACCTGCGTGTGCGGAGAGAATATATACTCATTTATTCAAAGCGTTACATTTTCTATACGTATTTGTTCGAATGCTGTCGTCATCTCAGGACAATTCCATTTTGATTGTGAGGGAAGAAAGGGAATAAGAACATGGAGCAAACGAAAGATGGAGTAAAAGAAAAAGAGAGTAAAAGGAAGTGCGTGTCACAAGAAAGAAAGAAAGAAAGAAAGAAAGAAAGAAAGAAAGGGAAGAGAGAGAGTAAAGAAGCGATTACTTTATACAATAGGAATTTATCTGCTTCTACGGACAAAAGACTGACAGAAAGAAAGAAAGAGAAAAAGGATGGGAAAAGAAAACGAGGGAAAGATAAAGAGAGATAGAGAGATAAGTACAAGAAAGAAATGAAGAACGCTTATTTGGAAAATTTATTTTGGATGTTTAGTTTTTTTTAAATGGTGTGATATTCCATAATAAAATCTCCCGAAAGACAACAAATTATTCAATTCTAATAAAAAATTAATTAACAAATAAAAAATAAATTGAACATTAAATCTGAATTGGTCTATCTATTTGTCTATTTCTTAGGAAACGAGTAATGAGTTATGAATGAATAATGATAATCTATGAAATAATTTACACAAAAATTATTATACAAGCGTATTCAATTTAAAGAGTGCACTTTTTTGAATTAATAAAACTTTTCTTTGTAAATTTATTTCTAAATTTATGAATTAAAATAGGAAAAAGAAAACGTGTAAAGTGTAAAATTTTCACGGGTTCTGGTAGCAAGCATTATTTATATATGAAAATCTGTTACTCTTTTTTGGTCCCTGTTAGCTCCACTTGATAGAAAGAGAAACGTATCTAGCTGTGGACACACATTGTTACGCGACTTGCGTTTTATTTTGCGCTAATGTCCTTGAGAAAAGCAGGAATACATCTTTTTTCCTACATCTGTGGGTAAATAGTAAGTCAGACTTGGTACGGGAACCGGTCTATGAGAAGGATAACTGAATTCAAATCAATAGTTCCTTGCTTAAAAATTGGCATTGCGTCGTATCTTGCTCCTAGTGAGGTTGGATGGGAAATATTTTGAATCTTGATTTCGAATAGTCCATCCTTTCTGCTAGTATATGCTGCTCATTATACAGTCTTGTTGAAAAAGACAAAAAATAACCTTTAAAAATGTTTGATTTGCACCCATGAAAAAAATATATATTCACACAGAATTTCATATTTCTTAACAAGCTCCCAGCATTTAATTAACAAACACTTTACACTCGTCCTAATATTCATTCTCTTAATGTACTTGTAAAATATTCACATGATATAAATATTGCTGTTACCATAGTTATTGAAAACAACGGTATATCTTCCTTCAAAATTAATTTCCCAACGAATTCATACCCAACCCTATAACCATACCAACAGCACCACGCCTTAATCGCTCCGATCACCAGTATCGTTCTACAATCTTCACCTAATTCCAATTTGGCTTGAACATAGTATCACTCATGCCCCACCTTCTTCACCATCCATTTATTATCACAGTAGGAATGCCAGCCTCTCAATGTGCTAGCTATTTTCTGTTACGCACCTTTTATGCTTTACAGACAACCATAATTTATTCGTAGATCCTTTGTTATTTTTAACTTTTCCCCTTGGCGAGAGAATAAGGTACTTGAACTTTCATAAAGTTTCACACAGGCATATTTATTGTTTTTACACACACACACACACACACACACACACACACACACGCACGCACGCACGCACACACACACACGCACGCACGCACGCGCGCGCGCACACACAATTTGTAATCGATATATATCCATAGGGCACAATGTTCGAATTATATCTAGGATGATTCTGGTTGTTTACGGAGGCCTATTCCACTCTAACAATTTGACAAAAGTTATACCGAGCTACAAGGTACCTGACACTCACACACACACACACACACACACACACACACACATATATATATATATATACATATATATACATATATGCAAGTATTGTTAAAAAACACGGAATATTCATCTTTATGATCTCTAGTTGTAGACGTTCAAGTCTTCTAGTCATTTTTCGTACATCGAGATGCAGATGATAAAGAAAATGTCCTATACATTTTGCCCAAGCGCTTTCAACATTTCGCTTCCTAATCGAATCGAATCGAATAAAAAAAAACCAAATGTTCCAAACAAACAATGCAGCCAACAATCCTCTGGGGACAACCAGCGAAATGGTTGAAAGCATTTCGGTAACAAGTAGGGGACATTTTATTTACCATCTGGATCTCAATTTACGAAAAAACCTTGTGAGCGGGAGAGGTCTCTTCCAGTTGATTAACCGAAAAGGCTGGCCCAAAACTCTTCCGCATCCTCCAGTCAAGAACAGATGATAACCTATTCAATCTTAGCCGTCTAAAGGGACATGCTATTTGCTGATAACGCAGCAATGGTAGCGCACGCCTAGGAGCACATGCAAACACTTATGGACCAATTCACGCAAGCCTGCCAGTACTTCACCCTGACCATTAGTATTAAGAAAACCAAGACAATGGGACAGGGAACAGAAAATTCCCTCTCAATCACCATCAACAACTACACCCTGGAAGCCGTAAACACATTCACCTACCTTGGGTGCACTATCACCGACAACCTGTCACTTGATACTGAACTCATTTGCCAGATTGGAAAAGCTGCCTAAACTTTTGGGAAGCTCTCAGCAAGAGTGTGGGACAACAGCAGGCTCACTATCCGTACAAAGGTACTAGTGTATAGGGTATGTGTCATCAGCACCTTCTTGTATTGAAGTGAAACCTGGATCCTGTACTCCCACCAAGAGCGGCGGCTAAATAGCTTCTACCTTCGCTGCATTCGTATACTGAGCATCACCCAGAGGCACAGAACCATAGCAGTTCTAGAGAGAGCTCAACTTCCCAGCTTGTGTTCTCTACTGAGTCAGCGTCGTCTCCGATGGCTGGGCCATGTCCGACGAATGGATGATGGGCGAATCTGGTAAGAGACAGATTGGTCGCCCCCAGCTGCGTTTTAAGGATGCCTGCAAGAAATATCTCAGGTGCTTTGGCATTACCCCTTCCAACTGGGAAAATTGTCTCTGGACCACCCTCGGTGGCGGCAGGCTCTCCGTCGCGGACTGTTCATATCTGAAGTCAACCTGGCGCAACACCATGAAGCGAAGAGGCCAGAAGAAAGCAACGGCAACAAAGCACCAGCACATCAACATATGCAGGGATAATCTTCACATGCGACATATGTGGTTGAGGCTGTTTTTTCGAACATTGGATTTCACAGTCACAGGAGGCGCTGTAACTTCAGGGGCACAAGAATTATATAGTCTTCCGAGACTGCAATGCCGATACCATTTTAGGGTATCGGACACATAAAGTCAACAGCGCTTAGTAACCATCAGTTTCTCGCCTATGTGATTTTCAAACTTGGTTACCAGCGACGTTGATTTTTTGTCCTCACTACCCTTAGATATACATGCCCTAAGAATGATATTAAGCCCTCTTTACTTATAAATATAGCAAATTATCTATACTAAAACTGAGTGAATCAATGATTGTTTTCTAAAGGCTTTTTCCTGTTTCGTTTAATAACACAATATACATACTAAAATATTCCTTAATTGTAGGAATGATTTTGAAAATAATTCCATTTTAATTGATTCAAATAAGTCGTAATTTGTAATTAAGTCAAAAACTGACCCGTCTCTTACCACATTCTGCCTGTTACTTTGCCCTCTCTATATATATATTGATTAAGTACTTCTTATATATGTTAGTTTCTCAGAGAGAGAGAGAGAGAGAGACAGAGAGAGAGAGAGAGAGAGAGAGAGAGAGAGAGAGAGAGAGAGAGAGATTGGAGAATATGAGAAAGAGATTGAACTTCCCACTTTATTTGTAAGTCAGCCCTTAGCTTCTCAACATCCTCGCTCTTAATAGAATTCCAAGAATCAGGTCCATTTGAATTTAAATTCCCGTTACTACAAAATGGTTTTAATGTTGTTTTTTTTTAATTCTCCGGTCACATATATTTTTTTGATGTAATTCGCTTTGCAAACTCACTTTTCCCTGACCCCGATTATCTACCCAGAGCTCAACGGGTCACTTTTTGTCTAATATATATATATATATATATATATATATATATATATATATATATATATACTTTCCACCGAATTTGTTTTTAAAGTTAAAGAAACTTATTCTCTTTGCAAAATGGGGAATTAAAAAAAAAACTTTTATAAAAGTTTTGCATGTAGTTGCCTTCAAAAATGAGTAGAGTTATTTGTTATGGTGAAGCTGCATTAATTGACAGAAAGAAAAAACAGCTTTGATATTCGTGGGACATTAGAGAGGATGAAACATGAAATCTTTTACTGGAGTTGGTCGATCAATGTATAGAAAGAGCTACTAGAAAAGGATTTCAACCAATCCTTGTTAGCTATTTTTACGTATTTCCGAAAGCAAGTAATTTCCATAGAATTCAAACCACAATTGCTGGACTAAAGCTTTCCTGGCAGCCCACTTACTAAATGGTAACGCAAGAAATGAGGAGAAAAAAAATTGAAAGATGTTGGCTCGGGCGTTAAAAAACAATAAAATTGTTTAGTTGCCTGTGTACTGCTTGTAGCATTCCGCCAATGGTATTTCCTTTTTGCATTTCAAAGGAAATGCCTCAGTAGCTATCATTAAAACACTTGGCTATAAGACGTGTCTATCATTGGCATTACTTCCTCGGTCAAACATTTCCGCAAGATCGTTATGAAAGATGACCTGTCAATCTAAAATCAGCACCCCCCCAAAAAAAAATAAAAAAACACTAACAAAAAACTTGCTGAGCTGAGGACGAAGTCTTTGAAAATTTCAGTTAAACTTTCCTTTCAAAATGAAGCTGTCAATTAATTTTCTTTTGAAACCACCAACGGAGTCTTTCGATTATATATATATATATATATATATATATATATATAGTAATATCTCATCCACAGATAACGATATTAACACACGAATAGGAAAGGCATGGATGGCCACAAACAAATTGTCTGTCATATGGAAGTCTGATCTCACTGACAAGCTAAAGCGACATCTCTTCCAGGCTGTAGTCATATCAGTACTGCTGTATGGCTGCACTACCTGGACCCTAACGAGGCGCCTCGAGAATAAGCTAGATGGGAGCTGCACAAGAATGCTGCGAGCAGTTCTGAACAAGTCGTGGAAACAGCATCCCACAAGGGAGCAGCTGTATGGTCACCCGCCCCCTATCTCACAGACTATCCGAGTGAGACGGACTAGGCATGCAGGGCACTGCTGGAGAAGCAAGGATGAACTCATAAGTGATGTTCTCCTGTGGAAGCCAACACATGGACATGCCAGTGTGGGCCGCCCAGCAAGGACCTATATCGACCAGCTATGTAAAGATGGTGGCTGCAGCGAAGAAGAACTCCCTGTGGCGATGAATGATAGGGAAGGTTGGCGAGAGATTGTCTTGGATATCCGTGCTGCCTGCACGACATGATGATGATGATGATATATATATATATATATATATATATATATATATATATATATAATTCCAAGGGGCTTCTCCTCCCAGGCAGCACCTGCTCCTCACCTAAAACTGGGTTTATTGCCAGGAACGCCGACTAAACCAAGCATTTTTGCGGTTCCTGTGGAGTACCCCCCACCAAAAAAAATCGATTTTGAGTTAAATTTTGGCCTCGTGGGGTACCGAAACCACAAGGTTCCTAGTTCGATACCGGTCCTCTCCAACTCAGCGTATGAGTAGCACAGGGATCTGTGCGGTAAAGTAAGGGGCTGATGGTAGGTGTAGCGCTCCACCTAAGATGCTAAAACAATCTCCTTGGTCTAGCACTATTGAAAAGGGGATAGACTCCCTCGCTGACTGGCTGATACCGACTTTAGGCCGCCCCGACGACTTTACTTTACTTACTTTATATATATATATATATTATAATAAGAATAAGATAAAATTGTCCTTTGCTATTATTAAATAGGCTACTTTCCATAAGTGAGGTTGAGCACTTTTGAAAGGTATTTCAAAGTTTGTTGAACAGTTGTTGACTCCCTATATTTACCGTAGCTACAATCTGATGAGTCCATAAGCTCGAAAAAACCTTTTATTAAGAGGATCAACTCGCTTATAGGTACTAATATATATATATATATATATATATATATATATATATACTAGCAAAAGTGCCCGGTCTATGACCGGATTACTAAAAAGATTAGGAACGAGAGTAAGAGAGAGAATATGATTTATCAAATTTTTAAAAAAGAGAGGAAAATGATTAAACAAATTTTAAAAATCACTGATAATTCGTATAGTACAATGTTTGTTTATTTTAGGAAATATTTTTCTTTTTGTTTACATTTAAATATCATTTTTTTTTAAATATTCTTGATATATATAAACTTGAGTGCTTTGAATTTTTTTTTCAAAAACCTTTTGTATATATGGCAAAAACTTAAATTCAATTGCTTGTTGCGTTAAAGTGATAACATTTTCTTAACAATTTTAAGGAACTAGATATTAAACTTCCTTATTTATTTAGGTCTGTTGGCTGGGACTGTATAATAAGCTGACTGTACCTTTGTTGAGAAGTAAGACCTCCTTCCAATTGGGCCACCTGTAAGCCTTGGGTGTAATACCTATACCTAGAATCTATATGATTATACCGACCGTATTACTCTGGTAAACTACCATCCCTTTTTATCATAGATGTGCTAAAAGGCGGTTGCTGAGAGTCTTAGTGTCTTGAGTATGACGTTAAACTGCTTCTTGTGGTGTGGTTCCCATTCCGGGGATTTCGGAAGTGTTGATTACTGCTGTAATTTTTGTTTAAGTCAAAAAGTAGTAACATAATGAACATCAGTAAAAAGCAAAATGATATTACATATGTAATTAATTTTTGATACATTTTAAACATTGAATTCTGCCAAAGAATTTACGAAAACGGACGCTTTGTCTGAAGTAAAAATACGTACTAAAATAAACACGTTATTGAGATTTTAAAACAATTTATGCCGAAGTCATGTTTGTTTTATTCATCATTACTGGGTATTCAAATTATTTCTAATTCATTCTTTTAAACGTATTTCTTAAAACTCCTTTTTTATCTATTTAACTAATAGATGGGACCTGGAGTGGTCGTACTTGGTGGGCCTAACAAGTAATATCCCCGGGTCAATGTGGGCCTGGGAGTAATGGCAATGAAGGGGTACTCCACACTTTCCAGAGCTCAATAATTGGAACCTCGCCACTAGATTCAGTTTTACCATCAGAGCAATATGGTAGGGACAATCATATAGATGCTAGGGCTTGACGTTACCAGCCGATTGATTGGAGGGATCTCTCCGATCGCTCGTATAGACCAAGTAACCGTGCATGCCATGGACTGCTCGGCAAACCCCACGGGTCATCACCTACGGCCAACAGGTGGCCCAATTGGAAAGAGGTTTTACTCAGCAGAGGTGCTGTCGGCGTATTGTACAGCCTCAGCCGATAGAGCTAAATAAATAAGGACACATGTTTATTACTTAGCTCATTTAATTGTTACTTTTTAGGGGTAAAAAAGAAAATAAATTAAATTAATATTTTTTATCACTTTAATGCAACAAGCAATTAAGAAGAACAAGCAATTAGGGATGAATTTAAGTTTTTGTCAAAAGTACAAAACAGTTTTTGAAAAATAGAATTATATTTCAAAACACTCAAAAGTTAAGGATTACATTTTTTTAAATTCTATAAATTATTTTCCACTTATTCTCTCTCTTACCCACTTACTACCTGGTGTTAAATTCTTTTTAGTCCGGTCATTAACCGGGTACTTTTGTAGTATATATATATATTTATATATATATATATATATATATATTATATATATATATATATAAAAAAATGTTTTTTTAAAAATTGGGCGTTATTATGAAGCATTAAAAATGTATAAATGAATGAACTCGATATTATGGAGTATTGGATTCACTTATTTTTTAATTATTTTTTCTCATAAATTTTCAGGTTCGTTAGATACCCTTTGTCAAATGTTATTACTGTTTAACGGTTTCTTTGTCTCTGTTGTTATCGACAGTGGCAGCGTCTGTGAAATATTTGTAATAATGGAGAATTCCGATATCTGCGTTTAACCCCTTCACGTGCGTTTGTAATTTTAGAATCCATTTAGTTTCTGGTTGTTTTCTAGATTGCGTTATTGGAAATGCGTGTTCTAATAAAATGCATTTGAGGTGTGTAAGGTTGTGTGATAAGGTGTTAAAATGAAGTGCTATTGTACTATGCGGGGATTTGAGATTTATAGTGGATTTGTGGTTATTTAGTCTTAGTCTAAAGGGTGTTGATGTTTCTCCCACATATCCACTATTTCTACATTGTGTGCAGTATATATAGTATATAATGTTAGCGCTATCGCATGTTAGGTGTGGCGGATGGATTATTATGTTTGTGTAGGGTATTTTTATTTCGGTTTCCGTATGTATGTGGCTGCAAACTTGGCATCTAGGCTTGTTGCATCGTTTATTACCTTTCCGTACGGTGTTATGTAAATTTTTCTGGATGCAGTGAGGATGTTACGTAGGTTGGGTGGTTGTTTTTTTGCGTTGATGGGCGGGGTTTTGAAGATGGACTTTGTTGTGGGGTCGGTTTGTAGGGTTTTATATTGTTCAGTGAGTAGCTTAGTCAGTTTGTGCATATGTCGACCGTGGTGAAATACCATAGGGATTCGGTCATTAGTTTTGTGCGGTTTGTATACGAGTAGTTCTTGTCTATTAAGAGATGATGCTTTGTCGAATGCTTTTTTTTTATTAATTTTATGGGGTAGTCACGATTTAGGAATTTTCTTGCTAGGCTGGCTGTGTGTTGTATATATTCTTATTGGTCTTCACATATGCGTCTTAGTCTTATGCATGCACTATATATTATCGATTTTTTTAGTTTATGGGGGGGGGGTGCTGTTATAGTTTAGAAATGTGTGGTTATCAGTGGGTTTGGTGTAAAGAGTGGTGTTTATGGTATTATTTCTTAATTTTGTGGTAATGTCTAGGAAAGGGATCGAGCTAGTGGAGTATTCTATCGAGAATTTGATAGATTGGTGGTAGCTGTTAAAGTGTGTGGAAATCTAGGAGGCTGTTGAGGCTATGTGTCCATATAAGAAATATATCGTCTAAATATCTATAGTAGTAGGTTGGGGTTAGAGGGTAGTTTTTGAGTAATTTTGTTTCTAGTGTGTGCATGAAAATATCTGCATAGCTAGGTGCCATCTTCGTACCAATCGCCGTACCGCTGATTTGTATATAGTTTTTTTTGTTAAATTGGTAATTATTGTGTGTAAGAATGAAGCTGATAATGTGGCATATGTCGTTGATTTTGTCTGTGGGGAATTTGTTTTGTGTGAGGAATTCCCTGCATGCCTGGATCCCTTCTTTATGTGGTATGTTGGTATAGAGGGATACAACATCCATTGTAGCCAGGATGGTTCCCTCGGAGAGTGTACCAACCTTTTTTATTTCATTTAGGAAGTGCGTGGTGTCTTTGATGTGTGTGGGGATTGTGTGTCGTAGGGGATTGAGGATGTTGTCTATGTATCCTGATAAGGATTCAGTTAGGGTCCCGTTAGCTGCTATTATGGGTCTTCCTGGGGGTGGGGTGATATTTAGGGCTTTTGTGAGGTGTTCGATGTCGTGTACGTTATTGGGGTTAGTGTGGCTAGTTGAATGTTGTGCTATAAGTTTGGGGAGTTTGTGTATTTTGGGTCGCGTGTAGAATATAGCGGTTGTAGGGTTTTGTGGTATTAGGGCCTTTGTCCTAGTTTGCGTGGGTGGGCTAAGATTTTTTATAAGGTTTATCAATTCTTGTTTGTATTCGTTAGTGGGGTCTGTTAGGAGTGGTTTGTATTGGTGTTTATTGTCTAACTGTGCTTCTGCTTCCTCTATATATTTTTTTGTGTCCATGATAGTGGTACTGCCTCCCTTATCGGCTGGAATGATAGTTATGTTTTTGTTGTTTTTTAGTGTGGTTATTGCTATTCTTTCGTTTTTGGATAGGTTTTTTTGGTGTCAATATGTCCATTGTTTTGGAGAAAGTTGTCTAAGTGTTGTGTTGCTTGTGTGATATATTGGTCAATGTGTTGATTCCTACCTTTTGGTGGGGTCCACGTGATGTTTCCTTTGTTTGGGTTGTTTGTCTTGTACGGTTTTTTGGTTCCGTTTTCTGTAGGTTTGGTTGTATTTTTGTTTGCGAAATATTCTTCTAGTCTTATTCTGCGTAAGTATCTTTCCATATCGTATATATATATATATATATATATATATATATATATATATACTTATATCTATATGGATTATTTAGTCAACAAAGTATTGAGGTTTTTCTTATTTGTATATTATACTTAAAGCGGCTGGCCGGCGAAGCCAGGTTAGTGAGAAAAATAATGATTAAAAATAAAAAAAACGAGGAATAATGGTTAGCAAGTTAGTATTTCAGATCCATTACTACTGCATAGTGAGTTCGATCTTCACATTTTTTTATAATGTAAAATATAGTACAGAGAAGATTGAATATTAAAATAATTGTATTTGTTTTTAAAACTAAAAATTGAACAGACTGTAAACTACTCCAAGAAGAAAATTAATTTCACTTATTTAAAATATTAAATGCAAATGGTAAATAAAAAATGACAGCACTTATTACAATAAATAACATTAAAATCCAACTTCGGCCAATGTTAGGCGTTTCTAGCTAAAACTGATGACGTTTTAGCTAGAAACGCTTAACAATAGCCGAAATAGGATTTTATTGTCATTTTATTGTAAATTTAGTTTTAAGTGTCTTCAAAAATATAGATCTAATCTTCATAATTTTTAACACAAAAATAAAGATCTGGTAATAGGGAATATGTATCTATATATACTTACATTGTCGCTAATTGTTTGATTTTCGTAGTTTCCTCCAGACATACATACGCACATACATACATACATACATACACACAACTGCTCTTTATATATGAATAGATAGACAGATGGTTTAAACCGAGCGGCCTGTATTTGTTATATTACCAGTTGTGGAAGTCTGGTAGAACGTATGCTGCAGATCGTTATATTACCAGTTGTGGAAGTCTGGTAGAACGTATGCTGCAGATCGTTATATTACCAGTTGTGGAAGTCTGGTAGAACGTATGCTGCAGATCGTTATATTCTTTGAAGTTTAAGCGCTGAAAATGAAGATAAAAAATATAATTATAAGAGAATGCATCCGAAATGTCATGCTGCTGTTCATCTTCACGTTCAATTGATAAAAAAGAAATGGCTGCTATTGTAGCATTTGTCCAAGAATATAAAAATGTTTTCGATGTTCAACATTTCATTGACCACTTTATAACTTCAAGATTTATAAAATTCAAAAACTCTGGGAACATTAATAGAACGACATAGAGAACCAAGGAAATTAATTTGATGACCAATACCCCCCGCACACACATACATGCACACACACATACACATATATATATACATGCATACATATATATATACATGCATATATATATATAAGGTAAAGTCGACGGGGCGGCCTAAAGTCGGTATCAGCCAGTCAGCGAGGGAGTCTATCCCCTTTTCAATAGCGCTAGACCAAGGAGATTGTTTTGGCGTCTGAGGTGGAGCGCCACACCTACCATCAGCTCCTTACTTTACCGCACAGATCCCTGTGCTACTCATAACGCTGAGTTGGCGGGGACCGGTATCGAACTAGGAACCTTGTGGTTTCTAACCGAACGCTCTACCGACTGAGCTGCCGGGAGATTGCCGATAAGGTGGGGTGGGGGCTTAGGTATGGGAAGTCTAAGTCATTTAAAACAAAACAAAAGTGTATTTTCTTTTTTACATATCCCTGTGAATAAATTATGTTAGAGTCAAAGATGAAATGCAAAATGCTAGGCATAAAATTAAGACATGTTAATTCAGTATAAAGTCAGCAAGTGGACAAGCACCATATATGAGTTGGTCTCAGATAAGTCACTGTTTTCATTTTTTTTATAGAAAAGGCTAATATATCGAATATTATGCCTAGCATTTTGCATTTTATCTTTGACTCAATTTATTCACAGGGATATGTAAAAAAGAAAATACATTTTTATTTTGTTTTAAATGACTTAGAATCCCCATATCTAAGCCCCCTTCCTCATTGTCCACCTTTATCTGAATTTCACCCAGTTAAAGCTGATGCAATTGTGTCAATATCACCTATTTAATATAAAATGGTACATGTTGACTTATACTAAGTTAAAACTTAGAAAACATTTTTTTCGGTGTGGTGGACCCATAGATCTCATCAGATCATCCATCTGCGTTCCCAAAAGTCTCTCGGTCATCTTGCTTCGGCTTGTCACTGATACTTGACTTTGGGGAAGGAGAGCATGTGGTGCGTGTCGCACAAGTGCACAACATGTCAAACATGTGCAGATATTTCTAGTCCCGCAGTGATGGGGGAATGGTGACGTGTGCAGGCCTGACGGGATGGAAGCACGCGGATGTGAATCTACATATGGCGCGACTCGTGACCTACCTAACGTCACTGCCTTGCTGATTGAACAGCAACGTGCCTCGGCGAGGTCGTGGTTGACTGAGCAGCCCCTTGGGTAACACTGTTCACCCAGCCATTTGAGAAGTGTCTAGAAAAGGTGACATAAACAAATGCCTGTTCACCTATCAAGCTGGCTAGAAACCTGGGGTTCGACGGATGTCCACATTAGCAGGGCGAAAACAAGAAAATATTACAACAAAAAACCAAGGCTAAGAATATCCACCTGGAATGTCCGGACACTTCTCGATCTTGAGAGATTGAGAAACCCCAAACGACGAACTGGTGTCGTGACAGGGGAACGTCTCGATATGGGGTCGACATCGATGCCCTTGCGGAAGTCAGTTTCAGCGATAAGGACCAATTGACAGAAGGGGGTGGGCTGGGTACACATTCTCTTGGAAAGACAGGTCGATGGTAGCTGTAAGAAGTTTGAGGTAAGGCAGCTCGGGCACTCCATCCTGAAGCGACACATGACGGACATCATGGAAACATTTCCTACATTTAAGTCTGACCTGTGTGGCAGGGCCTGTCTGTCGAGGGCTGGGCTTCTCAGTCACGTATGGTCGCATACGAGAAGACGGAGAAGGGGTTCATATGTGTAACAGGGTACATAAAGACAAATTGGATCCGTGGGCCATCTGCGTGCTCACAACTGAACTACTTTTAGAAATGGCCTTCTTCTATGAAGAAGTGGCAATCACCATATATATATATATATATATATATATATATATATATATATATATATATATATATATATATGCTGATCACAAGTGATTAAAACTAGATTATAGGAAAAACGTTAAAATTGATGATATTAACATATTCAAGCGATTTTATAAAGTAGGGAAAAGAATTGAAAAGTCAACAAAAAAAAAGTAAATAATATCTTAAATGCACATTCATATAAACAGGAGTTATCTACAAATATAAAATGAAACCTGATTGATAAACGTATTTACTAGTTTTTAATTAACTAAATAAAATATACCTGATGATATCCCTGATGACGCTGGGTCACCTTATGGATGTATATCATTTAAGATAATAAATCAAAAAGAAGGCTTTGCAAATAATGTTTGCTCAAGCATTAACAAAACCAGTTCTGTCTATTTTGTTTTGTAAAAATATATCAAGTATTAGATGCGTTGATGCAGAAATAAGAGTATACTGGCGATTGTGATTTGGCATTAAATACCCCTACCCCTACTAGAACAACCTGTTGGCTATGGGTGGTGACCCATAATGCATGAAGACAGGGTTGTGGTGGATGAGCGGTCTGTGATACGGGTACCAAGTGGTCTCGTGAGATGCAATGCTCCACTTCAGCGTTTTGTTTTATGTTAGACGGATGTCAAGTTAATTAAAAGTTTTCTTTTAAATATTCCATATAAATAAGATAAAAAATAAAACAAAATTTACGTAAATTATCATGTGGGGAGGGCTATACTAGGTATACCCAATTTGCCACCCCCCCGCCCCGCATTTGATAAAACATTTACAAAAATCAGAAAACTATCCGATTTTAATGAAAAATTAAGTGTTGATTTAGCTATGAATTCATTTTATAATGCATTAGTTATTTTATTTCAAAACTTGCAGAATATTTTCAGGTCATTTAACTTTGACACCCCCTTGTTTTTGGGCCGCAAAATATCGGTGTGGCATTTACGTATTTTATATTAATTATAATTTCTTTGTGGTACTCCACCCCTTCCGTGAAAAATACACAAATGCGAATTAGTGAAGATATTGTAATGTGTAAGAATTGTTGAATGTCAAATTGCTGACACTAAGAGCCGGAAGTGATCTACCCCCAAAAAACAAATAAACCATGAGCTCCTTTTTGCATCAAAATTAACTTATGGATATCTTATACTATGTTACTTGTAAAATTCTAATGATGATTATGGTAGTTATGAATCATGTCAGCCCTGTCGACGGAGCTTAGAATAGGCACACAGTATCATCTCCAGGGGGATAAGATCTTCCAAAAAAGGGGGTCTATGACACTAAAATGGAGTCATAGTCCCCGTTAGGGTCTCATTTATGTGTAAAATAGATCTGATTGAAAATTATTAGTATTGATTAAGAATGTTTGAAACCATATACAATTGCTTGTAAATTATTGGCGTTAGATAGGAATAGTTGATATCATATAACTTTGTACAAATAAATGATTAAACACAAATAAAAAAGTGCAGTTAAAAATGCAATAGAACATTGAAAATACAAATGAATCAAATTTCGGCATTAAATAACCTATAAGGAGTTGATTTGATATAAACAAATAAACCAAACCTATAAAAATCGTTATGATTAAAACCAAACGTTTACAAATGAATCAAATTTCGGTATTAAATAGCCCATAAGAAGCTTATATTGAATTCAATATTTTCCTTCTTCTAGACTGGTTACCTATAACCAAGGATATAGAGCCCAGTCATCTCTAGTATTTACTCATAGCAGGGGAAAAGAGACAGATTCATGCCTTTTCTAAGGGAATTAGCGCGATGTGAAATGCAAACAACCTCGTCCAGTATTTGAATTCAAGTCACCGATTCCATATCTAAATACGATAAAAGTTAAGCGCTGATGGATCAAAAGTATGCAGACCATCAATGTATCATTTTTTAGGTTTAAAAAGAACGATCCTTTGTATGGAGGACATTTATTCACGACAATCCCCGTTATCTTTGGAGAAACGAGTAACTTGTCACTTGCCTATATGATAAAACACTAAAGGTCCACTGAGAACAATTGTGCAAAAACTATAACGCTGAAATTTAAAGATTCCAATGATGAAATCATATTGCTACCTTACAAAAGTATCGGTTTTTCCAAACAATTGTAAGTTCTAAAAACATCTGCGCAGTCAAAAAAACGTTCAAGTCCACTGGGAATATAAGTAATTTTCAAACTCAGGAAAAAAGAAAAAATATATATCCTGGGGAAATTCAAAATGTTCAGGAGAACTGATGACAAGATTAGTCAACAAAGACGCATGTATCCATCAGAAGTCAGAAGACAACGACATAGAAATGAATGGGAAACGTTTGTGAATCATAACCTTGTTTTGTTTAAGTTTTGTTATTTTTATGTTGTACCGTAGAATTTGAAAAAAAAGTTTTTTATTGAATATTTAAATTTTGTTACGGTTTCAAACCGGTTTAGTTTGTATAATTCACAAAATCATTTCCTAGTGTAAATAGTCAGAAATTATTGTGTTGTGTGTAAATGTTTTTTCTCGGCTGTAAATATCCGTATCGAGACAGTCATAAAATGATATTTACATTTTGTTTGGTTATTTGGTTGGTTTTAAAGTATGTCAGCCTTTGTTGGTCATTTAATGCCGAAATTAGTTTTTTTTAGTTTTCAAGCAAATAAATGGCTTTAAGTAACTAATGATAATACTAATTTCTAAACAATTATAGTTTCAATTAACTATTCTTAATACGAATGATTTGTATTGTTTCATAGTTTCGAGTATGCATTGTCTAATAATAATTTGCAAGCAATTATATAGTTTCAACTAACTATTCCTATTTAATGATAGTTATCATTTTTTGCACACAGTGACGTGGTTCAAGTATTTCTATCTAATACTAATAATTTTTAACCAATTATATGCGTTCCAACAATTATGCCTATTCAATAATAATAATAATAATAATAATAATAAGAAGAAGAAGAAGAAGAAGAAGAAGAAGAACAAGAAGAAGAAGAACAAGAAGAACAAGAACAAGAACAAGAACAAGAACAAGAACAAGAACAAGAAAAAAACAAGAACAAGGAGAAGAAGAAAACGTAATGAAACGGGGATAAGAAAAACAACGGAAGAAATAGAACTACCAAATGATATAAGAACACTTGGAGAAATTGAGAAATTCTGGTACTTGGAAGCGGACATAGGCTGAAATGAAAGGAAAAGTAAGAAATGAGTACCTCAGAAGAACAAGAAAACTTATAAAAATCAAGCTCTGCGTCAGAAATGTCGTCAAGAGTATATGCACTTGTGAGGTACTCTGGAGAGCATTCTTAAAATGGACAGGGGAGGAACACAGATGGACCAAAGGACAAGGGGGATTGATGACGATACACAAGGCATTATCTCCGAAAGATGACATAGACTGTATGAGTCAAGGAAAGAATAAGAAAGAGGTCTCACCAGTATTAAGGATTGCGTAGATGTGATAATTCGATAACTCGAAAAATGCACCGAAAAGATTAAAGAAAGACTAATTACAGCAATCAGTAACAGCAATTGTAAGATATGGACAAATAGAAAGAAAAAAAAACAACATAAACTAGAAAACAGAAATGGGGAGAAAAACAACCATATGGATATTTCAAGTGTTAAACTGAAGAAATTGCTCACGAAAAGACCAAGACATGGTTAAGAAAGGGAAAACTCAAGAGAAAAACTAAATCTCTTATAAAGTCAGCTCAACATAATGCCATTGGGACCAATTATATGAAAATAGATAAGACCTAACAAAATAGCAAGTGTAAGATGTGTGGAGACAGAGACGAAACTGCAAATAACATAAGTGAATGCTGAAAATTAGCTCAAAGGGAGCACCCAACCAGTGAAGACTGGGTGAGAAAGCTGATTCACTGGGAATTGCACAAGAAATTAGTTTTTGACGATTCTACCAAATGGTATATGCACAAAATAGAATCTGACGCATAAAATTCTTTGTGATTTTGCGATACTAACGGACCACCTAATCACGACCGGAAGACGAGAGCTAGTGTTAATTAACCAGAAGAAAAGAACTTGTCATGAAGTGGATTCTGCTGACCACAGAGTAAAAAAAATGAAATAAAAATAAAAAAAATACATGAATAATTGGATCTTTCGAGACAGAGGCACATGAGGGTAAAGATGATATCAATTATAGTTGCCCTTGGTACAGTCCCTAGGGATTTGAAAAAAAACAAAAAACATGGGGGAATTGGAAATCAGAGAAAGAATTGGGACCATCCAGACGACAGAAGAGTCCTAGAGACCTGAGGATATTTGCTGTCACTCATTCTCCATTGAATGACCGCAAGCTAATGCTGGTGTGAAAAACTCGCTAGAAGTGATACAACAATAACAACAACAACAACAGTAGTAGTACCGTTGCAGTGGATCATAGAGCAAAAATAAAATTAAAAAAAAAACATATACAAATACTTGGATCTTACCAGAAAATTGAAAAAGTTGTGGAATATGAAGGCACCAATGATACCATTTGTTGTTTGTGCCCTTGGAACTGTCTCCTAAAGCCTGGAAAATAGACTTGATTTAACTGGAAAGACTTGCTGTCCCTCAGATTTCAATGAAAACAACCAGTTAAATCTGTTGGAAAAAACTCGAGTAAAATAATACTTTGTTTGCATAGAGTTATATGGTTTAAAGTATTCCTATATAATACGAATAATTTTCAAACAGATCTATTTGATCCAAAAATGAGAGCCTAACAGGTACTTAACAATCTGGTTCAGACAGAACTTCGGTGCAATATCAACGAAGAGATGACCCTACAGAGCTCCAGAAGTGGAGCCTCACCACTGGATACAATTTAGTATTATACCCAGGACATCCTTCTCGTTGTTATATGGTAGAGGATCTTACTCGTATGCAGGAGATAGAGTCGTTGTATTCTTGACCTCGTTGACAAAGTGTATTGCATCTGTGAGAATATCTCAATGGTAAGAGTAAAGGATTAAAGAATAGAGGTTCATCATTCAAACGAACAAATCCATTGCGGTATTTTTATAACCATAGATAACTCGGAAATACCTACATTTGAGATAATTAGACTCAAATTATTTTGTGTACTGTCATTTAATTTTTTTTTCCTTTTTATCTTTCTTCTAGCGTTTTAAATAGAAAGAGAAGAAACTAAATTTGCAGGTGTAAAGCGGTCAAAACAAGGAAGTTAATTAATAGCCGACCTGCAGGTATGGCGCATGAGTAACATGATTGGAGGGTTAGCTATGAGGTCAGGGAAAGGGTTACTAGGTTAATTACATGTATTGCTTCAAATTTACATAGAAGTAGAAATTTACATGGCAGTAGAAATATCTATTAATAATGGAGATTCGCTTCCGGTTTTTGCCTGTAACAAAAATTACGTCACCGCTTACGTCACATTACCCAAAATCGTCATAACGTAGAATAAATACACTCAAAATTTGAGCATGCAATGTTAGACAGTCCTCATTGGTTTTTTAAACAAGTTTTAATAAATACATACCTGGTATTATCTATCTATATATAGTTTGTTTTATTTTAATATATATTTAAAGTTATCAGAACTAAGTTTCCATTTCAATTTTTTATATTTTTTACTCCTTTAGTAAATTTTATGATTTTACTTTACTTATGATACAAACTCTCTGATATTAAATTTTCAACTCCCATCCCCGCAGGCAATATTCATTTTACGTCGCCCAGAGGGCGTTTTTTTATTTTGTTAGTAAGAATAATAATTTTACAATTTCAAGAAAATGTATTTTTATGTTTGTTCGTTTTCAAAGTTCATTTTGTTTATGGAGTTTATAAACTATAAACCAGATATGTTATTTCCTGAAGATAATTTTTTTTTCTTGAATGTCGTTCAGTATTTGTAAAAAAATAAAAATTTTCATAAAAGAAAATTACAATAGAAAACATAGTTTCTTGAATAAAGACTAGATCATAAAAAATTAAAATAAATAAATAAACTTATAAAATCCTATTCAGTTTTTAACAAACAATATTGCAGCTAAATATTTATGGCCTAATTAATATCTGATAATATTTATTTACATACAGGGTGGTCCGAAAGTCTTCTCACTTTTACATATTTTTGCAACTTTCATTATATTTTGTTTTAATAATATGATCTATATATAATAATATAATTTTCTATTTCATTTCCAGTGGTTTATTTCATGTAATAAATATGAATTAATTCGATGAAATTTCATTAAATTGATTAATATTTATTAATAGTTATATTTTGGTAGTGGGTGACCAGACTTTCGGACCAGTCTGTAGATTTATTTAAAAACCAAAATCCCACAACATCTATTAATAATGGAGATTCGCTTCCGGTTTTTGTCTGTAACAAAAACTGCGTCACTGCTTACGTCACATTACCCAACACATAATCCAATGTCATAACATAGAATACATATACTCAAAATGTGAGCATGCAACGTTAGACAATCCTCATTGTTTCAATAAATAGATGCCCGGCGTTATATATTTATTTATAGATTGTTTTACTCTAATATAATATTTAAAGTTATCAGAACTGTTTTCATTTCAAATTGTCTTTCTTTCTTTCATTTTTTTTTCTACTCCTTTAATAAATTTGACGATTTTACATACTTATGGTACACACTCTATGACATTGAATTTTCAGCTCCCATTCCCTCAGGCAATATCTTTCAAAAAATTACTTTTACATCGCCCGGAGGGTGTCTTTTTATCTTGCTAGTTAATATAATAAAAATAAATTTCTGTCAGAGAAATTGACTACTAAGTTACTCATCTCAATGATGAAAGGCAAAATGCTATTACAAGTGATATAAACAGAAGTGATGATGAAAAAATGATGTTTTGAGAAGAAAATAAGTTATTAATAGTGTGGAGATTTAAATACATAATAGGAGTAATTTTATTCGATATTTTATGTGAAAAAAAACTTTCTAAAATATAATATTTTTTTGTCACCGCTGGTTTCAAAGCATTAGATGCTTCTCATCAGACAAATCGTCTTGGAAATGATATCCCAATGAAGATCAGTTATGTATAGCGTTGAGCTATTCGTTCGCGAGTCTCCCCTCGTGCGTGCATGATGTTAAATCCTGCACGCGGATGGATAAAGTGAGATCAGTTCAACGCTATACATAACGGATCTTCAATTGCATGTCATTTCCAACGCGATTTGTCTGATGAGAAACACCTGATGCTTTGAAACCAGCGGTAAGAAAAATCTATTGAATGATGTTACGTGCACGAATAAAGCTAGAAAAGCTCAACGCTAAACATAACGGATCTTCATTTACAAGGTAACAAATCATAATAATAAATATAGCTCTTACAACTGTAATTGAGCACTTTATTTTCCTTCCTCCAATATAAAAAATCATGTATATATATATATATATATATATATTGCTTGATTATTTTTTAAAAAATCTCGTTTGTTCAAAATTGTGGAAGTTTTTGAATTTGAATAGGAGTTATGGTTGGCACGTCTTTTACGCATTCTTTTTATTGGTTATAAAATATAGAAGTTTATCATATAGGTTAAAACTATTTGAGAACAAGTATATATATATATATATATATATATATAGAGAGAGAGAGAGAGAGAGAGAGAGAGAGAGAGAGAGAGAGAGAGAGAGAGATAGATAGTTTTCAACTCATGCATATGCTACGTGACTGGTTTATTTTTCTTCACTTCTTTTGCGCTATATCAATTTTCAAAAATATTAGTCCTGACGATGACCTAAGGTCTGTAGGGGACAGTGAGAACGATTTCTGACCCCACTAACAATATCTAAAATGATGAAAAATGAAAAGGATGCAGGCTAGACAACAATGGAGGAACAAAAAACACGTGGTATATAGTTAACAATAACAAAGCAATTCATTCCGTTATAGTGGTCGGCAGAAAGTTGTAACGTCGGCAGGTTGGGTCGAATGGCCGAACCGTGTCAGCAGTAGGCTTGATAATATAGGAAAGGTGTTAATAACTCACATTCCTAAGATAATTGTCTCGTCGTTGGAGTATAGTTATGTCGGAAGTTGAGTCTCGGATCTTGATGTCAATCTGTCGGGTTGTGAAGCCGTATACGTTGTTTCTAGTAGTGGCAACTTTCTTTGTTCGTCGGAAGTTAAGTCGCGTACCTTTGATCTTATCAGCGACTCTCGTGTCAGGCTGGTTGCCGTAGAACTGTGGTTCATCGCATTCTCGTCGTGGAAAAAGTCCATCTGCTAATTGCCGTGGAAAAGTTCATCTGTCTATGCCAAGGAAAATGTCCCATCTTGGTTTTGGGTAAAGACCAACTGCTATGTACCGAGGAAAAAGTTAATCACACACGCCGGGGACAAAGTCCCACCTTGGTGGTGGGTGACGTCCCTACTACCCACGTGGGTAAAGACAGACTGACTTGTTAATTTGTAGTCAATTTATTATAGGTGCTTACCGGCTCATATTTGGATTTCTCTTTTTGGCGGTAATGATTTACGACCCTGCTGAAACTTCAACGCGTGGACGTATTTGTAAGCCCCCTACATGGCTTGACTTATCCAATCAGATTCTAGAAATCGCTTGATTATTTTTTTAAATCTCGTTTGTTCAAAATTGTGGAAGTTTTTGAATTTGAATAGGAGTTATGGTTGGCACGTCTTTTACGTTTTCTTTTTATTGGTTATAAAATATAGAAGTTTATAAGAAGTTTATATAAGTTAAAACTATTTGAGAACAAGTAAAATGTGCGTAATTACAAAGAATTATTGTGTTTGTCTTATCACTTTTGTTCACTATAAAGTCATTCAAAATCAAAATCAAACATGTTTTATGCGTTTCAACCCTCAGACAGCGCGATGACTCTGGCGAGAGAGATTATAGTGATGTTTATACATATATGGTAGAAAAAAGGAAGAAAGCAAATAATGTTCACTTTTTGGTACATATCAATCCGAATGCGTTTGGATTAGAGAGGGGTTATATTTAGGAAGTTTTTTCAAATTACAAACAACAAATTGCTACTCAATCCGGTGGTAAATGACACAGGTCTCACCTATTAAAATGACGACACTTTGTAATTAGCTCTGGTCTCTTATAAAGCTATTTATATAGAGGCTATTTGAATTTATCCTCTATCTTTATCTCAACTTTGAATAAAATAATAAAGTAGACAGGATTATCAAGCCTTTTAGGAGCAACGTTTCGAAGAGAAGGATAACTCTGAATTCGAAACTCCGTGCAACATCATCTACCCTTTAGAGATTTTTTAAACTTAAATGTGTTGAAAGTAGTTCAATATTTATTTTAATGTTTGCAAGTAACGTTGCTTTGTGGAGGAAATACGAGTTTATTCTTTTTGTAAGAATTCTGTTTTTTTCTTCTGTCTGGCAACTGCATAAAGTTTTTGAATTTTCTGGAGTGAGTTTCTGATTGGCAGAATTTTGGTAGTTTTTCGAAAACGAGTGTGACTTTGAGTTATAAAGATTTGGCGACTAATTCTTCAGTAGAGGATCAATATTTGTTCAGGCTGGTCACGAATTTTTGTCTTTCTCCGCCGCCCCATTTTAAGACGGTGAATTTTTACAAGGGAATTAGTGTATTATTTACACCGACGAACAATTTTGGACATAATTTCTGTTGAGTTTGATTTTTCATTTAATTTAGACTAAAATTGGCATGATGATTTCAAAACTACTGTCAGTTTTCTTCTATCACGTCAAGATTTTTTTCTGTACAGCTTACTCTCCAAATAAACACAATTGTATTGTTTGTCTGTAAGTAATAGGACTGGTTAAATGATTGCGTTGATTATTCTATTGTAAATAAAGAATAATTATTCAGATCTGGTGACCAGATTGATTTCCAGTCAAAGAGCAAACATCAGCGCATTTGTGAAGCTAGTCTATTGTGCATATTTTGAATTAAATCTTGGTGATTAACACAAGTCTTGGGACCCGCACAAGATGTGCAAGCAGTGTGTTAAAAGTGCGGATCACATGTAATGAGTTGGCATTTGGTACACCTATGATTTGGCGAGAGCCAAAATATAATTGCACAGACTGTTACTTTTGTTTAATGAAGACCTCAACATATAACAAGAAAAAGAAATGTAAAATTGAATATCCTAGTCTACCATCAGCTATATTTTCAGTGCCTCATTCAGCTAAAATGCCAGTGCCAGTTTTTGTTCAACCTCCCTCTTTTGAAGATTTCAATTATGATGAGCAATGATTCAAATCTTGAAACTGAAGCTCATGGGGGATTCAATCAACATCATTTGAATGATTTGGCTCAAGTTTTGGGACTATAAAAAAGCTTCAAAATTCTTTGCATGAAGACTGAATAAAAAAAAACTTGCTTGAAAAAGGAGCGAAGGTATTCTAATTTTGAAAGTGGATTTCTGCAGTTCTTTCGAAGTGACAGTAGGTTTATGCATTGCCATGACATACAGGGTTTACTGGAAGAATTGGGAATTCAAATCTACAACTCAACTGAATAGCGACTGTTCATCGATAGCTCAAAGCAGAGCTTCAAGTGTTTCCTCCTCCACAATGGTAATTTATATGATGCAGTCCCAAGTAGGCATTCAGTTTGTATTCATGAAAAATATAAAGACATAAAGAGAGGCATTGAGTTGCTGCAACATAAAAAAACACAGTTGGATCATCTGTGTTGATTTAAAATGGTATGCTTCCTTTTTGGTCAGCAACGCAGACACACCTGATTTCTGTGCATGTGGGACAGTAGAGCTTAAGAGAAGCATTGGATGAAGAGGAATTGGCCTCCAAGATCTGAGCTAAAACGCTGTTCATCCCAACATTCTACATTATGATCCATTTGTTGACATAAAGAAAATTATATTCTAACCTCGCTCATGAAATTAGGTCTGATGAAGCAATTCATTAATGCATTGTCAACTGAAGGCAACTGTTTCAAGTACCTCATTTTTGGCTTTTCCAGGCCGGTCAATTGAAAAAAATCAAGGCCGGTGTGTTTGATAGTCTACAGATTCGGTAAATTATCAAAGATATTTAATCGGGATAATGTCAAAACTTTAAAAGAATACTTGGTTATCATTCAAAGACCTTATCAAGAACTTTCTTGGAAATGCACAAGCAAAGAATTATACTGTTTATAGATTGAACACTCTGGAAAAATGTATACGTGTAAATTTTTATCTTAGTTACTTGCATACAATTTGACTTACAGTAACAATATAAACAAGATGAATGTTAATAAACATTACAGGCAAGCAACTTTTAAATCATTTTCCATTGCAAACTTTTAAAATATTCTATAAAGTAAGCAGGAATTTCTTACATGCAGTATCTTAGTAGGTTTTGAGAGCAAGCAAGGGTATCCTGTTACTCAAAAAGTTGATGCAATAGAGAAAAACTGGGGAATTTTGGATTCAGATTATAAAAGTTTGTCAAAAACAATTTATCAGATCTAACTCAACAAAAACTGTGTTGCCCAGTGTAATGTTTTATTATTTTCCATTATATGCAAATATTTAAAACATTCCATAAAATAAACACAAATTTGTTGGATGCTGAATTTTTATGGTTTTTGAAAAAAATCGAGGGTATCCTGTAACTCTAAAAGTTGATGTGATATAGAAAAACTAGGGTTTTCAGGGGGTCAAAAAATAGTCAAAAACAAGTGCTAGATCCAACTGAACGAAAAATGTTTCCCCCCAGTGTTATTGAACTAGAGACATTTCAAATCGTAACCTTTTCCTAATTATATATTAATTGACGCTTTTGAAGAATTTTTTGAATATTTGAAAAAGCCAAATATTGATTTTAAGTCTAAGAGCGAGTTAGTTTTCTCCACAGGAGAAAACAATTTTTCTAAAGAAACTTTACCTTGTTTTTCTAGTTAGCATAGGATGCCGGCATTTTCAAAGCAGCTAAAATTAATTCAAAATATATGTTCATTGGAACATATATTGTTTTTTTGTACCTTCTCCATAACGGAAAGGCACGGGTTTTACTAAGAAATTCTTAGGAAGCTTGTTTAATTTATAATGTTTCCTGAGAGAAACTTGTTTGATTGAAAGGGAAAACCTTTTTGCCAGAATCACTTTGGCATTTGACAATTTCTTTATGCATAAATAGCAGCGAAGACAAAGAGAAATGACTCAAACGAAGATAAAATCTTCAAAGAGGAAGCGAATTTGAAGGCCGAGAACAGGAAAAAGGAAAGAAAGAAAAAAGAGAAAAGATTCAACTTGGTTTAGATATGCTGCATGTGTTGTATACTCTCTTTACTTCTATTATTCTTCTGCTCATCTTTGGTATCTTACGTTCTTCTAGCGTCTGGACTTCGTCTTGGGGACTTCGTGTCTGGTCTTCCATTGAGGATTTTTCTTTATCAGAAGCCCAGTGTCGTTGGTAGTTTTTTAGATAATAACCCAAGACTTCGATTTGCTTTAGATCATATTTTATTCTGAAATCCTCACCAGACTACCTGCGCAGATTGAGTCGGCCGTGCGTTTAACACGACTTACCACTTTCGTGGTTTGGTCGATACTGAACTAAAACTCTCTTTCTAATATAAACCAGAAGAGGGTCTTCTCCACCGATTCTCACGGTATCACCCAGAAGGAGGGTCAGACTGAGGTCAAGCCGAGTCACTCAATCCTTCAAGGCCGCCGGCTGCAACTTATAACAGCCATTTTGGTTTCTACACTACTGTAAATAGGTGTTAGGTTACTAACAATTATGTAACACATGATAAAAAAGAACTAACAACTTATTTTAGGCTTGTTAGAAATAAGCAGAGAATTTTTGTGAGTACAAGTATTTTTGTTTCGGCCATTATTGTAAATTTTCATGTTTGTATGTAAAACTATTTTTTCTTAACGGCCTTGTGCAATTTTCGTTATCATAGCATAAGGACTATCATGCAACGTTACAAGTTTATATTTTGTATTTTAATAAATTCTTTGAATTTGTTTCTAGCTTCATTCTCTTTGTTTTTCTTATAGTATTTTTAATAACTTTGCAATTATCATTTTTCAACAGAACGGTAAAAGACGGATGCATGTCTTTTAAAACCTGTTGCCTTTTTTTATCCGTTCACCCTTTTTGCCTTTACAGGATAGATTCCTATATCATATAACCAATGAAAGAAAAAGTAAAACACGCGCCAACTTCAGTTCTAAGTTAAAAAAAAAAAAACTTCCACAACTTTGGACAAACGAGACTCATAAAATTAATTAATCAATCTCTTGAATCTGATTGGATAAGGCAAGTCATGTGGGGTGCTTACTAATATGTCCGTGCTTTGAAATTCCAAATCTAATGCATTACCGCCAAAAGCAAAACGATCAAATCGTAGCCGATAAGCAGATATATAAACTAACTACGAGTTAACAAGTCAGAGAGCACCAGAGTTTTTCCACGATGGATACGGCTTCACGACCCGGTAGCCTGGCGCCAGGTTTGCTGATCAGATCACGTTATGCGACTTCGCTTTCGAATCGGGTGATACATTTATCTTAGGAATGTAAGTTTTTAACACCTCTTCTTTTTTTTATCATTATCGCTAAACAAACACAACGCTTTCAAAAACTCAAATTTATTTTTCCACAGACATACCACCAAAGTTTATTCTATACCCACACCCACACACGTTCTTTCTATCTCACCTTTTGTTCTTTTCGACACTAAATCCACTTTTTTGGTCCGCATAACATGGTCACGGAATAAATTTCTTTTGTTGTTTGTTAACTATACAGGACGAGTTTGTTGTTCCTCCATTTTAGTCTAGTTTGCACTCTTTTCATTTCTCGTCATTTCTTAGTTAGAGGGATATTAATCTATAAAAAAGATTTCAAATATGAGTGACTCCTCTTTTCTGAGTTATAGATCGACGCATACATACCAAAAACTTTCTTTTATATATATATATATATATATATATATATATATATATATATATATATATATATATCATCAGCAGGTCGTGCTGGTAGCAAGGATATACATGATCTTTCTTTCCGACCGTCCCTATTGGTCATCGCCCCTGGGAGGTCCTCCGCGATATATATATATATATATATATATATATATATATATATATATGTGTGTGTGTGTGTGTGTGTGTGTGTGTGTAAAGAAGGGAAATAATAAGATAAACTTCAGGTACGCATATAAATTTTTCTCTTTGTAGAGTTTAAATTCATGTACCTTCGGTTGAACTGTGATGGTCAAAGTAAAAACATTGTGGTCAAAGGAGAAGCTATTTTAACTCTGATCATGCTGAATGTTAATTCACAGATTAACTAATTAATGCTTATTAAAGAAACGAAAACAAAATAGCATCAACTATTGTTGCTAGGTTTTTGTAGCAACACTATAGCAAGTAGTTATTACTTTAAAAATGTCTAACCTTTTACAAACTCAGATCTTTGCCGGCTGTTCGCTTTTAATATTGTTACCAGACTCGTGATTCACAGACAGTGTCGTTTGCCATTAAATCAACATGCCGTACTGTAGACTAAATGAGGGAGAAATTGAATTTGAAACTGTCAAATAATTACGTCCTATTTGAATCATATGACTTAGAAAAAACATCCTTATCTTTACAAACGTATCTCCTGATTGCACCATATTTATGAAATTTTACAAGCACGAAGCTTATTTTTGCTATGGTTGTTTAATAAAACGATTGATGTCTAGTCTAAAGTGATCCCTTTTAGTCATTTGCTATATCAGAAAGACCAATATATTCATTCTTAAAAGAAGTCGTTTCTTGTACCACGAAATAAAAATAGTTAATTGAAGTTTGAAATGTTAGACAAGTAAAGGTTTACGTTTTGTTAATTTTGAAAATACCTCAATTTGGAGCACGTCGGTATTTTTTCGCCATCTGTTGAAGAAATTAAAACAAAACAAATAACAACACGACTAATCTTCAGATTTTATTTTATACTAAATATTTCCCCCTTTCTCTCCTCAAAGAGGATAATCATAGATAAAACTGTTACCATATGTTTGACAAACAGAAATTCCATGACTAAGAGTTTTAAAAAAAGAATGTTGCTGTTTTTTTTTAAAGACTTTATATAAACAATGGCGTGTTTTTATTTTTACATTTGCTTTTGATGTCTAAACTAAAGGTTAAATAAACTTTATAATAAATTCTTTGACTACCTTTGCCGAAACAAATAACAAACTGAAGATTTGAAATCCCTGATAACCGTCATAAAATACTCGCTTATCAATTTCTCTTTTTAAGAAAGGTAAGTTAGTTAATTGAATTGTAAAAGAAAAAGGTAAATTAATTAAATTATACTAAGGGGCGTAATATACAATCATGTGCTAGCTTGTATTGTTATCATATAGACATTTTAAAACAGAAACATTCAATTAATCGACATCATATTTTAGTCATTTCTCATAGGATATATATATATATATATATATATATGTGTGTGTGTGTGTGTGTGTGTGTGTGTGTGTGTGTATGTATATATATATATATATATATATATATATATAGAGAGAGAGAGAGAGAGAGAGAGAGAGAGAGAAAGAAGTAAAGTTTAGAAAATTGGATAAGCATGTTTAGGTTGCATTCCGATGACTCTAAACTTCAAGCGAAACTTGATAACTTGATATATATATGTATATATATATATATATATATATATATATATATATATATATATATATGTGTGTGTGTGTGTGTGTGTGTGTGTGTGTGTGTTGTGTGCATCATCATCATCTTACCTTATTAAAGAAAAGAAAATAGTGTCATGTATTGTCGCCAGGATTTTGTATCAACCCTATTGCAAGAAAACGATCAAATAAATGCGGGCGAAAAATTGACCTACACGTTTTCACAGCGACGCCAACTTTCAAGAATACACTATATTACTTTTGTTTGTTTTTGCCTTAAAAGAAATGAAAACTAACGCATGAAATATACAGGAATTTAAATTATGAATGTGAAAATATAATTATTCTAAGGAATCAACCTGTTTAAACTGTTTCAAACTGACATCAAGAGCCTTCAAGCTTCAGTAACCTTGACCGAACTGATTGTTTTGTTTTACGACAGACAATAAACCCCTGTTGGGTTATTTTATGCCGTAAACATTTTGCTTTATTTATTCTTGAAGTATATTCATTTAAAAAAAAAATCAATTTTTTAAATACATTTTAACTCATTTTTTTAATCCATATATGGGACCCTAACAGGTACTACCACTCCGGGTCAGAGGTGCAGTCGGTGTATTCTACAGTCTCAGCCGACAGGGCTTTAGGTGAATAACTAGTTGAAAGATAAAATAGTGTTTTAATAGCTATTTTGAATAATTCTGCATATTCTATTTTGGTAAACTTCAAAGAACTTATGGTTTAGGTACAACTTTTCTTTTCAAAGACTCATAACGTATGAAAATGTTATTTGACAATCGCACTCTAATCATTTCACTAGATAAATAAATGAATAAATAAATAAATAGATGAAAGTTTCCTTAAAAGAATTATGAAATTAGATTTAACTATGCGAATCCTTTGAATTAATTTCAGCCACTCCCAGAAATCTAAGGGCTATACTTTAAGAAACATTAACTCTGAAGACAACCTTTTGGTATCCCAATGCAGACTCGTAAAATTTTGCTTTTATCTCGCAAAATTCACCACAAATTGAAATATATCTTTCAAGCAGATGTTTCATATGTGGTTTATCGAAGTTGAACGTATTTTCCCAATCATTTATTTAGTTCGGGAATTGTAGAGTGAATTGTAATCTTATTCGGCTGACAAACTCACAGATGTCATCAGCCGCCCCAAAATACCGTATATGGGCGTTTTAAACTATTAAGTCGGCTTATCTAATGATTTATTTCTACTACTTGTTCAAAGGTGCCACCTTTGGATCATTGGTAGCAAATAGCACTAAATAACAGATTACTTTTGGAAAGAAGTTACTAGTTAACGTTCAGTCGGGAGGTTCACTGGCTTTTACACACTGCATCTTTGGACATATCTATCTCAGGACACCAATGGTTGTTTTTCGGAGAAAACAACAAGTAATATTTGAATACTCTCTATTCTAAAAACAAAGAAACGGGATTAAAACTCAATCTTCATTTTTTTGTTTTGTTTTGTTATTGAAGTGAAATAGTGTGGGGAAAAAAGAAAAAGAGGAAGGGGAAGCGTCAACAGGGCTATGGTAGCTTGTGAGTTCAAAGCGGTGCGGTCAGGGTAATTGAAAGTCTGTATTTTCATTGTCTAAAATAAATTCTCTGAAGAAGTTTCATGTACATACCGAGGCGAAATATCAATTGAATGAAGTAGTTTTGTTCTTTATCCGTTTTTTCTCAATTTTTAATCACAGACACAGACACAGACACACACAGACACACACACACACACACACACACACACACATATATATATATATATATATATATATATATATATATATATATATATATATATATATATGTAATATCGGCGATATATTGTTGAAAATTTATTAGGGGACACACGTGCGGGTTCAAATCGGCCAATGACAATCCTTCACGATATCACGTGAGGCACTTATAAAAGCAAGACTCCAACGTATTTTGCTCTCTCTTCAATCGTTCCACGCGGTGGCGACAAGTAAGACACTCATCGCTATAACCCACGAAGGTAGATCAGCAGTGTCTTCTTCCACCACACCTAGGAACAGAGCCATCAACCTTCAAAGAGCTAAGTTTTCACGCAGGGAATATTTCTGCAACTACCCTTCCTCCCTATTGACCTAAATCCGACTTAACTAAACTAAGTCTTGGACATTGAACTCCGTGAAGTCTTGACTACTACCATTCACTTTTATACTTGTTTGACACTATTGTGCATTCATTTTTATATTTGTCTTCCATTGTACATTTTATCCTTTGTTACATTAAATATGTTTCGTAGTATCAATGGTTGTCGCAAGCTTTCTTCAGAATTAGCGTCCAACTTCTCTCTGCTCCCAATTGTAATTGCATTATTCCACTACAATACTTAAGGAAGTAAAACTCTTTACCTTATGTTCTATTGCAGAAGATTAAACGGTGTGTATATTCTACTGGCCCCAAGGGAACCCTAAAAAAGAAAAATTAAATGGTGTGTATATTCTACTGGCCTCAAGAGAACCCCCCCAAAAAGAAAAATTAAACGGTGTGTATATTCTACTGGCCCCAAGGGAACCCAAAAAAAGAAAAATTAAACGGTGTGTATATTCTACTGGCCCCAAGGGAACCCCAAAAAAAAAAAATTAAACGGTGTGTATATTCTACTGGCCCCAAGGGAACCCAAAAAAATAAAAATTATATTCTACTGGCCCCAAGGGAACCAAAAAAAGAAAAATTAAACGGTGTGTATATTCTACTGGCCCCAAGGGAACCCAAAAAAGAAAATTAAACGGTGTGTATATTCTACTGGACCAAGAGAACCCCAAAAAAGAAAAATTCTACGTGTCTTGAACTTTGTTTCAGATGGAATACCAGCACCATTATTAAGTCTTAAGACATTCATCATGCAGTTTATTTTAGAGGTGACCGTTATTGAAAAGATTCTTTCTTGAATTTTGTTTTCTTCTTGGTCACTTTCTTTTTCGTTAACGATTCTGTTGCAAGAGTACTTCAAAACAGCGCCAAGATCTTCTCTGCTACCACTTTGTAATTGTATTCATTTCCCTAAATTTATTTATGGGTTTAAATTCTTTACTGTAATTTTTATATCTTGCAAAAATATGCGTAATTAGAAGTGGTTGACTGGTTTGAAGTCAGGTGTAAGCCTAAAAAATAAGGGAAATTACCTTATAAAATTCAAGAAAAATTACCTTACAATATTTCACATGGTGGAATTTAAAAAAATAAACGGTGTGTATATTCTACTGACCCCAAGGGAACCCCCCAAAAGGAAAAATTTTACATGTCTTGGACTTCTTACAGACGGTAGAGAATTTAACGAAATCTCTCTTTCAAGAAGAAAAAGAACATTTTATTTGTTGGATAAAGGAAATTGAAAACCAGAACTACAAAATTTTGGAACAAACCTAAACTTCGGATAGAGGGGCTATTTGGCCGATGAAGAAAATGAATTCGCGTACCAATATGAATTCAAACCTAAACTTAGGATAGAGAGGCTATTTGGCCGACGAAGAAAAAGAATTCGCGTACCAATATGAATTCGATGTTGTAGTGAGATAGAAGGGCAAAATTCACGAACCTGTGATGAGCCAACAACGGTCCGTCGATTGAAGAGACAGCGGGTGGCATGTTGCACGTGTGGGCGGAAGAACAAAACATGTGACGAGTCCGACTAGTTGTGGCGGTAAAACTCGTGAGTGTCCTTGAGGCGGCGATTTATAGTGGCAAGTCTCGTAGCTGGCGAGACGAGAGTTGTGACGTCTCGGCCAGACCGAATATAAAAGAACAGTGGCGAGGGAGCAAAGAACGACGACCTTATTTCTTTTAAGATCTTCACACGTGTTACGGTGTCTGAGGTAGGGTGAATTGCGTTAGTTAGAGATGTGAAATTAAATAATATGGAAACAATATTCGCACAAACAAGTGAATTCAAAAATAAAATAAGATAAAATGAAAATACTGAAAGAAAATACACAATCAATAAATAAAAATCCACCTCCAATAGCGAGGATGAAAGCGTAAGCCCCCTGGGTGAAGAGACAAAGAATGAAAAGAAACAATTGTCAACCACTGAGGAAAAAAGCGTAAGCCCTCAAAAAGCAGAGAAAGGAAATACTTTAATGCTAACCCCTAAAGAAAATATATCGATATTAATCACCGAGAAGCAAAATATAAACCCTCAACCAAAGGGCGAGAAAGAAGAAAACAAAACAAAAAATTACCAATTATTAACAATTAATGTGTGCGTTACAACTCGTATGGTTAACAAAACCAGTGTTCAAAAGAAAGCGAGTAAAGGAATTTGACTGTACACACACACACACGCATATATATATATATATATATATATATATATATATATATATATATATATATATATGTGTGTGTATATGTTTGTGTGTGGGGGAGAAGTCTTCCATCGAGGACGATGTATGAATGTTTAGTAAATGTGAAAATACATTTATCTATGCTGGAAACATTTGTACATTAAAAGTTGCAGTCATTATATGATCATTGCCAACAGAATTAGTCACACGACGATATATATATATATATATATATATATATATATAGTTAAATCTAATGAGTCAGATATACCTACTAGCATTTTCGCTTATATATATATATCATCATCATCATCATCATCATCATCATGTCACGCATGTAGCACGGATATCCATGACAATCTCTTGCCAACCTTCTCTATCACTCATTTCACCTGGGAGGTCCTCTGTGTTGCAGCCAGCATACTCGCATAATTGGTCTATGTAGGTTCTTGGTGGGCAGCCCACATTAGCATGTCAATGTGCCGGCTTCCAGTGGAGAACGTCACTTATTAGCTCGTTCTTGCTTCTCCAGCAGTGTCCTAGTCTGTCTCACTTGGATGGTTTGTGAGATGTGGCACAGGTGGCCATATAGCTGCTTCCTTGTGGGGTTCTTCTTCCACGACTTATTCAAGACTGTACGCAGCATTCTTGTGCAGCACCCATCTAGCTTATTCTCAAGGCGATTCGTTAGGGTCAAAATGGTGCAGCCATACAGCAGCACTGATACGACCACAGCCTGGAAGAATTGTCGTTTTAGCTTGTCAGTGAGATCGGATTTCCATATGACTGATAGTTTGTTTGTGGCCGACCATGCCTTTCCTATCCGTGTATTAACATTGCTCTCCGCGGATGAGATATTACTACCTAGGTATGTGAATTGTTCCACCGGCTTAAGAGGCTTACCATCTAGTGTGGAGATGTCTCCTTTCTTTTTGAAACTCATGAAGTCAGTTTTATCAAAGTTCACATAGAGACCGATATTATTTGCTGTCTCCTCCAAGCTATGTAGTAGCGGCTCAGTCTGTGCCGGTGTATCTGCAAGAAGTGCTATGTCATCAGCGTAGTCTGCATATGTGACTGTTTGTGCGGGATATCGCCTGCTTCTAGCCTTTAGTGTGAAATATTTTTCTTTTATGGTATCTAATGATGTTCGAAGTACATAATCTAGGCATATTATAAATATATATGGTGCTAATGTATCACCCTGTAGGACTCCAGCGGCGATGTCAAAGAAATCTGTGTCGCCATCAGGTGAGCGTACCATTGCTTTAGTGTCTTTATAGAGCATCATTATAGCGGCAACCGTTTCTTTGGGGAGACCGTATGCTGGTAGTATTTGTTCCATTTTTCCTCTATGTATGGAATCAAAGGCCTTGGAGAAATCTACGAATAGCAGCGTTGCCTCTAGATTCTTTGCTCGAACACATTCTATGATCCGTCGAATAGTCAG